>JANHMN010000010.1:3602986-3614888 GCA_030674055.1 Rhabdomys pumilio | reverse complement strand
ATATATATATATATATATATATATATATATATATATATATATATTTACTTCTATAGTCCAAAATTTCATGCTTTCACCTGTAGAGTCTATGATAACTCACTGTGAATATCAAGTGACTGTCACATACTTAGTTTGATTTTCATGAACCTCCAGTAAGTCCTCTTGCAGAGCCACGCCTGAGTCCAGCTTCCCAGGTTGAATTATGACTTTGCTATTTATAAGCTATGTATTGGACATGATAATCAAAACTCTTTGTATTTCAGTCTCTTTCTCTGAGAAAAAGGATAATTATCTAAATGAGGCTAAGTGATCATTGTGCAAATTAAAGGAAATAACCACAAAATGCCCTCTTCCAGGGCTATTTGAATACTGAATGAACATGAGATTGCTGTCTGTTACCTGAAAGAAGATGGTGATTATGATCTTATAAGTCCAAACCAGAGCTTTCTAAAAGAGAAATTATTGTTCCCATTTCACATAGGAGGGAGCTAAAAATAGTTATTCAAAGTGATTTCTGTGAAGACTCCATTTCCACCATGGTTTCCCCTGTATCTGCTGTGTTTCAGATTGGGGCACTTTCAGTTTGTTTGCTATTTATCCTGTCTTGTCATTTGCTGCTCTACGGTAAAGAACACTGGTATAGTTCAGACACGAGAGTAAGGGCAGAATGTAACAAGTCAATCCACATCAACATCCATCATGAGGCTCAATTTTCTTCATTGTAAACAACAGGCCACGATATTCACTTTTACAATGAGGTTAGTAGTTAAACAATATGATAGTTGGTATATATGCTGTGTGGTTAACTTTGGAAATCAGTGCATATTTACACTGCGTTTATTAATGTGTATCAAGACACCAGGGTCACCCTAACTTTACACTTTTGAGCAGTGTGTTAATTCTACCTAACAACTGACTATTAAAATGAAGAGCTTCCTTTGTTTGGAAGCATCGCTTCACTTTTAACCTTTATACATATTTAATTCCTCGACCAAACTCTGTGGAGCTAGACATGCTCTACTACACAGGATTCCATCTCTGTCGTAGCTTAGCGGGTGGTACATGTGTACCAATAGTACAGTGTTTGAAAACCACAACAATGATTTTAATCACGGCCACAATTTAATATAACAGTAGCTAGGCTGCAGTTATATTTTTTAGTGTTTTTGCATAATAACTATAGGTTCATATCATTTCAAGTCAAATACTTCCAACATATGCACATCAGTCTTTCATACTGACTGTACTGTACTGTCTAATGGCTAATTTTCTTTCTTTTTCTTTTTTTTTTTTTTTTTAAATTTGGTGTTCAGGTCTCTGGACTTTAGCATTGCATTAAAAAACCTGGAAACTTGAACAATCTTTGCTCCCACTGAGGAATGTGAAGGTCACCTGTTGCTACTTGGTACTCTTCTTAGCAGAGCTGAGAGATGATTCATGGTAACTTTTCATTACTACTGTACAAAATATGCAAAGGTAGATGCCTTCAGTTTTGTATTCCCTTCAAAGCCCAGGACATCCTTAAATTCTACTTAATATATTGTATCCATATAAAAATAATCATAACACTCTTACTAGTTTGTGAAGTGTGCTAAAAGTACTTGGTAATGTGACAATATTCCTGTTTACAATCATTAATGTACATTGTCATCATTCAGTGATATTTTTAGGAAGGAAAACCTAAATTATGGCATGCCAGTGTCATAGAAGATTACCTTCAGAGCATATTCTACTGATGGTCTGCTAACTCAGGGTGCAAAGAAGAGATGATGCTTAGAGTCTCTTTTATGAACTTTGGAATTGGGTGATGGGAGGACATTTGTGGTGTCTTTCCTTGCAATTTGTAGGCAAGAAATTCAATAAAACTCACTGGAAGGTCCAAGATGCCAGGGAAGTGAAAGACTCCAAGGACCTAACAGGAATGGCTTTAGCTGAAACGCTTTAGCAAAGGAGGGAGAGACTCTGTAGAGACCACCTCCAATAGATAGGCATGGCCCCTGGTCGGGGGATGAGGCCACCCACCCAACTCTGGAGCAGAGACTGAAGAAGTCTCCTGAGACTGCCCCACCTGGGGATCCATCCTATCAACAGACACCAAACTCTGACACTGTTGCTGTTGCCAAGAGGTGCTTGCTGACATGAACCTGGTATGGCTGTTTGGGGGGAGGTTCTGCCAATAACTGACCAATGCAGATATGGATGCTTGGAGCCAACAATCAGACTAAACTCAAAGACCCCAGTGGGTGAGCTGGCAGTGGGACTGGATGAACCAAGGGGTATAGCAACCGCACAGGGAGAACAATGTCTGATGGCTGGTTCACCCAGCGCTCCCAGAGACTAGACACCAACCAAGGAGTGTACAGGGAGGGATCCATAGCTCCAGATACATACATAGCAGAGGATGGCCTTGTGTGACATTAATGGGAGTGGAGGCCCTTTGTCCTGTGGAGGTTGGATGCCCCTGCAAAGGGTATGCTGGAGCAGTGGGGCAGGGGAGGGAGGGTGAGTAGGAGAACACATTCATAGAGGCAAAGGGGAAGAGGGAAGAGCGGATGTAGGAAGTGGGAGATATTTGAGGTATAAATTAATGGAATGATTAATAAAAACAAAAGAAAATAACCTCATAAAACCTCAATTATAGTATTTACTGACCTAAGCTATCTTCATGCTCTGTGTGATACTTTTTATTAGGATTGGTAAAAAGAAAATAGAACCGTCTGTTACCTTACCTATATGTTGCCCGTACATGTGATAGAAGAAACTGAAACAATATGCACTATTTGTGGGTCCATATGGATTTTTTGGAGCTATGCTGAATACAGGGCTGAGAAGTCGAGCCTTTTCACCTTCTAGTCTGGGTCGAGACGTCTCAATGTACATATAAAAACCTGAAAGCAGGAGAAGCAAGGGTTGAAGCACATACTAACAAGGAAGCATGAAATGTTATTGTGACATTTGAGAGCTTTGATTCAAAAATAAAATCTGATGGTTTATATTTCATTTATAAAACCTACATGGCTATGCACAATCACAACTTTAACAGAAAAAAAAATGAAGAGAGAAAGAACTGAGAGAAATGGAAATTTTAGAGTTGAAATAACAGAAATAAATAAAATCCAGCCTGGTCTCTCAATTTCTCACACTGAGGTGTGAGAAAACATTAATGAGCACAAACTTTGGAAATGTCTGAATTGCCAATAATATGTGTAAGATACAACATTTTGTTCTAAGATTCTCAAATGCATAGTTCACTGCCCACTTGTGCTTTACATTGAAGACACTCCCCAGGTGCCGTAAGCACAGTCCTGGAAACCCTCCTACCTTCTTTGGAACCACTCCGATCTGCATTGGGACCCGTGTTAGGGGTGTATTTTGTATTTCTTGTTGCAGTACTTTGCTTTGTCCAGTCAAAGTTATCTGTATCATCTTGGGTGAATAAACAAATATTGCCATCTTCAAATCCACAGTGAAATTCTCCTGTTAACACATTTTAATTAAAAAATAACTATTAATTAAATAGTCTATTGGAAATGTTGTAATGTCTTATTAGAAATAATTTCAAATATTACAATATAAGAATTATGCAGTAATGACATCAGAGTCTTGAATGGCACAGTTACCACAAACATAAAAGCATTATAATTTTGATGAAAAAGAGTAATGATTTTATTGGCATATCTCAGTTTAACAAAGTAAATTGTTGCATTCAAGCATTTCTTCTTGTACTCAAAATGTCCTTTGATCATATCACTCCCTGTCCATCCATCATCCCCTTTCTGCTTTTCTCTTTTCATATTCTCTTTTTCCCCAGTTTTAGGGTAACATCTCACTTTAATTAAGTCAGTCTCTTATTACACAATTAAGGCTCACATCTTATGTTTAGAAACAATCAGATTTAATTCCAAATTACATAAAAGGAATTCATGTTTGACTTATTAATGGGGAATTTTTCTAACTTTTTTTTAATGCATTGGGACAATTGAGACCAAAGTGTCAATTAGGAAATAAGCCTTCTATAGCAGGAGAGGTGGTGCAAGCCCATAACCTCAGGAGCATAGAAGCTGCAATAGGCTAACCATCGTGACTTCAAAGCACACAGTGAATTCCAAGACAGACTTTTCCATACATAGGAAACTTTTCCTTGTCTTTAGAAAACAAAAAGAAAAGAAAATGAACTTTTGAATTCACCTGATAGCATTTCAAACACGTATACCTTGTGCATATAATTCTTTATTTTCTGTCCTTTAGAAATGATCTTCTGTATAAGCAAAGGTACAACTTTGCTTCAGGCGAGGGTTTTAGGGCCAATTGCTTTTAAAGTAGTCATCGTTCATGTTTGAGTTGAATGTGAATTTGCCAGAGGTGTGAAATCCACTTGAAGTGCATTTTATAAAGTTTATGAAGACCCTGAGGAAGAACTAGGGATTTTGATGCCTGATATATGCTGAGTTCAGAAACAATATGAGTTCAAAGAGAGACTTTTAAAATTGTCATTAAACGTGGGTAGTTGTAATTTCTAGAATAGAAGATTTTCTTACTGGGCTGTATCCTGCTTCAAAAGTGTATACATAGATGGGTTGGTAAATTCCACCAGAAACACAAGAAAAAAGTATTCACTGTAAAACATATTTTTCCATTCAGCAAAATAATGACTCTACAAAAGTTTCAATAATCTTCACTGGGTCTAACAGATAAAAAAACTTTGGTTTAGTCACCTTTGATTATTAGAAATAAAGTACAAATGGACTCCGACTTTGCTGAAGTTCGCAAAGAAGCTCACATTTTACAAACTCTCCCACTGGAGTCTGTCCTGCCTTTGCAAAGGGGGACATGCATTAAAGGCCTCAGGTAGGAGCATTTGGTTGTGATCATATGACTGAGTTAAGTGAAGCCTTCTTTACATTTAAGGAGGCATTATGTTTTTGTTATGGTTTCTTTTGTCTGTCAGATTAAATAGTTGCAATATGTCTTTGTATTTATAGTCTATCTAGATTTATATGTTTGAAAAAGACAATATTCTCTATAAAGTAATTTTTAAAACCTTGATTTTTATTTATCTAATTGTGTGTTTGTGTTTAGAGTATTCATCATTGAGGTGTGAGAAAGCATTTTTAATTGTTTTCCATTGTTTAATGTGCTTATATGTTCTTAAAACTAATTATAGTAGGTTGAAGAGATGGCTCAGTGGTTAAGAGCACTGGCTGGTCTCCCACAGTATCCAAGTTCAATTCCCAGAATCTACACGGTGAGTCATAACAATAGAAAACTCCAGCCCCTGGGCGTATAATACTGTCTTCTGGCTTCTGAGGACACTTCACACACAAAAAATAAATGCAGGCAAAATATCCACATACATAAAATAAAATAAAAAAGACCTGGTGGGAAATGTTTTTAGAAAATTAAGCAAAATGAGTTTTATCAGCATAAAATAATTTTATGATTATTCTATACATTAAATTAGATAATTATGTATATGTATGTATATATGTATATATACATGTATCTATCTATCTATCTATCTATCTATCTATTAGTCAGATAAAGTTTATGCAGATAAGGAATATATGAAAGATAATTCATATTCACTGAGCTAGATAAACTTAGCATAATTCAATGTGATATTGAATATCTTACAAATATGTAAAAAGGAAGTCTAAGAATTTCTAAAACACACAATAGTGATCATTGATTACATTATCAATTTTAATAGTTTACTGATTAAAATGTAATTTTTTTAATTTAAAGACTCTTGTGGTTTGAAGGAGAATGGTCCTCAAACCTTGATATATCTGAAAGTTTAGACCTCAGTTGGTGCACCTGATTGGGAAGGATTGGGAAATGTGGGCTTGATGGAGGAGGTGTCCAGTATGGTGGGCTTTGAGGTTTCAAATGTTCATGTCTTTGGAGTTGGCATGCCATGCTTCCTCCACCTCGTGCTTCTGGATCAGATTTAAACTCTTAGATACAGCTCCAGTGCCATGCCATGCCTGCCTGCTACCATGCTGCCTGCCATGACATTCATGGACTCTACTACCCTCTAGAACAATGAAACACAAATTGTTTTCTTTTATCAGTTGCCTTGGTTATATTTTCTCTTCATAACAATAGAAACAGAACTCAGACAAATATGCATAGAGATAAAGAATTTTAAATAATTCCCATTCTGTAATCTCCAACACTCTACTGTTACCTCCAACCCTCTGATCTATTGCAATATGGTAAAGATACAATTTAGCAAATTAGGAATAAAAAGTCTGGAAGTCTATGACCTTCTTGCATCAACCTATCTACTCTTTTGCATTTCCTTGGAACATGCAAAAATCTAGCCTCACATTAACTATAAAGTATTCTCAAGGACTGATATTAAGATTAGATTTCATAGTAAATCCTCTTCTTATCTTAACATGGTTTGCCAGAGACAGAGATGTGTAAAGGCTAATCTTCATTGAATACAAACATGACTAGATTTAGAATCACCTAGGAGACACATCTCTGGGTATATTCCTTAGGGATTCTATTTGAGGTTTAAATTTAAAAGGAAAATCCATCCTGAATGTGGGTGGTTCAACCTCATGAGCTGGAATCAGTGACTGAATAAAAGGAAAAGAGAAGAGCTAACTAGGCACCAGCATCCATTCATCTCTCTTTCCTGATTTCAGATCCCATAGCCATTCCTGCCTTCCATGATGGATGGTATCTTTATTATACCATGAGAAAGCATGAGTCCTTCTTCTCTCAAGTTACTTCTACTATGTAATGAATATGAGGCATTTTTGTATGTGAGACTAATTTTCAGGTATGTGCACACTATTCATTATGCATTTATAAAATTGAATGAAAAACAAAAATAAAAATTCAAAATCAAAACCAGACCAAATATTTTAGAACTTAAAGTAACATAAACTTAATGATTTATGAACAAGTCTGCTGGTACATGTTTGAAATTCTTGTACTTAAATGAAGAAGACAAAACGACAAATTTGCATTCTAGGCTACTCTAGACTGCATAGTGAAAGCTTGCCTTCAGTAAGTATGGTGCTAAGGTAAAATAATATCTCTGAGGAAAAACTCAAATATAAACTTAATAAATAATCAAGGGCTGGAATGAGAGCTCTTTGGATTAAATCATATGCTTCATCTGCATGGTGAGCTGAATTAAAACCCAGGATTTCATGGTAGCAGTGAAAAACTGACTTGAAGATTCTCTGACCTCCACTACAGATGCAAAGTGTCACAGTTATTCTCCACTGCATACACCATACGTACAATTACGTATATACATTCACTAACAACAATAATTATTTTTATATTTGGCTTTACTAAGGAACCTTCGTCTTTATGAAGAAGACAACAAATCCAAGAATAAAATCAAAGAACTATGATAACAAAATAAAATAAAAATGATACCCCACAAGAAAAGTAAAATGAATTCATAAGTTACAGAACAGTGAACCAATCTGAGGACATGACTCCATATTTTCTCATTTAGTTAAATGTATGAGCATCAGTTATCAGTATTAAAATACTTGTTTTTCTGTTTTTCTATCATAGCCTTTGAAGTTAATATACATTGCCACTTTTACTATTTTAAAATCACTGTTTTATACCAAGTAAGAACAGATTTTTACCTAATCTTTGCATATTTATAGATAACCCACTTTTATTTACTATGTCATATAATATAAATTTTCGGTTAAAAATGATATACTTACTCAGATGAGGATTTACAGGTGCTGGGGAAAAAAGCAAAAATATAGATATTTTAGCAAAACTTAAGTGTTTAATTAAATAAGAGTTTAATTAGTCTACTCATAGACCCATAGTTTCTTCTGAACCTAATGATAGCAGTAAAAATCGCATCTATAATCCATTTTGTTCTATGAGACACAGTGTAATTTACTTTGAATTTATCTTAAGAACTTTCAAGGACCACAACGTAAAAGGCATGGGGGAGTTGTTCATTTTCCAAGGAATGACATGCTAACCTTTTATTTCTTAACCAGTGCTAAAAATCTCAGAAGTTAAACAGAAGCTATTGGTAGAACAATCTATAACCTAGATGAATTAATAATGTAAACAATGATAAGTAAGAAAAAGTAAGAGATTATATGTATGTTTTTTGCTATGTTCACTTTTACTGAAAGTAATATAACAAAAATAATGAAATTCTCAAATCATGTCAGGTGTTAGAAACAAATACTACTTAGTTTAATTAAATCAAAACACACACACACACACACACACACACACACACACACACACACACACGTACACATTTCAGAACACAGAGTTACCATATTTTAAGTGATGTGACACAGTCAGTAATTTTTGTGCACATACTTGAAACAAATCTTTGTTTTAGAAAAACAATTATGTCTTCAATAAAAATACCAGCTGATTTCCACTGAAGGGGAAAATACATATTTGAAGTTTTACTAACAAGTAAAAAAATATATTTCTAATCTACAATGTAAAAGAGAATGTGTCTATGGATCCGCAGTTAGTACTGACAGCAAACATTGCTCTGGATATAACAGCCTTATTGTGTCTTCACAGAATTACAATGAGCAGTCTATGCCTTCCAGAACTTCTGTTTTATCCCCCTCTCCCTTTTTAAAAAAATCATTCCCTTGGTGCTGCACAAACCACCATGTGAACTTTGCAATTTCCTAAGAAAGCAAAACCCAGAAGCATGCACATTAAGCATGTTAACTCTTACACTAAAACACCTAGACCAAGTAAAAGAATTGTCTCATTCAATTGTTGCATTGGTTCTAAACACATAAGTATTTATATACTTAACTATCTTTTCTGCTTAATAAATTTATGTTTCAGACAGAATCCAAGTATCACTGGAATTGTGATATGAGTCATATTTATACATATGTAATCCAATGAACCTGGTATCCTGTTAAAATAAGGAAGGGATACCAGAATACTATGCCATACTAGAATATTATGTGATCCTATGGACAAACCAATAGAGTCCTGTGCAGAAACCAGCCATGCTCCTTGAGTGTGAACAACCCAAGCTCTTCAAATGTGAGGGATAAGTTGCAGGTTTTAACACATAATATATAGTATTTTTATATGTCAGCCCAAGCAGACTAATGGCTCCATCATCAAATAAAGTATAGTCTTATAAATTAGGCACTAAATGTATAAGTGCTAGATAAGAAGAGGTAACATAAGAGGTAGGATGGAAAACAACTAGAACAAGTGTTTAATATCATTCGATATCATTTAATACCAATGGAGCATTCAACATGGAAACTGATTTGCAATGCTGAAGGCAGGCCATTTCACTGAATAGTAGAATTTTAAATAACATCAAAAATACAATATCACTCTCCTCAGTATACTCAGTATACTCTCCTCATTCAAATTTTCCTTTGAGTTATCAATTCTAGAAAAAAAAGTTGTGGATCAACTTTTAATTTTTCAAACGTCTAATTTTTTATTCACTATGACATTGAAATAGTGAAAAAATATTTTCTACATTTGCCTTACAAAGTAAACCATAACTAAGATACACACTCATTCATTAAATATTAGCTTTTAAAAACAAAGAAACAAACAAAAACCACCTGGCTACTACCACAGATAGAAACAAACGCCAGGATGACCTCCAACACTTGAACCAGCAGTGATACTTGGTACTAGACAGCCGTAAAGAAATACAAGCTGTCAGGTTACAAAAGGGACTTCAACGTTTAATACTGTTACGTAAAATAACTTGATTCTAAAATTTCCTATTTGTTCTTTAAAATGTGCCATCCTGATGAGAGAAACCACAGAAACATTAAAAATATTGGCAGCTGCCAGTGTTAGAGAGAGTCTGAACTAAAGTACTTTAGTGCAGTTAAACACATCAGTTTTGTAATAAAATACTGACAAAATGGTGAACTATATTGAGCATTTTAGACTCCATATTAATGGTACAATATACACAATTAGCCCTAATGTAAACTATTGACTTGTGTTATATCAATATTCATTAGTCTACAAAAAGCACTCAATACATTGAGATACTCAGTAACTTCATCCCAGGGAGGACTTCCCACATGTCTTTTCAATTTTCTGAAACTTTAAAACCACTTTGAAAATCTTAGTTAAAATCAAATTAAAATGGTTCTTGGTTCCTAACTTCTTAATGATAGAAATTTTTAACCAAGAATGGAAGGAAGTTAGGAAGGAGGGAGTAAAGGAAGGAAGGAAGAAAGGAAAAGAAAAGGAAAGAAAAAAGAAAAGTCTTGAAAAGGTAACACACTGATATGGTATCAAGGTAGCAAAAACAAAACAAAAATGTTTTTGACAGGTCAAGGAGCTCAGTTTTCGCTGAAGGCTTTTACATTATAGCCCTGTAACCTCATATTAACTTTGCAATGACTAAGGGTTTTATTATTATTATTATTGGCTGTTTTTATCTCATTCCTGAAGATTTGGAGAATATGTTAAATTTTACATTGTGAATACTATCAAAATAAATATTCCACATAATTTCATGCACAAATAAATACTTGTAATTTAAAAAAAAAAACCTACTTACCCGTATATTTAATTACACGAATTGTTGAATCTCCTTCACCAAACTTAGTGAGAGGAGTCAGTCGGACTTCATAGGCCTCTGGTTTAATAAGTTCAGTCAAGTTATATGTAATTAGTTCTCCCTTTTGAATATTCCCATTTATTTTAATCTCCTGTTCCCACCAACGTTGCTGTCCAGCCTGAAATTAAAACAATTGTATAATAATATTTCTAGCATCTAATTGAAAGGTTCTCAGTTTATTCAAAGAAAATGAAAAGCAATGTGTAAGTTTATAAAACTTCATTTTAGGAGTTTATGAAACATGTCATATTATTATATACATATATTTTATGAAATCTTACATCTTGCAGATGTTTCTTGAAAACTGCAAAATTATCACAGGTTAATTAAATAGATTCAGTTGGTTTTAATAGATCATTTTACATTGAAAGTTAGAACACTCAAATGTCATCATTTGATATTTTTAAGAGGGTGTATATAACTACATATTTAATAATCTATTGATGATATATTAGATTCTTGAACAGTGATAAGATTTTTACCATATCAACAAGCATATGTATTATATACCAAATATTTTCCAGAATAAATTAAAGGTATTGCAGTTTTAACACAGACATGACTACAACCGTAGCTGCTTAGTCCATTGAAAACAGAAATACAATGAAGACTGACATTAAACTCACTATAAAATGATTCCTAAAAGTCATACATGCAATTAAAAAATTAAAATAAAAAACTGATCAAGAATGATTCGGTAAGTGTCAATGGGAAGGATCCATTTCTAAGTCTTCCGAGGGTAGTTGCATAAGAATGCTCTGTGGTACTAAATAAGACGAAAATCAGGATGGACCTATCGTGACCTGAAATAAGTTGTTCAGTTTAGCAAAAGGGATTAAAACCCTGCTACAGCAAGCCAAAAAGAAATAAGTGTCACATAGTATCCTACACTGAACACACAATGCTCTGATAATTTTATGATTATTTGGGGAGAGGAGAACTAGGTACTGAACTCAGGCCTTCACACATGATGACAAGTACTCTATTTAGAGAAATTTTCATCCACCAACATGATTGCTCTGATCAAGGGATCATATCCAAAGATATTATCTGGCCAGAATATAATTATATCCTGGAATACAGTATGATCTGGTTGGAAAACAGACATGCCCTTAGTAAACACCTTTAATCCCAAATAAGGTAGATAAGGTTAGTTTGTGGAAGGAAGTTTGAAAGTGACATCTAACTGAGGGGCAGACAAAGTGACAAATCAGAGAGAGAGAAGGAGAAAGAGAGGGAGAGGGAATGGGAGGGGGAGAGGGAGAGGGAGAGGGAGAGGGAGAGGGAGAGGGA
>JANHMN010000010.1:3562906-3597906 GCA_030674055.1 Rhabdomys pumilio | reverse complement strand
GCATAAGTAAATAATAATAACAAAATCATAAGCTATCTTTAAACTATCTCTGGAGGTCAAAGTTTCTTCAAAATAATTTAATGTAAATAACAATTCTTTTATTGTCTTTAGATTTTAAGTTCAATATGTCTGAGCTTAAGGCAAAAGGTAAAATTATTTCAAAAGGTAGATAAAATTAACTTTCAGGTAAGTATATAAAAGCAAATATTTCACTATTATCAAGAGAAAATAGTTAAAACATGATACAGTTTTCTGGACATGTAAGCTTAAGACCACCCTGATATATGATATATGCAGACAAAGAGACTGTAGGTATTCTGTTAATATAATGAAGATTCTGTTCAAGTGTTTCAGTTAGTGTGGCTATGTTGAAGTTGCTATAAAATACAAAGTATATACCTTCACATATACCTTTGGTTCCAGGCCTTTAATTTAAAGCTATGATGAAAGTATACATTTCAGTAATTGAAAGCATAAGCAATTGAATACTATGTATTACATATCAGCTACCTGTGCAAAATCGACAGATGGAAAACTGAAAGCATTGTTTTCACATACACATGAATGCACCGTTACACCCACTTACTAAGGATAAAACCAACAGGCAGTCGGAAACAAGGGATCCAGACCATAAATATAGATGACATCCCTAGTTTGTCCCTCCTGTGTACTGAGGAACTCAAGTGTTAAAATGCTTTTTCATGTCAATTTTAAAAATCCATTTCCTCTTTCCTAATAGATATGTTCCTTTTGTATAACATAGAGCTAGCTGATGCTCCAAAGTCCTCACAATGTGGCTATTTTTATTAAAAACTGTGGTTTTATTTGTTTATTTAATTTCTACCACATGGGATAATTAAATTGCTATTGCTAGAAAGGTCTAAGGAGGAAAATAAACATGTTAAATGCTTCCCTTAATTTTCAAAGGAAGAAAATTGGATACTTTAAACATCTTAGACAAAAAGTCTGTAACAAACTTAAAATTGAACGTGGGAAATGAAATCGTGCTGCCATTTCTTTGTCATTCTATCTGGACGGTGAACTGCTAACAGCACTCTCATGAACTCTACTGTAAGGACTGAATGAGAGAAAATTAAGGGGAACACTGGATACTTTCACAGAATATAGGTCACATGCACACCACCATTCTTTCTGTTTTAATGTGACTAGCTGAAAGACTGACACTCTCTTCCATAGGAACTGCTATTTGTGTGCATCAGTCATTTTGAAAGGGAATATAATAATGGGTTGTAAAATTATGAACATTACAGAGCTTAATTCATACATCCATATCATTATCCACAGAATAAGTCTCTAAGATGCTATTTCATGGCTGCAAATCGTTTCCTGATCCATCATTCTCATACGCTGATGATACAGAGTTAATAATGTTTCCATTATGGTGTTTCCATCCATCCATGTGCCTTGGTTATATTCATCCACCTTGCCAGTCTTTCCTACCCACCATTTCTCATCCCCCTGTGCCTCTTTCTTTTGTATATTCTCACTTTTAATATCATACCCTCTCCATTATTAGATAAAAGATCCAGCATTTGTTTTCATGAGACTGGCTTATGTCATCTAATACAATGGTTCTGAGTTGTATCCTTTTATTTTCTACTGTGCACATGTGCCATGTTTTTATTGACCCAAATAAAAGATAAATACCATGAGTTTCAGAGGTACTTGGTTTTGTTTGTTTGTTTTTAATTTTTATTTTTTAGCTATATCTTGTAAAAGAAAAAAAACTTTTGTAGGAACTCTTCTTACTAAAAGTTACTTCTCATAAACTGTTGGAAATGAGTACAAACTCTCATCAACCTGCTATTGGCAAGGTCTTCTCCAGGAAACGTAGGAAGGTTTATTCATTTTTGTTTGTCACATCTCTTTGGAATCCTGACTATTAATTTTTTTCTTTTCCTATTAGACAACACAACTTCTTTTTATTCTTATATCTTGATGCAACAAAAAGAGGAATTACCAAATAAAGAGAGCACTGAATGTAGAGAGAATTCAAGTCAATTACTGGGATTCTGGGGACACTTAAGTTTGATCAGTTCCTCGTAAGGATCTAGCTGAAAAACTTCTGAAAAGAAACAACATGACCATCTCTGCCAACAAGGTAAGGCTTTCTAAACTTGACCAATCAAAATGTGGATCAGGTATGAGTTTTGACATTTTTAGACCATTGAACAATTAGTAAATGCACTATAGTGTGTTTATAATGATTTTTTTCAAGAGTCCAAAGACAGTCTTTTGTGGTTGTTAACTTTTCTTTTCTTTATTTTTTTATTTCTTTATTGGATATTTTATTTACATTTCAGATGCCATCCCCTTTCCCCATTTCCCCTCCCTAGAAAACCCCTATCCCATGCCCCCTTTTCCATTTTGCTTTTATACAATTTTTTAAAATGTTAATCAAAGGCTTTATAAGTGTGGTAATGCTCAATCAGAAGTGTAACCTAATACCCAACCAAGCTATGTAAACTATCTTTGACTGGTGGAGACATGTGAACTTCTGCCTCCATGCCCCCTCTCTTTCTCTCTCTTTCTCTCTCTCATTACCTAGCTTTTCATCTACTTCATTTTCTCCTCTCCTTACTCCATCTCTTCCTCTCGGTGCTCCTTCCCCCTTAGCTCCTCCTACATATTACCCTTCCTGTTAAAATAAAACTTTTCTCTCAAAATACAATTAGAGCATAATTATTCCTATTTGTACAGTGAGGTACAAGATAGTCTTAATACCCAGTCCATCCTTTTGTTGACTAACCAGAACCTCTGTCGTCTCTCTTGACTAAAACACTTAGTTTTGAACCTGGCTTTTTCTTGGCTTTAGAATAAATGTCAGCTGAAAAACATCCATTCAGATCATTTCTCTCAAAGTAAATAGCCTGGATTGGCTATGAGACTATAGGTCTTCAATGCCGTCAGAAATACAGAATGACTAAGTTAACTGAAATTATGGGAAGCACTAAGCATAGCTTCTAAAACTTAGCCAATTTATAGAGACTGCTGAACACCTGGACATTCCCTATTCTACCGAACGTTGGAGCATCAAATCTTCAGTCTTCTGGCCCAAACTCATCTGACAGACCTTAGTGATGCAGAATTATTAAGGGCTGATTACTCTGTCTAGGAAGATATAATCAGTTGACTATTCTGTGAGTCCTTTTCTGGACAGTAATTTGTCTGTAGATGGAAAGAGGCAATTCTTGCCTAATGGTTGTCTCACCACAACTGGAGTAACTCCAAGGATGCTCAATTTCTTCTTAGAATCCAAGACAGGAAGCTGTCAGGAGCAGACAGGTCTCTAATCAAGATGAACTTTAATATAGAAATATTTGTGATGTCAATTCTATGTATTTCTGACGTTTTGACATCCAAGTATCCGTGTAAGGTAACCTGGACTGTTGTCTGTTAACTCCTCTCAGCTATTTCTAAATAAAATATAGAAAACACCCTAACAATAAACTCAAAGCCATGAATTTGCTATAGTCCCTTAACTCACAGGCTAATCATCCCAAATCAGTTAAAAAAGTTAAAGAAGGACTGGGTCTAATTCTTGTATTTCTAAATGTGTTATACAGGCACAATGCCTAGGAGAGTATCAATATTCATTTCACTTTCATATCCATAAGAAGCTCATACCAATGAAAACCTTAAATTTGAAATCCAAGTGAATTTTGTACCATTTAAGAAATTATAACTTCATCTTGATACTAAATTATACAAATTTCTACCAATAGGTTATGGCTATGCCATAAATCCTAGCTAATCCTCCCTGTTCCAGGTTGTTAACTTTTCTGGAATAAAAGTCTTTTGTTTTAAGGTAGCATCCTGGTTGCTTTGAAGCATTCTCTTTGTTTTGAAGATGCATTACTGTTTTAATTTTTTTATTTTTACTTTTTTAAAAATAAATAAATACTTCTACGAGGGTCTGCCCCTCCTACCCCCCCACTCCCACCTCCCCACTCACTAATTCCCCAATCCTGGGGAATCCAGCCTTCACAAGACCAAGGACCTCCTTTCACACCAGTGCCCAACAAGTCCATCCTCCACTACATATACAGCTGGAGCCATGGGTACCTCCATGTGTGTTTTCAGGCTGGTGGTTTACACCTTTGAAGCTCTGGTTGGTTGGTATTGTTGCTCTCTCCCCATGGGGCCTGCAAGCCCCTTCAGCTCCTTCAGTCTTCTCTCTAACTCCTCTATTGGGAACCCTGTGGTCAGTTCAACGGTTAGCTGTGAGCATCCACCTGTGTACATGTTAAGCTCTGACAGAGCCTCTCAGGAGAAAGCTCTATCAGGCTCCTGTTGGCATGCACTTCCTGGCATCCACAACAGTGTCTGCCTTTGGAGACTGCACATGGGATGGATCTCCCAGCTGGTCTGCTCCAGAGAAGACACCATATCCTGACCCATCCTAGAGGATCCACTGCACTCAGAGCAGCAGGATATCAGGATTACAAGATCATAGAGAATTCTGGACTCTGAGGAGTTATGATACAACCAAGAAAACAGGAGAGACAGGCTCTAGTCAGAGAAAATGAGTGCAGGTAACACTAGAAATAACCAGATGGTGAAAGGCAAGCACAAGAACATAAGCAACAGAAACCAAGGTTACTTGGCATCATCAGAACCCAGTTCTACCATAGCAAGTCCTGGATACCCCATCACACCGGAAAAGCAAGATTCGGATTTAAAATCACTTCTCATGATGATGATAGAGGACTTTAAGAAGTACATAAATACCTCCCTTAAAGAAATACAGGGGAACACAGGTAAACAGGTAGAAACCTTTAAAGAAGAAACACAAAAATTCTTTAAAGAATTACAAGAAAACACAACCAAATAGGTGAAAGAATTAAACAAAACCATCCAGGATCTAAAAATGGAAGTAGATACAATAAAGAAATCACAAAGATAGAAAACCTAGGAATGAAATCAAGAGTCATAGACACAAGCAACACCAACAAAATACAAGAGATAGAAAAGAGAATCTCAGATGCAGAAGATACCATGGAAAACATTGACACAACTGTCAAACAAAATGCAAAATGCAAAAAGCTCCTAACCCAAAACATCCAGGAAATCCAGAGAGACATAATGAGAAGACCAAACCTAAGAATAAGAGGTATAAAAGAGAGAAAAGATTCCCAACTTAAAGGACCAGTAAATATCTTCAATGAAATTATACACTATTATTTTTATATTAGAGTTAAGTAGCATTTTATGAAAGTCAACTTCATTTTGAATGGACTGATTTATGCCTAGCCTCGCCTCTCAATAGAAAGCATCCAAATTTGCCGATTAAAATTTCCATCATCTCTTGAGCTATGAGGGCAACATCTTCCTTTGTTCATTGCATTTCCATTGCCATTATTTAATAGACCATTGTCAGGTTGACACTATCTACGGCTTTCAATAGGCAACAGACTGCAATAAAAATGTAGATTGGAAAGCATTAGGGGTCCATATGTAAGTCAGAATTCAAAGGTGTAATGCTGCTTTGGTAAATCAGCTTAGCAGGAATGAACTAGTAAGAGATGTTAGCTCTCTGTATGTGTCAACTAGTCTCTTTCACTTCTGGAATAAGGTATAAACATAATTTTCTGGTTACTGAAATGATCTACCTCAAATTTAAGTAGTCCCTGAAAATTTTGGTCCTACAGTTTGAGATTCAGAATAATGACACATCCTGAAATTGAGGAGCACCAGAAAGTTATGTTCAGAGGCAATCAGAGAAATGTGAATTCTGTACCAAATTTCTCAAACAGGCATATTCTAATGTTTCTAAAATTCATTTTTACTTCATTCCTGATAACATATAAATAACTCATGCTATGCCTGGAGCTGAGGTTTTGTACTCAGTTGTGCTTAGGATTGAGTACTCCAGAGAAGTGTGTAAGCTGGGGCAGTAGTGGGGCCCATCTTGAGGTCATTGTTCTACTGTTATTCTCTAAGAAAGTGGTTCTCTTAATGGCATAACCCTTTAATATAGTTCCTCATGTTGTGGTAGACACCAACCATAAGGCTATTTTGGTTATATGCTACTTCCTAACTGTAATTTTGATACTATGACAGTGATGTAAATTTCTTATATGTAGGATATCTGATATGTGACCCCCCCACAGAGGTAGCAACCAACAGGTTGAGAACCCTGCTCTACAATTTAGTCCACTTCATGGGCACTTTCTGGTCCTATTCTAGATTGTAGAATCTGTTTCTTTATGTAGCTCGACTTGTCTTGGTCCTTGTTCAGTAATTTATTCAACCATTGGATTTCTTTCTTTTTTTATAGGATATTTTCTTTATTTATATTTCAAATGTTAACCCTTTTCATGGTTTCCCCTCTGAAAACC
Source organism: Rhabdomys pumilio (assembly GCA_030674055.1). Lineage (NCBI taxonomy): Eukaryota > Metazoa > Chordata > Mammalia > Rodentia > Muridae > Rhabdomys > Rhabdomys pumilio. Next base: position 3,591,544 of record JANHMN010000010.1, on the reverse strand, counting down.
CCCTATTTCATCCCCCCTTCCCCTGTTTCTATGAGGGTGTTCCCCCACCCTCCCACCCACCCAATCCCTTTCACTGGGGCATTGAGCCTTCATAGGACCAAGTGCCTCCCTCCAATTGATGCCAGACAATGCCATCCTCTGCTATATAAGCAGATGAAGCCATGGGTCCCTCCATGTGTATTCTTTGGTTGGTGGTTTAGTCCCTGGGAGCTCTTGGGGGGAGGGACGGTGTCTGGTTGATTGATATTGTTGTTCTTCCTATGAGGTTGCAAACCCCTTCAGCTCCTTCAGTCCTTTCCCAAACCTCTTCATTGGGGTCCTTGTGCTCAGTCCAATGGTTGGCTGTGAGTGTCTGCATTGGTATTTGTCAGGCTCTAGCAGAGCCTCTCTGGAGACAGCTATATCAGGCTCTTGTCAGCAACCACTATCCACCATAGTGTCTGGGTTTGGTGTTTGTATATGGGATGGATCCCCAGGTGGGGCAGTCTCTGTATGGTCTTGCCTTCAGTCTCTGCTCTATACTTTGTCCTTTTATTTCATTTTGACAGGAGAAATTATGGGATAAAAATTTGGAGGTGAGTGGGTGGTCCCATCCCCTAACCGGGGGCCTTGCCTAACCTCTGTATATGGTCTATACAGGTTTTCCCTACCCTTTGTTGGTCATTTCAGCTAATCTCATCCCCATTGGGTCCAAGAGCATCTTGTTTTACTGGCATCTGGGACTTTCTGGTGGCTACTCCCAGTTCTCCATCTCCCATTGCTACACACCTCTGTTCAATTTCCTGACCCTCTGTATATCATCCCCATCTCCTCCCATACCTGATCCTGCCTCCTTTCCCCTCCCCTTCTCTCTTCCTCCCAAGTCCCTCTCTCCCTCTACCTTCTGTGAGTATTTTGTTCCCCCTTCTAAGAAGGACTGAAGCATCACACTTTGGTCTTCCTTCTTCTTGAGTTTCATATGGTCTGTGAGTTGTATCATGGGTTTTCTAAGCTTTTGGCCTAGTATCCACTTATCAGTGAATACATACCATGTGTGTTCTGTTGTGACTGGGTTACCTCACTCAGGACAATATTTTCTAGTTCCATCTATTTGCCTGTGAATGGATTTCTAAAGTTAACTACAGGCCCTGTGTGAACAGCAGCATGTCAGCCTCTGTTCAGGCATTTTCTCTAAACCACACTACCTCTTCTGGGGACAATTCCATCTCATTATAGAAGCCCATTGAACCAATTGCCAGCTAAAACAATTGTTATGTTCACCTGGGCACTGCTATGCCAAACTTCTCCCATGCTCTACTTGTACTGTTGTTTATTGAGGAGGCTCAGTAGTTGCTACACATATTTTCTTATTAATTTTTTCCTTAAAGATTTAATACAATGCTTTAAACTGTCAAAAATCTTTCTTTTTTAATTTACATTTTTTTATTACTTGACTAATAAAGAGATGGCTTGAGTAGACATTTAGATTTTTGATATTCAATACAGTATGACATAGTATTTTTTTTAATAATTTTTTTCCAATTTACTTTTATACCATTTTGATTACATGCAAGTATTAAGTTCAGTTCTAGGTTGAGGAACTAGCAACACAATAGATGCAGTCAAGGCACAAGCAGCGGTGAGACAGGGGTTGCCCAGTCCCATTGCATCCAGATCTGACTCTATCTGCTCTATAATGCTACCAAGGATTGCCTCCCTGTGCAGGATCCAGAACTTCTATGCAAGACTCCCTGGGCATGTAGAGAAGACTGGCACATTAACTGTACTGGCTCTTAACTCCTGAGACTTTTCTCCATCCCCAAAAGAAAATGCTTTAACTTGTGTGGTGAGTTACTGTGAACTTGATTTTGAATTTCCTGAAAATGATTCCTTTCATATCCCTCACTTATATTTCTTTCAGCAGTAGTTGATTATTAAACAAAACAAGAAACGGTGACACGCCTCAGATAAATACAGCCCTGAGTGGGCCCCATGGCTTCACTCTTCCTGGCATGTCATGTGTTTGTTTTCCTTCTGTTTCTCTGAACAAGAGATTGCTGTCTGGAGAGATGTGAAGTATTTGAGTCAGCAGAGTCCAGGAGACATGCTAGCATATAAAAGGAAGACTTGCAAAGTATGTTCAATGGTGTTTTTAGGTGGAAAAGTACTACACATTACTCATTCAGAACACACTTCTGTGACAGCCAGGTAGAATGTCCTTACTCAGGGATAATAAAAACAGGAAAAAAAAAAGGGAAAAACAGATTAAGGAAAAGGAAGACCACATACATCTCAAAACTTTCAACCTAGATTAAAGCTGTTATAACATATTTAAGATTGTGGTTCTATGAAAATGAAAACAAAATCAGAACACACCTTTGAACAAAGAGCCTTTGAAACCCTGAACAAAGCCAGTGCTTCTAAAACAGCTAAAACCTAGCTGAAGGGCTAGAAACAAGGCTAGTTCTCTACATTTTGGGATGTTGATCTATGAATTTTAAATTAATTCAGAGTCCCAAGATGATAGCTTAGAGATTAGAGAAGTTGTCCAGAATAATTTAAACACAGCCAACGTGTATTGATTCAATTTAATGAGGTAGGGTGTATTCTATGTATCTCAATGATTAGTCAATTTAACAAAAAAGAAATGTGGTAGCTACATAACTACCTTTAAATTGTATCAATATTATATTCAATCCATTTCATTACATTTAATAGATTTTTGTTTATATAAATTTTTTGAGTAACTAAAGTAATAATTATAAAATAAAACATATTTAAAGACTAATATTCCTTATGAGTCATATTTATTATCTATCTTACATATTTTTCAAATTGTGGTACCAATTTGCAAAATTATTTATAATAATGGCCAATATTATTAAATACCTCTTATGTGTCAATTTACTTCAGAAGATTTCTCTTACTGGATCAGGGCTATCTCCTAAGCCTAGCTAGACTGCCTTGGCTTGATAGTAATGAAAGAACAATCACCTGAATGTGAATTCAACATGGCGTTTATCGGGACCAATTTCAGCTTAGCATGTTTTTATAAAATGGAGTGAATGGATTGTAAATTTAAATATGATGCAATATACTATTTTTATTCAATTGGCAGTATGACAACAGCTGAAATGTATGGATTTAGCTTGGAAAACAAGAAAAAAAGAGGCTTCATATGTGCTGAAATAGAGATTAGCATTACTTACTGATTTTCGGATTAAAAACATCAACATTATTCTCTGGTTTTAGAAATCACCAAATAGCACTAGCTGATAACCTGTATAATCTTTCCAAAGCCATCTAACTTAGGTTTCCAGGATGAACAAGCTATCAAATCAATATGAGCTATCATTGTGTGTAATCTGTTTCTTAAACTAGGAAGTAAACAGAGAACACACAAACACAGAGAATACAAAGTCTCCTATAAAATATCCTCAGCCACATTTTAATACAGTGTCAGGTCCTGTGTTCTTTTCCTTGAGCCAGAGAAAATTTAGAACTTCAAAATTATCTGAAATATATGGTCACAATTTTGGTAGATTTTTTTTTAATAACTAAGGAGACTCAGTAACTTCTTAATGCTTATATAAGTCAATGTGGCTAGCCCACTTCTGGTCTTCATGACCTTTGTGGAATGCATGTACATGATTGGAGATACTATATGATGTTTCTGAAAGGCCAGTAGAGAGTGGATACAGAGCTGGAAATGGGTTCATTTGTTTTGTGGAAATGTTTCTATGTTTTATGTTTTTAATGCTTTGGTTGTATACTTAATTCTGGCCTGGTGCTCTCAATTCAACAAGCAAACTCAAGCATTAGAAGTCATACACCCATCAATTTATAACAAGATAGGAGAAAAAAGCAAAAAAGCAAAAATAAACAACCAATCCCTCCTGTGTGTGATGAAAGCTCCCATGCAGCAGCATGCTGTCAGTGAGCTGTGGCTGTCTAAACTGGTGTGTGTAAAGAAGGCGCATCCATTGATTTTATAGACACTTCTGTTATTTTGTTCACTTTTGTCCTATAAACTCATGTAATGCTTTAAATGTTATATATAGCAATGTTAACAACAGATGGTACAGTTCATCTATGTACATTGCAAAACATTTTTCTAGATATTTTTCCTAATTAAAATTATGATTTATTAATATTGTCTTCCATTTAAAAGTTAGTTGAAAAATAGCAATTTAAGATATATCAAAGTAAAAATGACACAATCTTGCACTTAGCAATTGTTCAGGAATATAATACAATAGACAAAATGTCTTCTTGGAATACATGAATGCTTGTTTCTTCTTTGTGTGCAGACTGTCTGAGTCTCCTGATAAAAACTGCAGAATGTGCCTTATTTCTAGTTATGTTTGACCTCATGGTTAGCTTCATGTGTCTTCTTATCTTGGACTAATGAATTACCCAAAATACATTTTTCTTTTTGTCGGGCTCAGATGATTAATAGAGGTGAGCAGGATTCTATAAGTACCTTTAATGTCTAGGTTGGGAAAGGGCATTTATCATTTCTTCACAAAGACCAAATCACACAAGATACTCAACTTGTGTGGGTCTGGGATATATTCTCATAATGAATTAAGTTTCAAGAGAAATAAATCTGAGATCAAGAAAGTAGACTTCAAGATTCTCAGAAGTTTTAAGTTAGTAACAGATTTCTCATTACAAAATTTTCTGGAAAATATTTAAATTATTTGTACACACAGAAATATTAGTATTTAATGTATATGTATAATTTTTGTGTTTGTGTATGCATTGGGTAATAGCCTCAGGTCATGAGGAATTGAGTCAGGCTGTACCAGGCTATAGCCCAAAGCCAGAGAGAATGGCTTAGCCCCAGCCTGACTTCCACTCCACCTGAGGAAACAATATATCAATATATGTCTGTGATCAAGAACAGCCTACCCTGTTCCCAGTCAAATCATAAAAAGCAACTGTAGCAAACTTGTAACTCCGTCTGTATGTGTGTGTGTGTGTGTGTGTGTGTGTGTGTGTGTGTGTGTCCTAAACACTCTAAGAGCACTCAACTCCCGCAATGTTCCAATAAAGCAGTCTCAGCCTGTTGATATTAATTTTCTCTGTTTCTATGCTTGATTTTTCTTACATAATGTTTGTGTGATACATGCAAATGTGTACGTATGGGTGCATGCCGAGGCCAGAGAAGTACATCAAAGGTCTTTGTAACTTTTTGTCTTATTTCTTTGACACAGCATCATTCACTGAACCTGGAGTTAGGCTGGCAGCCAACAACCCCAATGGTCGTTTCTGGACCTGGCTCTTGACAGTGGTGGGGGCATCGGAATGCAAACCTTTTATATGGGTGCTGGAGATTTGAACTCAGAATACTTCCTTAACAAGTTCTCTTATCTGCTGAGCCACTTTTCCAGACTTCTATGTCATAATCCCTTTACACAATCAAAAATAAAAGCAAAAACATTAATATATTAAAAATTTAAAAACTGCCGGGCGGTGGTGGTGCACACCTTTAATCCCAGCACTTGGGAGGCAGAGGCAGGTGGATTTCTGAGTTTGAGGCCAGCCTGGTCTACAGAGTGAGTTCCAGGACAGCCAGGGCTACACAGAGAAACCCTGTCTCGAAAAACCAAAAAAAAAAAAAAAAAAAAAAACCTTTAAAAACTGATCATCTACTCGCCATTAAAATACTCCCAACTGTGTCTGATCTTTACACAGATACAACATGCCCTTCTTATGAGATTATTTTCACATCTTTGGCAAGTGATAATTTTTACAAATATTTATTAGCCTTTCAGTGGGACCAAGAAAATAGTAATATCTCATCAAGTTTTATTTAGATAATAAAAAAATGTGCCTCTAAGTGCTATAAAATAAATTGATATTTGCAACAACCAATGATACAGATATTTTGAACATTTTTAGAAAACCCCATATTCTATCCATATTCATCCTTACATGAAATTAGTATCTAGATCATTACTCTTAACTAGCGCAAAATGTATTTATATTTGATAAATATATGATATAATATCATCTCCAGTTAAATTTGTCTGCATTCAAAAATTTTTTTTTATGATTTGCTGTGCTGAGCATTTACCTTCAGTTGTATGCATGATAGGCAGGTGATTTACTACTGAGTAACACCATCATTTTTTAAATGGTATTTTAATGAATAAAATCTTTATCTCTTTACCCTAATTACTATAGTTTACAGAAATACGTTTCAATATTCAGTTTTCTTAAGAATAAACTGTTAAAAGTATTAAAAGTAAATATTTGAGAATTTTTTAATATGTTTGAATATGCTAACTTTTGAATGAGCCTAACACTCAGAAGACATAAAAAGCAAAATTTCAATTGCATAGGTTTAAAAGCACATACAATTACAATTAGAAAGGAAAAGACAAACTCATGATGGTAATTTCCAAAACATATGCCAGAATTCTTAATTGACACAATTTGGATAATTAGTTTAAAAAAAAAAACATAGCGTTTGAAAACGTTGTAGCTAATTATGATAAACAATTTGGAGAAAGGCATAAGTTTATTCAGAAAGAATCTGGTAAAAAATATGACATGATGATGTTTATAGAGATTGACAAAGATGAAACTATTTAAGGGACATTCAAGAGGGAAAGTTATCAGTGCTCACTGATGAATTGGATAGAAGTAATGAATTACAGGGACGCTCTTTCTAGCCCAAGCAATAGGATGCGAGATGCCCTTTCATTTCTGTGGGTAACACTGTAGGAGGGTCAAGCTTCAGAAATAGTAGGTTAGGACTCAGAACTTTGCAATTTCAAGTCTCCAAGATAAACCTTTTATAAAGACATAGACAATGCTCAGCTTTAACAAGTTTATCCATTCTTATATTTTAAATATTTAATAAACAATGCAAAGTAACAACAAGCACACACACACACATACACATACACACACACACATATATATATGTATCATACACACACACACACACACACACACATATAATAGTTTCTTTAAAGAATAACGATAAAACGAAGGCAAAGAAAGAAAGGAGGATTAAAAACAGATACTTGAAAGCAAGACCATGATGCTGGATGGGGACAAAGCACTTGCAGAAAATGATAGGTTTTATCAAGGTCAGATAACTAGTAAGAATGAAGAGTGACTCATTCTAATTAAACAGATGGAATTATGAAAATATCATCAGCACAGTGTAAAAAAAATTAGCTCAGTATAACCCAAAGTAAGCTTTATTTGTCCATAACGCATTTCTCAAGAAGGAAATATAACAGAATTCTTCATTCTCTCCAGACCCTACTACAGAGATATAAAACAAGATTGACAGTCGTTGGGGGAAAATTGCAGCTCCTAATGGAAAAAGGTCATGTTACAAACAGGAGACACATTAGCAGAGAGTGTTTTGTTTTTCTTGTCATTGTATAAATCAGTCATTATTCAGACTTTTCCTTCTACAAAACAAATGAACAAGTGACCATCTCAGGTAAAAGGTCACATGTGAATAACAACACTTACAGGCAAATTGACAGTCAGAGAGTATCTTCTCTCTCCTCGTTCTCTCCTCAGAATGTTGAGGTGTAAGAAATTATCCCAAAGCTACAACCAAGGTTTTCTTAAATGTGCAGAATTCCAGCCTGGCTGCAGTGCCAGGGTTTGGCTACATCATGGAGTAATTAATTTGTATCCTCTCTCTCTCTCTCTCTCTCTCTCTCTCTCTCTCTCTCTCTCTCTCATTGTCTCTTTGACTCTTAAACTAAAATAGTTGGGAAAAGGCTATTATTCAAACTTCAGTTTATCTTGTGATTATATACAATTACCCCAGATCTGGACAAAACACAGAGAAACTTGCACAAATTAAGTACATTTCAAAGGGCTATGCACCTGGTATGTTTATGTACAGAATGCTATCCAAAAAGTTAAGGTAAGAATACTGACATCCTGCAACTTGGATAAATCTCAAAGAAATCAGGCTGTGTTACCTAAAGTCAACTACAGATGAAGACTGCATTATTTGATATGAATAATAGTTGAAATAAGAGATCCTCACAGAGATAGTGAGATAATTAGTGCTTTTCCAAAGCTGGTGATGAATGTGGTTATACTGAGGTGACATACGTGAGCTTATATGCAATTTTACAATAGGGTATCTTGACCTGTGGCCTTACAAAACTCCATGTATGTGATCATTTATACACACACAATGTCTGTACATGCACACGTATAAAACATGAGCATGTATACAACTAAAAAATTCTGATGACATGCTGAAGCTTGTACCACTGTGAAATTCTTAGTGCTTTTTGTTTATTTGTTTTGTAACATATTAAGTTTGTTCAGGACTTTACATTGGGGTTGATGTTGGAGGACTCCAATGTACTTCCATGCACATTTCTATATAACCTGTTCTGACTTTACATTATTTGAAAATAACTCTTCATTAATGTAAAAAAAAACATGTTAAAAATTTTGTCAAGACCTAGAAGGTATGCATCTTCTTCAAGGATGTGTGTGTGTATACACACACACACACACACACACACACACACACACACACACACATATACACACACACACACACACACATCCTTGAAGACTTTAACTTGTAGTAAAGGAAATAAAATGTATTTTTAAAAAGCTATAGCAAACAGAAGTTATTTAGCGACTCAAAATCAGGTTTCTCAATAATATCAGTAATACAAAACAGTAACAAAAATTTTTAACTATTGAAAAGGAATAAAATCAAGTCTAAATTAACTGAGTAGCTAGAATTCTTCACACAAACAAGATTTACAGTTCTTTTTGTCAAACTTAGCTCTTGCCATCAGGAATAGCACAGTGATTGAGTGGAACAAAATCCTAAAATCTTAACTTCTTTGCTACTGCAAATACATTTCCACCAAGTTGTAATATCCTTTATTTTTTTGACCACCCTAGACAGCCTTAGTCACTTCTTTCTCTTTGCATTAGTTACCTACAATCATGACTGGAGCTAACTTGATGACCTGAAGTGACAGTTTTCTCAAAGTGCTCTTGGCACACCAGTCTTGATTTAAGAAGTATTACAAAACCTTGCAGTAAACCTTGAAATGGCAAACTGTGGCTCATATAAGGATCTCATAACTCCAAATAAGGAACAATTTAGCCTTTAGGAGCTGAAGACTTTTAAGCAGTAACTTCATATAGCATGGGCTATTGCCACTAAACCTAATAACAGCTAGTAGGACTGGTGTCTTGCTTAATTCACAATCATCACAGAATATAGAAGTACAGCATTGTTCATAGATGCCTTCTCCTTGCTTACAAGAAAAGGTTTTCTGAAAGTCATATACCCATATTGTGGAAATATAAGATACTCATATTCATGAATGCATTTCTTTAAAAATTAATTTTAATTCTTTGTTTTCAAAAATGCCTATAAGACTTCCATTTTTGAAATGTTTAGAATGTTACCACTGTGTATTTTTAACTTACTAATGTCCATATAAGACATAAGTAGTGGACTTTAATTTATCTTACTTAATCATTAATTTACCTAAATTCCTTATCCACCAGGAATTTCTAGACCAAGGTATATATGCTATTTTTCATCTACATTAGAAATGTAAAATGCCTAGGTCTTACAAATGTTAGGGTTAGTTTCTAGACATGCAGGGATGTAAAATATTCCCTACTCCTGTCCTTCTCCTTCAGTGGTAATTTTATTGTTTTTCATTTTAATTTTTACATTTCTTGAAAAATTTCATTCATGTATCTCATGTAGTTTGTTCACATTCAATATGCCCCTGACTTCTCCTCCAAAGCCTCCCAGAATATTTATCTTTCAAATTTCCATCTCTGTCTTCCCCTCCCCCTTCTTTACCTACCAAGTCCAATTAATGCTGCCCACATGCACATAGGTGTGGGTCCATCCTCTAAGGCACAGGAAACCCACTAGTGGCCACATTATAAAAACATGACATTTGAAGCTTCAATGTAGTTTAGGTATTGCTAGCAGTTTTTTATAACAACCCAAAGACATTATTTACTATTACATAATAAACATTCATGACAAACGGCTTAATAAGGAGTTGGGTTTGGGTGTTTTTGTTAAAATGAAATTAATTACCTATAGAATTTTCTTTTGTATGTTCTCACAATCAGAATTGTCAAATCTAGACCACATTGAAAATATTATTTTCAATCTGAAGAAATTAAATTTTAGTAGGATATCAAAATACTAAATAATACTAGATATCCAAAAACTAAATAATTCAATTTTAAAATTTTGCATGTTTTTTTATTTTTGTTTTTTGTTTTTGTTTGTATTTTGTTTTGGTTTGGTTTGGTTTGGTTTTTCAAGACAGGGTTTCTCTGTATAGCTCCTGGCTGTCCTGGAACTCACTCTGTAGATCAGGCTGGCCTTGAATTCCAAAATCTTCCTGACTCTGCCTCCCAAGTACTGGGATTAAAGGCATGCATGTGCCACCACTGCCTGGACAATTTTGAAAATTTTAACAGCTCTATATCTGATAGAAAACTAATGTTCAGAATATATAAACAACTTAAGAAACTAGATATCAAAAAACAAAATAATCCAATTTTAAAATGGGGCTCAGATCTAAACAAAGAATTCTCAGTAGAGGACTCTCAAATGGATGAGAAAGAAATGAAATGTTTGCCATTTTTACCCATCAGGGGGATGCAAATCAAAACTAATATAAGATGGAATTCCATCGTATGCCTGCTAGAATGGCCAAGATCAGTAACACAAGTGACAGCTCATGCTGGCAAGGAGATGGAGGAAGGGGAACACTCCTCCATTGCTGGTGGAAGTGCAAATTAGCAGTCACTATGGAAATCAATATAGGAGTTCCTTAGAAAGTTGGGAATCAGTCTACCTCAATATTTAGCTATTCCATTCTTGGGCATATAACCAAAGGGTGCTCCACTACACAACAAAGACACATGTCAACCATGTTCATTGTGACTTTATTCATAATAGACAAAACAAACAAACAAACAAACAAACAAAAAAACCTAGGTGTTTTTCAGCAAAAGAATGGATAAAGAAAATGTGGTACATTTACACAAATGAATATTATTCAGTTATTAGGCAACAACACCATCATGAAATTTGCATACAAATGGATGGAATGAGAAAAAAAAATCATCCCTAGTGAGGTAACCCAGACCAGAAAGATAAACATGGTATATAATCACTTATACATGGACATTAGCTGTTAACTAAATGGTAACCAAGCTACAATCTATAGAACAAGAAAGGTTAGGTAAAAAGGAGGGGTGTGAGAGAGGGAAGCATGGACCATCCTGAAATGGGAAAATAGAAAAGTTTTACAGGTGGACTAATGGTGGGTGGGGATCAGGTGTGATGTGGGATATGGGATGGAGAGAGAGTAAGATGGAGAGATGTCTGGAGTTGGGATGTGTTTGAGGGCTGAAGTGGAAACATAGAGCAGTGAAAACTCCCTGGAATGTATGACAGTAATCCTAACGACTCCTAGTAATGGGGGATTCAGGACCTTAACTGGCAACCTCTCATCTCCATGTGAGGCTTCCAGTGATGTGACTGAGTTGCACCTGATTAAATTGTTAGAAATTCCCAAACAATCTAGCCTGCTGTGAAGACAAAAGATTGCTCTCAGCAAACGAACAGCAGGGCCCCATTGCTTAGGACAACATCTCACGGAACTCATTGATCTCAACATTGCAAACTCATTGAACATGAAACAGTTAAGCTGGTGCCTGCATGGAGCCTTCACCACTACAGTCTAGTCTCTTTGGGGCAGGCGGTACACCACAGGTTATTGAAAGAGGAAGTCAGACACCAGCCCAGCCACAAACCTTTAATCTACATCTCATCTTTTCTTGCAAAATATGCTGGGGCAATGGTGACACAGAACTTGTGGGCATAGCCAACAAGTGTCTGATTTCATTAAGGTCCACTAAAAATAATGATACAAATTAAAGAGCAAATCTATCATAACCAATGTTGGATCAAATGTAATTACTACATAAATGATGGTTTTTTGTTTGAGTACAACTTAAAATTTTGGTATTAAAATTTTTTAAATATTGTACATATAATATGTATGTGCACATATGTTCATATGAGTGGAGGTGGCTGGCTGCACACGTTGTGAGGTCAGAGTACAGCATCAGATGTCAGTCCTATTGTTTCACCTTGTTTGACACAGGTTATCTTGTTCGCCAAAGTATACACCAGTCTAGAAGGTCCAGAGCTTCAGTGGATTCTCCAGAATCACTCCCTGTCTTGCCATAGGAGCTCTTACACTACAGAAGGGCACTGTGCATCTGGCTCAATTTATTTGTTTGTTAGCAAAAGAAGGTTTATAAAAATGGCAAATGTAAGCTTAGCTTACTGCCTGAAACAATTATTCTTCTTAGGGACTTGTACAGAAAGTATGGTTTAAGGTTGAGTTCCTTCAAAATGCACCCACATTCAGTCTCCAGTGAAATCTAGTGAGAGGGGAGCTTATTTTTTCAGTATTAAAAGACTATGTCTTATTCCAGTCCATGAAAAAAAAAAGCCATAGCCAACACTGCCAGGGTAATCAAGTACCAGAGACTAGATAGGCCAGAGATCTAGAGTAAAACCCAAATTACTGCTCAAAAAAAAGTATATTCTGCTACAATCAGATCAAAGTCTCATCTAGTCTTCATCAGAGAAGCTTCCTCCAGCAGCTGATGGAAACAGATGCAGAGACCCACAGGTAGACATTATCCAGAGAGAGGCTAAATGGGAGGTCTCCATCAAATCATTCTCAGATCTCAGGGAAGTCTATGGAAGAGAAGGAGAAAAGAGTGCAAGAGCCAGAGGGGATAGGGACACCAAGAGAACAGGGCTCTTTGAATCAACCAAGCAAAGGGGCAATGAGATCACAGAGACTACATGGGTCTAACCAGGTCCTCTGGGTATATATCATAGTTATTAGCTGAGTATTTTTATGGGTCTCCTGACTGTGAGAGCCAGTGTGTCTCTGATTCTCTGGCTTGTTCTTGGGAATATTTTCCTCCTATTGGGTTGCTATATCTTATTTTGATATCATAGTTTTTGATTCACCTTATTATATTTTATTTTGTCATGCTTGATTGTTATCTCTTATAAGTCTGTTCTTTTCTAATGAGAGCACAAAGTGCAGTGGATAGGAAGGAAAGAGAGGTTAGGAGGAGCTGGGACAAGAGGGACAGGAAACTATAATCAGAATATAGTGGATGTGAAAGGGGTCTGTTTCATATTTCATTGAAAGAAACAGTTATTTAATGGGTAGTTACAGAAATATTAGAAAGAAACACACATATACCTCAGAAATTATAACAGTGTAGAACTGAATAGATTAAATAGTTCAAAAAGTTTTAAAAATGTTATAATGATAAAATTCATGAAATTCTCTTAATTTAAGATAATGACACATAAAAGTCTTGTTATATAAAGAGTATCGATAATTCATTGACATTTTATGGTAAATAGTGACATTGAGTAGATTGGTAATCACCTTGTACGTTTAGATCACTCTGAACTAAATGCTACACTATGGACGCACAGGTAGAGAGGAAGAAGCTAAGCAAAGATGAGCAATGTTTCTGCTTTTCAGGAGACCTAATTTATTTTCCTGTAGGATATTTACAGATGAAAAATAATGGCCTACATGGTATTCCTTTAAAATGAAGCCAATCGTTCTTTAACCATGTTTACTTATTTAGTTATGTCATTTTAAATTGACAGTTTTGTAAAATCTCAGAAATGTAATAACTTACCTATTTCATTTAAAATAACTAATGAGTATGCAATAATAATTGGATTTTATTCTCAAGAGTTAACAGAACAAATGTTTTATAATGGCTGAATGAATCATGGAGTTGACAGACAAACTGAGCCCTGCCAATGACAGGCCATAAACAACCAAAGACCATGCACGGATCTTGTTAGCAAAACTGTAAGTGGTAAGAGATGATTACTGTGTATCAGTGCACTCTCTTTTAGATCCTCCAGCATCTATTCTACCTAGGATGAAAGCTCACACCACATGTACCCACAATTTGTATAATGTAAGCATATTTGCCATTTCTTCATCTGTATGTGCATGATTAAAGGTGGTATGGAGGGCTCCAGAAACCACCATTTTATACTGACACAGGATCCACATAGGACCAGACAGTTAGTGACACATGAGTATCCTCATCAGCAATACAATTAAAATAGTCATAATCATTATTGGTGCTTATCATAAAACACAGACAAACTATCCAGAGCAGTAAAAATTCCATACAGAGTTTCAGAAACTGTATGTAGTTTTAGAAGGTATTTGCATTGCACAGAGCAGAGTGACAGGACAAGACAGGAAGGAGCAGACATGGGGTTTCTCGCTTGCACATGTAACAGAGTCAACATCTGCTGGTGAATTTTATGATGTTGTCACCTGTCTCTGAGCCTATTTGGGAAGTGTTTGGCACCATTGACTATCGAATTTAAAAGTTGTGACTGAGGCATGTGGGAGTACTCATTCTAACAGCGTGGATCGTGCCTTCACAGGAATGTCACTTAGAACCTCACAACTTATTAGTTAACTATTTCTCCTATGAGAGTTTTCTGTAAATTACTAATAGGTTTTTGACAGAATGCCATAATCTTAATATAGATAACATGATAAACTAATCTTTTATTTTCATTTTCGAGGTTATTTTCCTTACGCCCAGGCTGAATTTAGAAATATGTATGCAACCATTGAATTTTGGGTTCTTTAGTTTATCTCGGTTTAATTAAAATAGCAGAGAAATAATAAGTGCTGATTATTTTTAATCCATAACTCATGTGCAAATGATGATCTTTTCCATTCAATATTATTTAACGACTATCATAAAATAATGAGCAAAGAGGGAACTGGAGAAATGGCTCATCAATTAAGAGTGCATGCTGCTCTAGCAGAGGACCCGAATTCAATCTGCAATACCTTGGTTGGGTGGCTCACACTCACCTGTAACTCAAAAACTGCCATACACAAACATATGTGCACACATATAATTAAAATAACTGCAAGATAAAAACAGTTTTTAAAAAAATACAATGTACATGTAGGAAACACAAAGCCCAGTCTTCAAATGTCCATTCTAGATCTGGGATAAAGTAATGTTCTGTTTTGGAACTTGACTCCATCTTTTAGTTATTTTAGTTTGCTCTATTCCAAACTGTAGAATTCCTGAAATCAAAAATGTGCTTTTCTCTGGTTCAGTTCTTTCCTACATATCTCAAATGGTATACAACATCTACCTACAAAACAATCAAAGAACACTATATCTGTGCTAAATTGTTAACAGGAGCGTGTCATACTTCATTGTTGTATTGCATAATCATATGTAGACCAAGACATTTATGTAATGATTTACTTATTAACTCAGTCACTTATAAGATATGTTGATTTTTTTTGAACTCTTTATATTTACCTGCATTATTTGAAGTATATAGTCAGCTACATAATTAAATATCTGTTTTCTATCTTTTGAATAACGTTAGGAGTTGAGTAAAATTCGGATCTTACTGAGACTATATTTGCAGCAGAAATTCAGATGCTATTAATATAACTGAGCAAATATTGCTAGCCAGAAGACAGTTTAGAAATGACTGGAGCTTCTTTGCCCTTTTGACTGTAACACCGTGGACCTTAGCCTAGTCATCATATGATGAACAACATTGTCACATGACCCTTCAAAATGGAGGATTTATGGACTGGTGTGTTTCTACAAGCTCCCACCAATCATAACTGATATTGTTCAGGACATCTTGTTTAATATGGAAAAAAGCTGTTTGCTCAAGATAACTTGTAATTGGAATACAAGTTAATACAAAAATTACAGAGGAGATAATTTAAGAAGAAAATTAAAATTACTTTGAAGGTGGAATTATTCTTTTAAAAATTCTTTCATGGTGTGATTAAAAATATTTTTTACAACTATCATTGCAGTATGTTTTAGTGGAAATTTATTCATATTCTAAATCACTCCTCTATGTACAGAAGCTGCTTATTAAATCCAAAGAACTTACCCATGAATTTTTTACTGTGTCATTTTCAAAAACCTGGATTTCTAAAAGAGATATGTTGGTCTATGAATATTAAGATGTAAAAGAAAAGAATTTCATAGATATGTGTGTACATTTCATTTACTCTATATCAAGACATAAAACTTCCTCTATATTCTGCTCTTAAATTTTATCATCTCATATATCCTTGAAAACATTCCATTAAGTACATATCTAATACTCAACTCCAAAATGTTTAATTTATTTCTTCTTCAAACAACCACATTAAAGCATACATTTTAATATGTAAAACAAAGATGGTGAAACTCATCTGCACAGATCACCTTGAAACTTCAGTCACGTAGGTGAAAACGCTCTTCATTCTGGCTCCTTCCTTCCCTTAAGCTCCATTCAATCACCAGGTCTTACAGACTTTGCCCTGTTTATTTCTCCAGCTGCATGGTGCAGCCTCCCTGGTGTAGATGGTTATTTCATCTCAAGGGAAAACAATTGCTTTCATTCGCTGCTTCTCACATAGGAATCTAATTTCATAACAGCAAACACTCGGCTTGACTGTCCTTTGTCTTCCACTTCCCAAGGTCAAAGTGACTTTTCTTGTTACAGTCAAAATTGGCCTCATGATGTTTGTCCCTTTGTGCCAACCTCCTCTTTTCCTTTCTCTCCTGTATTAAGAATATATCTATCACTAAACTCAGCTTTTTAAAGTAATGTGATGATGGTTAGGTGGATCTGACTCATCTCCAGACTGCTAAACTCTCTGGGAGCATCTTACAGTGTCCTCTATGCAACCTTATCACAGAACTGATTACAGCATATGCGATATACTTTAGTATATAGTCTGTTTGCTAATTTATATCTCTATGCTATAAACTTCCTTACAACAAGAACTATTGGTTAAAATCACTTTCAAGATTTGCAAAAGCAAAGCCTGCTATGCCAGTGGTTGCCATAACTAAATGATTTATTGATTTATAAACTTTCAAACCGAGGAAGATATAACCAGAAGCATTAGAACGTTAGACAAAGTATCACATGTTGAGAGAAAAAGCACATGTGAACACAAATGGATCAGAAATTTAAAAATGAAATTGTAATTTGTAATATTTAATATATCCAAAGTATAATATACTTTAAGCATTAATGCCTTATGCTTTATTTACAAATATAATTTAAAACGTTTATAGCAAGTAAAGCTTATCTTAAAAAATAGTAGAGAATTTCAGCCAGTAAAAACTTTGATTGCCCATACCCTAGTAATTATTCCTATATCTATGTGCATATAGACAACACTAACTACACTAACTGGGCTCAGTAATATATATATATATATATATATATATATATTACTCAGTAATATATATATATATATATATATATATATATATATATATATATATCAATAAAATAAGATTACCTGGATTTAATAAAGGTGTGTTGGGGGAATAAAAATAGATGCAGGAGGAAGGATAAAATGCATTCTACTCATGAATGAAATACTCAAAAATTAAAATAAAACAAAATTGCAAAAGCACATAAAACAGAATAAAATAAGTGCCCAAGTTGAGACTACTCCAAAGACCAACGTTTGTCAGGCTCTACAATAAAATAGCTTGGATTCCAATCCTAATTGCATCTTTTTTGAGTGTGTGATCTTGGGTGAGTTATTTATGCCTTGGATTCTTCACATCTGAAGGAGAACTAACCGCTGCATCCACCTCACTGCGTCAAGAGCTGAAGCATGTAGTGTATGTGAATCATTTGGACTCATCTCAGATTATGTGATATAAACGTGTTAGGTCCAGTTATAAAGAAGGTGCTGCCTATAATAATCAATGCTTCCCTCAAGTTTCTACCCAACTTCTTTTCCTGTTCTAAACTGATTTCTAGAATTTGAAGTACATTAAAGTCTATTCGGTCTGCTTTATGACCCCTTTTGAGCTTCTTGTTTGAAGTGCTACAATCAAAAAAGAGAAGCATGAAGACAGCAATCCACTGCGGAGTAACTATGCACCATTTATCATCCTGCAGTTGCTTTTTTAAGGCACCATGGTCAACAGTTCTTATTTAAAAGCTGTATTACACTGACCACGTTTGAAAAGCATTTTAACTGCTAAAAGTTATTTGTATTACTTGTATAAAATAGGACAAATTCTTGACTTCACAATTTAGATTACATTATTAAACCAACAAATACAACTGAAGATGATGAAGCTAACTTAATTATAATCTAGAGTTAAAACCTTAAAAAGTTATGAGAGTGATGACCAATTAAAACAGCTTTAACAACACTTACTCTTGCTGAAATATAATGAAATCACAACTTCGGAGTTTTGCAAGCCTTTTTATTCCTCATAGTTTCAAGTGACCACATCAACTGAGGTAAGCAATGGCCAGTAATCAAGCTTCTACCATACACAAATCTTAGTTTGCATAGATACAATTAAATAACTTCTGGTAAATAATAAATTTCTCATAAAGAGTGGGCTTGGGAAGCTAGGAAGATGGTTACGAGTAGAGTGTTTGATACGGAAGAATGATGAGTTGATCTGAACCCCTAGCACCAGTCAGGACCATCTGAACATCTGGAATCCCAGTACTACAAACGTGGGGACAGACAGGCAGGTGCCTGGAGCCTACTAGCAAGCCAGCAGTGCTAATTCGTGAACTCCAGAGTTGGGAAGGATGTGGTTCCCAAAAACGAGATGAAGGACAAGTGAGAAATACACTGAGGTTGAACTCTGTTACCACATGTGTGTATACAAAAATACATGTGCATGCATACAAGTACTTATGTATGCTTATATCTGATAAATGCATACAGATGAATAAATTAACAAGTACGTTGTCTTACAAATATTATCCCAAGAAACTGAATACTTTGATCATACTTAAATGTTTCCATTAGGATTAATTCTCATATTAGCTGCTAAATCATAAAACATAACTTAATCAATCACCTTGGAAATACCTACCTGCTCATAGAATGATCTCATATATATAATTCCAATTATAATAAGCAAATTGATCTATTTGGTAATAAATTAGAAGTCATAGGCTGGGGTACATCTCTGTTGTATAGAGCTTGCTAAGCATGCATGTATCCCAGCACCCAAATCCTACTCCACAGAGAGAAGAAAAGGAAAGGATAAAAGGATGAAAGCCATCAAATTAATGGACAAATTGGAAATTTATTCCACAGAAGTTTTTTGACAACATATACTCAATGCTGTGCTGAGAATAATTTATAATCCTGATATCATAAAAGAAAGTCTATAAAATAAAAGTCAAAACTGGTGTCTGAGCTCAGTCTCCTATGATAGTGTGAAAAATAACACATCCTCAGTGTGGCCCAAACTAGCTGTTTCTCCATAAAGATAAAAGTTGTAAAAAATATAAGTGTCAAATCCAGGTCCAGTAAGGTAGCAGCTAGTTTAACAAGCCCTAAAGATAAACTGAGGGGCATTCCAGCTTGAGAGCCTCTTCTGCTAGACAAAAAAAATGTTAAGTGTATAAATAGGTACAGAAAATCAATCAAATACACATTTGGAGTACAAACTTGTATTCTAACAGTTCTCTAATATTATGTATATATAACATATATACATAATATAACAAATTCTAAACTATAGTTAATAGAACATAATCTAATTATAAATAATAAACAAGAATTAGCAAAGAATCGTTTACTAAAATCACTTGTAAAATGCATTATCTGTAGAAAAATAAGCAATTAATCATTCTATTAATACTTATCAAGAATAATTAAAATGTATAATAAATTAATCTCATAATTTATGCACACACACACAGACACACACACACACACATATATATATATGTATATATATATATATATACATATATATATATTACTGTTTACTGTTTCAATTAGTAGTCATTAGTAATTTTTGTTTTAAAAGAAAAATGTGACAAACGGCTAAAAAGATGGCTCCATGCATAAGAGCACACTGAGTTTAAATTCCATTTTCCTTGTGGGTGGCTAATAACTCCCTATAATTCCATACTTAGTGGATCCAATACCCTCGTCTGGCTTCCACAAGTACTTGCATGAACATGCACAATATTTGATTATTATGAAAAGTCTAGGCTGACTCCATGACAGGCTTTAAATTGACAAGTTAGGAGCCCTAAATCTGTTTCCAAGAACTGGACAAGCCCAGGCAAGTCAGTTACTAAAAACAAACAAACAAACAAATAAAACAAACACCAAACCAAAACAAAACCAAAAAGCAAACAAACTAACAAACAAACAAACAAACAAAAAAACAACCCAGGCTTCAAGCAGCTAATCAAAAACTTCCCTGCCATCAGAAGTTGCCCAAGGCAAGGACAATGGGTCAGCAGCAGTTTCCAGACTACCACAGCAGCAGTTTCCAGACTTCCACAGGAACAGTTTCCAGACTTCTCCAGCAACAGTTTCCAGGCCCACTTACCTACCCACCCAGGCCAGCCGCAGCAATGGTTCTAGAGTATCCTTTGAGATAGAGCCAAGATTAAGATAGAGGTCACCTATCCCTCCCATGAATTCCCTAATGTGCCTTAAATCCAGCCTGCAAGCTCACTTCTGGATCTCTCTTGGTAATGGAAGACCCCAGCATACTCGACTTCCGCAAAATAAAACACTCTTGCTTTCACCTACTATGTGAGTCTGCGGTGTCATTCTTCATTGACTCATGGGCCCTTACAATTATACATAGAAAACCTAATTGTTAGCAAAACATATATAGAAATATACTGTTTGTCAGATGCAGTTAGATATGTCCAATTTGGCTGTGCCTCTAAAAGCCAAGATAAGAATGCTACAGTATGGGCAGTTCCTGCCTATTTTAAGGCACCATTGCTTATTAGAGATCTTGTGGTCTTTTTCTACAACCCTATGCAAAGTCAGCTGGGTTGCTTTCAGCTGCCCCACCATAAAGGTGAAATGGTTCAGCTCCTACTAATTTGGTTAGGAGTCCCCCACCATGATGGTGACATATATTAAACAGCCAAAGATACAGGGAAGGAGCTAGAGACTTCTTTTATAGCAATTAGGCCTTTGAGAGATTTCCTTCTTGCCTTTCTTTTGGTTTGAAAGAGTCTTACATAAGGAGCTCCAGGTAAGTAGAATTTTCTCTTTGGGCTTGCAGAAGCCACAGAGAAACAGCTGATAGAATATTGGTGTAACAGAATTCTAGAAAAGAGAGCTAAGGAGCATTTATGGGTTTGATGGAACTAAAGAGAAAGGTATACTAGCTAGGTAGGATGGCACAGATAGGAAGTAATTTCTTAGGAGCCTCTTCTCCCATTGATGCCCAACAAGGACATCCTCTGCTACATATGTAGCTGGAGCCATGGGTCCCTCCATATGTACTCTTCAGTTGGTGGTTTAGTCCCTGGGAGTTCTGAGGGGTCTGATTGGTTGATATTGTTGTTCTTCCTTTGGGGTTGCAAACCCCTTCAGCTCCTTCAGTCCTTTTTCTAACTCCTCCATTAGGGACTCCATGCTCAGTTCAATGGTTGACTGCAAGCATCTGCCTCTGTATTTGTCAGGCTCTGGCAGAACCTCTTAGGAGACAGATATATCAGGCTCCTGTCAGCAAGCACTTTTTGGCATCCACAATAGTGTCTGGGTTTGGTGTCTGTATATGGGATGGATTTCTAGGTGGGTCAGTCTCTGGATGGCCTTTCCTTCAGTCTTTGTTTTATACTTTGTCTCCATATTTCCTCCCTTGAGTATTTTGTTCCCCTTCTAAGAAGGACTGAAGCATCCATACTTTGGTATTCCTTCTTCTTGAGATTCATATGGTCTGTGAACTGTATCTTGGGTATTCTGAGCTTTTGGGCTAATATCCACTTATCAATGAGTGCATATCATATGTGTTCTTTTGTGATTGGGTTACCTCACTCAGGATGGTATTTTCTAGTTTCTCCCATTTGCCTAAGAATTTCATGAATTCATTGTATTTAATAGCTGAGTAGTACTCTATTGTGTAAATGTACCACATTTGCTGTATCCATTCCTCTGTTGAAGGACATCTGGGTTCTTTCCAGCCAGAAGCTGTCCAATTTTCCGAGGAACTGCCAGACTGATTTCCAGAGTAGTTGTACCAGCTTGCTATCCCACAAACAATGGAGGAGTGTTCCTCTTTCTCTGTATCTGCTATCACCTGAGTTTTTTATCAGCCATTCTGACTGGTGTGAAGTGGAAACTCAGGGTTGTTTGAATTTGCATTTCCCTAATGACTGAAGATGTTGGACATTTCTTAGGTGCTTTTCGACCATTCAAGACTTCTCAGTTGAGAATTCTTTGTTTAGCTCTGTACCCCATTTTTAATAGCGTTATTTGATTCTCTGGAGTCTAACTTCTTGAGTTCTTTGTATATATTGGATATTAGCCCGCTATCAGATGTAAGATTGGTAAAGATCTTTTCCCAATCTGTTAGTTGCCGTTTTGTCCTTTTGTCTATTGTTTATCTTAGAGCATAGAGGTCAGAGATGGTGATTCCCCTAGAAGCTCTTTTATTGTTGAGAATAGTTTTTGCTAACCTGGGTTCTTTGTTATTCCAAATGAATTTGCAAATTTCTCTTTCTAACTCTATGAAGAACTGAACTGGAATTTGATGGGGATTGCATCGAAGCTGTAGATTGCTTTTGGCAAGATGGCCATTTTTACTACTTCAAAACAATCTAGGACTCCCCAGGAATGCACTACCCAGAGTGGGCAAGGTTCCCACACATCAGTCATCAATCAAGAAAATACCTTATTCTCCTAACCCAGTCTGACGGATGCATGTTCTCCAGGTTGTATCAAAACAACAAAATCCTAACCAGAATACTGTATATATATATATTTCTATATTCCTACTATAGTGCACATTTTAGCAATGTGTTAAGATAATATCTCATTTTTTTTGAGATTTATTTTATGTACACTGTAACTGCCTTCAGACACACCAGAAGAGGGCATCAGATCCCATAACAGATGGTCATGAGCCACCATGTGGTTGCTCAGAATTGAACTCAGGACCTTTGGAAGAGCAGTTAGTGCCCTTAACTGCTAAATCACCTCTCCAGCCCAGTATCTAATGTTTTTAATTCCTGGAACATACTGTATGATTAATTTACTGAAACGTATATTGGCTGAATAAATGAACAAATGAATATGAACATTTCAGCAATTTTAATATGTCATGACAAAATGACAAGAACAGACTCAATTAAGTTATTTTGTTTGAAAAAAAAATGACCTGCTTTCTAAACATCTCAGTCAAAAGTCATGCTATATGAGAATTTAAAAGAAACTGTACAAAATATGAAATTCCTTTTGTAGCAGGAACTACAATTGCATAGATTTCTAATGGACTCCAGTTACACTTATGTTGTTATATTCAGACGGTTTAGAAAGCATTCTCCTTCATTCTTAATTCCTTTGATACCAAAGAAAGCAGACATTCAAATAACCTTTTCTCTTTCCTCCTGAGCAACAAATGAAGCAAATAATTGGAGTCTAGTAGCTGTCTGAGGAGATTAAACAATTACTTAGCTGATCCCTAAAAGTATAACTTAAAGACATGAAGATTCTGGAGAAATCCTGTTGTGGATGGCCCTGATATTTTGTATTCTGGTGTTAATTCAGTTCTCCTGGGATGGGCTGCAGACAAGGAATGAGTCATGTGCTCAAGGACTTCTTGTGAACCATAGCCTAATGAATAAAGTAGCCAATCACTGGGTGAGCAGGAGGCCGGGAGTTATGGATTGGTTGGAGGAAGAGAAGGAAGACAGAGTCAGAGGCTTTTGGAATGGTGTTAGCTCATGGACAAGATGTAGCGGTAGAGTTTCCTGCAATCATGGTGGGAACTTAAGAGAGCTAGGTGGTGAGATTCTGGAGCTCTGGAGCTTTGGTCTGGATTGAGCATTAGAGCTAGGAACTTGGATAGTGGCTAAGCCGGGAGCTAGCCAGATGCCTCATTTCTAATACCTCCCTCAACAAAACCTGTCTCACAAGTTAGTTTGTTGGCTTCTCATATTCATTCTTGTGGAAGTTCTTAAAGCAGTAGCTTTCAATTTGGATGCCTTCCCCAGATACCCTGGGATTTTTTGTTTTTGTGAACAAAGAAAAGTGATTAAATGACTCTCAAGGTTTCAGATTTTGTTTTTTTTGTTTTTCTAAATCATATTTAGCAATGGACCACATACTTCAACCAAAAGACTCGGCTAAAATTTTAGTAAACTAAAAGGAAGTCTTGGTTCAATTTATCAGTGATATCCAGCAGCTTGCTAACTAACAACACAACTATAATTCTATGCCTAGAGTTAATTTAAGAAGAGTTAACAGTACTTCCAAAGTTTTCTGAATTAAAGACAAAGTAGGATCTTTATAACTGAATCTGATATTCAGGGAATGGACTCCTTCAGCCTCCAACTAATATACAAATTATTATTGTATTGTTCAGCCTGTAGTGTTCAACAACAGAGAAACATGTCATAATTTATAGGGTATATATTTATGAATAGAAGACATTATTCAGATTTGCAGGGTTAAAATCAGTATGTGGCCTAAGATCATGTGACATTAAAGTCATGAAACAAGGCTTAAGGTCTAGCTTAGTCAGTCATAGGTCACTAAATAAAATAAATGTGGCCCTGAATTTGATATATAGCAATGCAACTAATAAAGAATGAAAAACATATTACTGATTAACATAAATTAATAGACACTTTATGGAGAAGTTTTCTCAGTAAGAATCTATATCTTCTTTACTTTGTTTTTTTAAAAATTTTTATTAAGACATATTAATTATACTTATCAGTAATGATATTTTATTCAAATACATTATGTCTTTTAAAAGCTTTTAAGATATTTTCCTTTCTTATTTTACTTTTTCTGTATGTATGTTTTGCCTGTATGTATGTACTTACACGTGTACAACTGGTGCTCTCAGAAGCCAGAAGAGGATGTCAAATCCCCTAGAACTAAATACAAAATGATTTTCTATCTTTCCAGAGTAAAGTTGTGAATAGCCCGTATGAGTTCTGAGAATAATACCTGGGCCCTCTGGAAGAGGAGTCAGTACTGTTAACTACTGAGTCATTCCTCCAGTCCTATATATATTTTCACATTAAAAAAAAAAAGTTGGAAAATTTCTTGAGCCACACTTCCAATATGTTTATTTAAAATTATTCTAGCTATATTTACTATGTGTAGACGTAAAAATTCAATCATGTAACTATATAATTTGAGAAGAAGTATCAATAGTATTGTTCTAAGTTCAAGGCCAGTCTGGGCAGTAAGTGAGCTCATTGGTATCATAAACACATGATACAAATTCTTCATGAAAATAGTAATCGGTTTATATGTCAAGTCTGAATTCTTCAAAATGTGGAGTTGTGTGCTCTAATAAGATGTCAGTATGCTATTTCACATGATCCAGAAGATAAACAGGCATTTCTCTATAATTGAACAGAGAAGTTTTCGAGAAAAAGCACTGCATAGATTTCATTAACATGAAATGCTTCATGACTGTGTTGGTGTTAGATTTCTGTCCATCAGTGAGACTTCAAGAACAATGTTGGTTGTTGAGAGTCTTCTGTATAAGGATGGGTGTAATGACCAATGCAATGAGAAGAAAAGCATATGTGCTTATTCTTATTCTGACAAACATCACCTGCCTGTTCACACTGACAGATATCACAAGAATATGATCCTGTATTGAGATAACCTCCAAGGAAGCATTGTGTCTCTTCCATGGATGGCAAAATTATCAGTTAAGACAGTAACATAGTAATCACTCCAGGAAAAGAATGTTTATTTGTAAAGAAAATGCTAGTAACAAATAAGGAAAAAAGTAATGGTGTGGCAAGGGAACAAATTCAAAATGGTTCAGGGAAAATGCTTTGCTGCATGATGACACTTGATAGAAACATGATGTGCTGCAGCAGGACTGTACTATGCATTAGCAGCCCGGACTATGATGAGAAAAACTGCTTTAATGGGAGTAAAAGTGGATGAGAAAAATCTGAACCAGCAAAATGGATCTCATTCGAGAATAATAGGGTTGAATTAAAATAAGAAAGCCAAGATGAAAACATGTCTACATATTAGTTTATTTCAAAAGTGTGGCTAGGAGTCACATCGAGACCTGGGCTATATGGCATGCCTAGTAAAATACAACACAAAAATACGAGCTACAGTATGCTCTGCAAAAAAAAAAAAAAAAAAAAAAATTATACTGCCTTGCCAATTAGTACAAATACTCCCACAAAGACTTTCAAGGAGTGTTTTGTGCAAAAGCACTTGAAGGGAATAAGTGGAGACATGGTCCATCTGGTAGATACTGTTAATGTTCAATTTGCTGAGCAGGAACTCAGAGTGGAAACATTCTCAGGGTTGTACAGCTAAAAATGATGAGGCTATGCTGTCTAGACTAGAAGTGTCTAGAGGAAGCTAGAGGTGTCTAGAATTTATTATTTTCAAAGGAAGACTAAAAGGAAATTTATCTACACCTGTCATATATGAATGATCTTGGAAAGAAACAAGAGAAGAACACTGTGTTTAATAAACTTGTTGAAAAGGAACAGGAAAGAGATGAGGTTACGTGTGTTCCTACATGTTGGGTGGTTATAAAACAGGACTGTGATTAAGAAATGTATGGTATAGACTCTGTGGGAACATTCATTTCAGGAAGGCAAATTTTAAAGGGAGATGGTGTCACTGGGAAAATTACATTAACAACACCAGCAAAACCTACTGCAGGACAGACTGAGACAAGGAGTGTGAGAGAAGGATGTATTTATTTATTCATTCATTTATATATTTATAAGAAAGGATTCTGACTTGTATGCATAACAGAAGCATTGAGTCTGAACATAAGTTTTGAGGTAAAAGGATAAAAACTGTTCTCGTACCTTTGAACACATTCTCAAGTGTGTGCACTTCTGCCCATATATATCAATTAAATAAAGTAGTTTTTTTTTTAGAAAGCAAGGCCATAATGCTGAACTGTGTAAATTTCACTGATTTAAGAATGTCAGCCCCCAATTGTAATGGGAATTTACTCCAAGGAAATATAAATGAAGAGGTCAGAAACTAAAGACAAACTTCTGAGTTTAACATTGGAAATAGATCTGTGCACTTGAGAGATGACTCGGTGGCAAAGAGAACTGGGGATTTCTCAGAAGATCAGGGTTAGATTCTTAGTACCCACAAAGTAGCTCATAATTTTCTATAACTCCAGCTACAGAGGACCTGACACTCTCTTTTGGCCTCTTTGAACATCAGGCACAGGAGTGGTACCCAGGCACACATACAAGCAAAACATCCACATACATTAAAACAACAGCAATAACAACAACAACAACAACAACAACAACAACAACAACAAAACAATAGATCTATAAAGAAAGCAGCGAAGAACACCAAGTATAATTTTTCCTTGCAAATAACCATTTGTTTTTAGGACTGTATGTTTAAATGTAAACATGCTTGAACACATGTGTGCATAATAGGACATAAACAATGATTAAACAATGTGTAAGGACTTGAAATAAAAAGAGAATGAGATGTGAAAAATAAGAATGCTCTAAGATTCCCCAAATATAAAATAATTTAAAATATGAATTTTACTAAGAACACATAAGGGGCCGGTGAGACAGTTTACTGGGTAAAGGTGCTTGACTACAAGTCTAACACCTTGGGTTAGATCTCCAGGACCCACACGAAGAATCAAAGAATGGCTTTTGCAAACTGTTCTTGTACCTTTGTACATATTCTCATGTGTGCACGCTTCTGCCCATACATATCAATTAAATTAATGTGGGTTTTTTTTTAGAAAGCAAGGCTATAATGCTGACCCTGTCAGCTGAGAGGAAAAAGATGTGCTAACCTGAAATTTCTGATATTTATCAATCTTGTTAAGGAAAAATATGAAATTGGAAGAAGTAGGACAAATAATTTTGAAACAGACCTGTGTGTTAACCTGGTACTCCTGTAAATGTAATGACACTGAAAGAGATGTGTTTTAAATGGTCTGGGGTAAGCTGATCACTATACTCTGAGCACCTGCATAAGAATGATTTATCTATCAAATGCCTTGTGTTTGCATAATTTTGCTTTTCTGATTTTAAAAACAGTAATGATGAAAACATTTAACTTATAATGAACCTTGAACTCTGCATAACGAGATATTTTCTTATAAAGGATTTGAATACAATACAATGATTAGCTCTATGGTAAAACATCGGACAGGCTGGAAGGAGTTGATCTCCAGGAAATTGTTTTTTATTGTCTTAACTCAGATCTTCAGTCTCCAATTTACTTAAGGAATTGGAAAATGTGCTAAAAACCTATACACGATAGAAAGTTTTGTTTCAAAATGTTTTGCAATATTGAAATATCCACCCTGAAAATATGTATCCAACAAGAAATAACTTGAAGGCCGGGCAGTGGTGGCGCACACCTTTAATCCCAGCACTTGGGAGGCAGAGGCAGGCGGATTTCTGAGTTCGAGGCCAGCCTGGTCTACAGAGTGAGTACCAGGACAGCTAGGGCTACACAGAGAAACCTTGTCTCAAAAAACCAAAAAACAAAAAAAAAAAAAAAAAAAAAAAAAAAAAAA
>JANHMN010000010.1:3519122-3562806 GCA_030674055.1 Rhabdomys pumilio | reverse complement strand
AAAAAAAAAAAAAAAAAAAAAAAAAAAAAAAAAAAAAAAAAAAAAAGGAAAAAAATTGAAGAGTGATATATAATTTAAAATTGCCATTCATATCAACAAGGAATGAGTTTCTGTAAAGAATACTTAAATCATTTCACGTAATTTATAACCTTCAGCTAAATTAGAATGATTTACTTCATTACTTTTCAATTTGCTAAATTACTTGTATTCATCAGATATATGAACTTTTAAAATATTCTGTATATATCTTAAATCTTCAAGTAAAAATATGTAAGGCCCCCTAGCCTCCTAGAGAAAAGTGTAATGGATTCATAAAGTAATAGTTTGTACAAGACCATCTTAAATTCCTTTTGTAGCAGTGTACAATATGATTTCTTAAGCACATCTAAACATGTAGCCCTTTAGACGGTTGAGAGGAAATTACTTTAATAAGTTTATTCCAGTAATATAAAATAGATAGATTAATTTAATATATCAGTAAGTAATTCTTAGTGGCTCTGAAAAGCAATATTGTCATAAAATAAAATTTAGAGATAAAAAATTAAAAATAAATCCTATAATACATTAGTAAAAATTACAGCAATAAAGTCTCAACAAGGGACTACAATAAAACCAAAACAAAATAAGCACCAAATTTCTTACCTGCCGAATACCCAAACGGTATGCAACAATCCGATCCACTGCATCAGGATTCATTTGTGTCCACTGTAGACTGTAAGAATACACTCGGTGTCGGTTCTGCCACACGGGGTTGTAGGTGTCATAGTAGAACTCTGGGGCATAGGCCTTTCCTGAAAGCAGAAAGTGAACCAGTATGACTGTAAACACATCAGGACTTCTGTAGACTCATTCTTCTCTTGGTCTTATTAAAAATTAATATTCTTTCTTCTGCAAGGAACTATTCTGCTTGTAAAGTCTTTTTATTAAAGTCAAGTTTGTTTCCTGGTTAATCTTGAGACTTTGACTAGCAGTATGAGAAAAGGAGAATAGGGAATGACCCCAGGGTCATAGGCTAAGCAGCTCAAAGAATGAAATTTCGACCAACTGAAACAGAGAGCTATTGAAGGATTAAATTTTTGAGGGAAGTTCAGGAAGAAGAGTTTTTTTTTTTTTTTTAAATTGACAGATAAATTGAATATATCCAGGATTTAACTACACTGGAATAAGGGAACACTAAGGATTGGAGGTACCATCTGGCTAGCTTAAGGCATACTCACAGAAACTAAAGGGCTGAGATTGAGGGCATTACTGAAAAGATTACTAACACAGAGAAAAAAAGATTAAGTTCTGTGTACTAATACAATCCAAGAACTGAAACAAGAAGATAAGAGCCATTGAGCTTGAAAGAGAAAGAAAATTAAAATAAGAAAAGAAGAGAGAGAAAAGAAAAGAAAAAACAGTATCATCAAAGAGGTGTAGAGGGAGATCCATGATTAACTTCCTTGAAAAACACCTGATAGAAAGAAAACGTATTTGTGCTTCCTATTGTAGTCGGTCTGAAATTAAGATTTAATGCTTTGAACCAACATGGCATACGTTTATCAAACTCTAATGCCACAACAAATAAATGATACAGGAAACATTAAGCACAATAATCATTAACCTAAAGAGTTTCCTCAGTGCTGACAGGAGAGGAATACAATGTTTGCCAGTTTGCCAGTAAAATTAGATAAGGCACATTAAATATCTGAATTCTGGTAACATGGATCCAAGTCCTAACAAAAATACTGTGTGCAGTATTTTCTTTAATTGTTCAGTGAAATCTAGAATCAACTTTATCTTGGTATTGGCCGCAGGTTGAGTTTCTTTGGCTCATTTAGAACTTCTGATCCGAAAATTCAATGAGAAAAAAAATATTTCTTGTTTTAATCCACTTGGTTTATGACAACTGCTTTGGCATCTGTAAAATGATGTAGTTAGCTTGTGACTAACTAACTAAAGTTGAAGTCACTCTATGAATAAACTAATATTAGCTCAGAAACAGTTTTGAAATGAACTGAATAGCTTGTATTCCAGATAAAGGAATGTTGAGTCAGAACACACGTATCAAATGACATATGAAAATAATACACACAAGTAATCAGATACAATAAGATCTTGATTTTGATTCAAAAATAATGTTTGATAAAGATTTCCTTTTCATTGAATAATTATACTGAAATTTAAAGAGGAAGTGAGATTTACAAGGTACATAAATAGTATTTATTGGTAATAAAATAAATGTTGTCATGGTTAGAGCTATTCCTTAGTTTTAAAGACACATCTGGAATGTCTTCTCTGATACTTTACATTTGTTCTCTCTGAGTCATAAGATACATAGAGTCATAATGGAAGTATACTTTTGAGCTCTGACATCCAAACATGACATCTGCTGGTTGAAGAGAAAACAAATTCCCAACATTTTTTGTTGTTTATATAGCATTCATTTTTATTTTAGTTCTAGTGAAAATATAAATATTTTCATACATTTTTACATTCTAATTTTATTTTTATGCATGTTCCAGTTTGAAACTTTTAGATTAACTGACCTAAATCTCTTTCCACTAACCAAACTTGAAGATTATTTTTAGACACATAATGCATGTCAATAGAAAGAGCTTAGATTTTAAAACATCTTTAAGATTATAGTGCACAGAATTTTGCATATGGAATTTTTATAATAATATGAATGTAATATTTTAGAGATAAAATTTTAAACTTTTAAACTGAGCTTTGAAAACACAATTTCAAGCACAATGCTACAAATACACTGAAATGATTATTCACACTTAAACCACTAAGGTGTTTTAGATTATATGAAAATTAAAATTTTGCGATAAAGTTATATTGCAAAAGTAAATAAAGACAAAAAGGAAAGGAAATGGTATTGGTCAAGAGTAAATATGTGCTCTGTAAAATCAATATCTCTCATAAAAGAGGCTGTAGGAAGATCAACAATATGTAAATTTACCTTAGATAATGAATTATAGAATATGCTTGAATATGTATGAGGGATATCAGTTCATTTTTCATTTGTTGAAGAATCATTAAGCTACTTATTTAGGTCACTCTTCTAGGAGGTACTGATAAAATCCTCACAAATGAAATCAACTCCATTTTGCTTCAGATTCCAAGATACTGTAAGAGAAATTTCCTACCAGAATAAACCATGATGAATTGCTGACATGACAGACTTAGCTGAAAAACACTAACTATTCTCACATTTGTGGCCAAGAATGCCAGATTACATTATAATCAAATACCTTCGCCAAAGTATGCTTAAGCTTGCAAAGAAACAAACAAAGAATTCTTCCGAGGTCAAGGAACACAGAATTAAAAACAGTGAACAAGAGCATGTGACAAGAGGAAGTGTTGGTTTTTATATTTGTGTGAGTTTATATATTGGTGTGAGTTGCATATTTAGGCCCAGGAAGATGATGTTATTGGATAAGACATGTCACCACATGTGAGAGGCTCAGTGGAAGCTAGAACCTCAGCAGTATTGGGTTCTAGATAGATATTGTGACTCACTAATAAGCAGCAAGAATATTTGTGTGAATATAAAATCCTTTGCTACTGACTCCAAACAAGTACACAAGAAAGTCAAGACCTCATGGTATTAGATGCACATACTCTCAACCAAGAAGACAGAATTCTTCCCATACAAATACCCCTTTCCCTGTTCCAAGGACAGTGATTTCAAAATACAACAAAACAAACACACAAGAAAGTATACTACTGTGTACAGCCAGGAAGGCCAATGATCTATAGCAGTATTGGACATGTGATAATAGAAGCATGAAATAGAACTAATCAATATGTTATAACTGGTGATATTATACAATAAAATATTAAAATTCAGGCATTGCTGGTCATCTGTGAAAGAATAATTAGCATTGCTTTTGATGCCATCATTCTCCTTTATGATGAGTGAGTGGGAAAAGAATAACACTTTTAAGATGGCTACAGGGATGTAATATTGGTTCTCATCCTGTCTATCAAACTATGCACATCTAAGGAGACTGTCATGTTAGTACCTATTATGGTGGTTGACACAATGCCTATGCTTGAAGTAGATATAATCTAGGGTTGAACTATTAAGAACCATGTGTGATAAGATTAAGGGCTGAATATTTACCTTACATTTCAGCTATTCTGAAGTTATTTAACCAGTTTCCACATAAGTAAGGGGGAAATTGTAGTATATTTTCTGATTTCCATTTCCCCGTTTGTAAAGTACCTCATCATAACAACTAACTGAATGGGAGATAATATAATTATCATAATAAAAGCAATGAGACCATTTAAAATTCAAACCAAAAATAGTAAATCTAAAACTTCTCTCAAATGTGCATGGCTTAACACAAGAAGACTAGTTATAAAATCTATGGCAAACTTAGTACTAACACTGAAAATATGCTGATTAAAAATAAACTGTAAAATTATTTTAGGAGACATGGGTCTCTGTTTGTGTATATTTTCAGTATTTTCACAATCAGGACTAGTAAAGTGATTGAGAATTAGAGTCATCACATAATTGTATAATGACTAAAGTAGTGACCAGCCCATTATAGACTGCCATGTGTATATGCAACAAACACATATAACTCTTAGTCTTCTATCACAGAGAGGAAAGCATGTACAACTGTTGAAATTAGAATTGCCTTATCTTCAAGTGTGTGACACAAGTTGTATTAAATAACAGAAAGGAGTTACCTTAAGCAACAGGAAATATGATACATGGTTATTAAATCAAAAATGTTTGTTCTGGACCGCTGTCCAGATGCTTTCTACACCAGCTTCCAGTGCTGCTGCGTATGATTGCTTACATTTACTTATGTGCTTGTTTGTACAGAAATCTAGACTCTGTCACTTTCATAATAACTTATATCCTAGGAGTTGCATCGATACAGAGAAGGTTCATCGCTCCACCATGTCCCAAATTTAAACATAGAAATTTGTAAATCACCTGCTATGGTGTTACTATCACTAATAGAAAAAGACCCTCCTTCCACATACTCTGCCATTCTTTATGTAAGGAACATAAATTACTATTGTGTCCCTGGGAGTCCTTTTCTACACCATATTGTATCATTGTCTGAATAACATTATCAACTCAGGACTTTTTAAAAAGAACAATTGATTGAGTAAATCTCTCAAGTGAAAACTATACATATTTTATTATACATTTAAGTCAGAAATAACGAATATATAATAAGCTGCCAATAAATGTATTCTGTCTTCTCCAATACTATGTACTTTCTTAAAACAGAGTAGTATCAAAGTGCCTAAAAGCCTTGCTTTCATTTGAAAGGCCACTCTTGGGGTGTATGTAGAGAGAGAGGTAATAGATAAATGAACTGGCCTAGAAACTCCCAGACTGAGAGAACTGAATGTTCATAGTGTGACAAGGTTGCTGCTGCACGCATGGGTGGCCCATCCATGAATAGGAATGCAACAAAGACCATGCAGGCAGGGAACAAGGAGTGTTCCTGAGAAGGAGGAGGGCAGAGGCCTTGCTGTTTGTTTTCTAGAAACGTTTGTTTTCTCTAAAGCATATAACTTGAATTAATAGAGTAGATTTCACCACAACTACTCAGAATAATTATAACATCTGTGAATATGACTTTCAGAGCAGGATAAGGAAAAAATTTTCAAATTAAGAGTTTCTTTCACTTCGCTAAGAAACTCTGGTTTGACTCTGATTTGAAATGGCTACTTGCCCTAAATTAGGTCCTGGGCTTTTATATATTGTTGCCTTTATGGCATCTTAAAATGGAGACAAAAGTTTACTAGAATAATGTAAGAAGATTTTCAAGCAATAAATATCTCCTTAGTGAGATTCTATGATTTTTATTATTGCCTGTGTTTGGAAACAAAAAAAAATATAAACAAAAATATATTATTTATTTCTTCAATTTAGAGCTCTACTGAATCTCTCTTTCCCTCTCCCCTTCCCGCTCCCCCTTTCTCTCCTTCCCTCCCTCCCTCCCTCCCTCCCTCCCTCCCTCCCTCCCTCCCTCCCTCCCTTCCCCCCCTCTCTCTCTCTCTCACACACACACACACACACACACACACATACACGCAAGCATGCACAAAACCTCTCCACTGGGAAAAAAAAAAGGCACATCATGTTTTGCAGTAAGACTCTCTCTCCTGACTGCTTTACGTCTAATTTCTGGCATGCCCTTGAAACATTTTCTATATTGTTCTTATCCATTGGACATCTCATCGGGATAATGGACAGATGCCAGGTGATTAAGCAGATAACTGGAGGTTAGGGAGATGCCTGTTGAGTCCCTTGATCTGAAAAGTTCTTTGATTCTTTCAGTGATTGGTTTTATTACCACCCAATATCTACATGTGCTGGTGCTGGTGCTGGTGCTGGTGCTGGTGCTGGTTGTACATGATTAATGTAGATATTGTGAGGCACTTCCTATGCTTAAACCAATTTAATTGGTGATTAGTTGGTGGAAATTACTCAGGAAGTTTGTAGTGCTTTATTAGATACTTAAAGTTAGTATGGTCCTTAAGAAAAAAAAGAGACTTCTGTGGCACCAAGGAATATAGATTCTTTTCTCACAAGGAAAACCGAGATTTCAGACTATTTAACCTGCATGCATTACATCTCATGCATACTCCAAAATACACAAGGATGCTGTGAGAAGCAGTTTGGCATCCCTGACCCTCATTAGTTTTGCTGATAACTGTTAGCCCGTTATCTGAACAGCAATGGCACTGTCCACCTACACAATGGTGTTCACATATAATTTGATCCATATCTGCCGAATTTAAATTTTTATGTCTTTGGATACTGATTTATTTGGCCATTCTGTCTTTTGAAACAAGGCATATAACTGAGAAAAATACAACAGCTATCCAGAGAAGAAAAATACTGCCCATTTAATGTCCCTAAAAACAAGTATTTTGATACTGGTTTAGAAGGAAAGTGAACACAGGCTATTAGGAAAACTATTTTTTATAATGTATATGAACATAATATAGATTGGAAATTTGGATACATAATGTAGGTATCATGAAGCATTTGTTTAGTTGGTGAATGTCATTCACATACTTACTAGTGCTTTACTGAGACACAATGCACTTGATTATCGGAGTGCTGGAGACAGAATGCAGTGTCTCATGCAAGCTGGCATGGCTCTCTGATGTTGAGCTACAGTTTTTCTTCTCTCACTTGCACACATTTTAAGTGCAGATTTTCCCGAGTTTGGAAATATGAATTACTTCATAATCTGTGATTCAAGCAAGACATAGACCCTACCCCTTTGAAATTACTGTTAGGCATCCTCGGTGTTAGAAAAACAAGACAATTTTCTATTATTAGAAATTAGTGTTATCTGTTAAATTTTTCATATGCTACACTCATGAAGTATAAACTTCCCTTTCAATAACCATACTGCTTGAAGCTCATTCGTGCAGCCCGTTGCCACCTGTGCTGCTTGTTCTTTAAATCTCTACGACTAAGTTAAATGCATTTCATGAACTGCTCAAGGTTGTTCCCTTTCATCTGTCAACGGGTATTTGTTTTCTTTAAATTTGATGTGATTTCAGGTAGCACAGCCAAGATATTAAACAGATATACACTTATATATACTATAATTATATATACTAGTATATACTTATATATGCTAGTTTTCTGCATCCATCTATGGTAATTGCTAGGTCATCTTGATAACAGCATAAGATGTTTCTTAAAAAAAAAAAACAAACAAACTTATTATTGGTTCCTTGTGAATTTCACATCATGCACCCCAATCCCATTCATACCTGCATTTGCCTCCCCTCATACCTATCTTCCACCCTTGCAACCTCCCCCAAACAGAGGGAAACAAATCTTGTTGTGGAAACTGTAGTGTGTCAGAGTGTGTCCCATAGTATGCCCATTTGTCCACACCTTCTTTGCTTTCAAATGTTCACGGCAATATCTCATTGGTGTGGTATTGGGCCCCAGCTTCTACTACACTATCAATACTAGAATCTCACTGGGACTTCTCTTCAATATCCTATTGTTACCCTGTGTCCCAGAGATGCTGTAGGATCAACCCTTTCGTGCATTCCAGCAGTTCTTTGTGCTCTGGGTCTGGCCATCTGAGCTGCTCAGCCAGCTGGCTCTCCTGTACTCATGCACTCACTGAAGGGTGAGGTTCATCAGCAAACTCCACAATGAGGGCCAGCTCTACTCTGCTCTCCCAAGTGAGGTACAGAAAAAAAGGAACATGGCCAGTTTTCCCGGTCTCATGACCCCAGGGCCAGCTCTCCCACCTGTCATCGATGAGGGAAGGGAGAAAGTCTTCTCTCCATTGTCTGAGCCACTGTCCAGCAGACAAGAGGCAGGGCAGTTCTCCTGGGCTCATGCCCTTAGGGAGGCTCACTTGCCACCTCTACATCCAGGTCCAGTTCTACTGCTGCCCAGGAGAGGTGAAGGGTCCATTTTCCCGAGGGCTAAAGCAAGTGAGGCTCAAGGCCTGCTCTTCTGCTCTCATGATCCCATAAGGCCAATTCTCCCACCTGTCCCCAGTGGGAGGGAAAAGAGAGGGAAGGGAATCTCTCTCTCTCTCTCTCTCTCTCTCTCTCTCTCTCTCTCTCTCTCTTTTTCTCTCTCCCTCCCTCTCTCCTTCCTACCCTCTCTCCTTCCTACCCTCCCTCCCTTCCCCCCTCCCTTTCTCCCTCCCTCACTCTCTCTCAGTGATGCCACAGCACAGCAGACAAGAGGTGAGGCCAGCTTTTCAATGCTATGCCTTCAAGGACACCTCGCCCACAACCCCCACATCCAAGGCCAGCCCTACTGTGCTACCCAGGTGTGGTATAAAGTCTGTTCTCCCTGAATGATGAAGCAGGTAAGGGGTAGGGCCAGATCTCTGATGCTGATGACTTCTGGGCAAGCTCTCCTTCTTGCTGTAGGTGGCAAATTGTAGGTGGGTGAGGGCATCTCTCCCATGCCCATGTCACTGAATGGCAAACAAGTTCGCAGAATCGCCTCTCTCCCATTCTTGTATCTTTGGGACATAGCTCACCAGCAGGGAACTTCCACAGTGTACTGAGCTCTCACTGTTCTGAGTACTGCAGCTAGCTAGGGGTGAGGTCAGCTCTGCTTGCTCTCACGTCCCCGTGGTCAGCTCTCCAGAGATGCCCAGGTGAGAGGTGCGGCTAGTTCTACACTGCCCTCAGATATCACCGTGTCTCCATGGTGACACACAAGGACATCTGCCTGGCCTTTAGTGGTAACTGACCCCTGCTCCTTCAGGGCCACAAACACAGACATGGTCCCCCATGGCAGCATAAGCCAGGACCCCACCATATTCCCAGGTTGCATCATGGACTACTCACATCAGGCTGTTCCTCACTACCCTTGAGTTTCCAGTTCTGCTTCTCTTCATTGTGCCCACATCCTTCTGTTTCTCTTTCTCACCCATATCTCCACCACTTACATGTTCCTCTTGGTGGTGTTCAAAGCCTTTGAGTGTCTCAAGAGTGATCTCAGAAGAGCTATATTCCACTTGTGCATTATAGCTTTGAATCAAGGTCATCTTGGGCATGGTCTGATTTCCCAGGCCTGTGCAATGCAGGTCTGGTGGTCACTTCAGGCTAGTTCCCTGTCAGAATCTCATGGCACCAATCTGGTGGTCATCTCAGTCTTGGGCTCACTCCTTGTTGGGCCTATCTGCACAGCCCTGTGCAAGGGTCATCTATCTCTCCAGTTCATTCGATCCCAGGCAGGGTTCTTCTAGTCTCTGGCTTTATTCTCATCCTCAGAGCCCATCAGAGCCTGTGCAATGTCAGACTGGTGGTAGTCTCAGGCTTGCTTTTTGCAGGGAATGTTAGGCTACTAATCATTCAGATGTTCACAGGTCAGAACACTGAGCATAGACATAGGTTCTCTCCTCTCTGCCACCTACTGATGCACATGTGACACAGCAGCCACACCTGCAAAGCCTCTGGGGGCAGAATTTACATCTTATAATCAGAATTTGAATTCTTACCAATAGTTTGAGATAAAATCAATTCTTTGATGTGTTCAACATCTGATATTGCCAGATCTTCTTTATACTTTAGTCAATAAGACTGATGTGTGTATTTAGTATGACCTCATTGTGGTTTAAATTTCTTTTCTATAATACATATTTCTATAATATATTTTTCATATGGTTATTGGCCAATTATATACTACTTTCTGAAATGTCTACTGTAGTTTATTTTTTTATATAAATTTTAAGTTAGATATTTTCTTATTCTGTTAAAAGAATTGTTTAAATAATTTAGATATTATGTTTTGTTTCTGCTTTTTCATTTCTTAATATCTTTGGAACAAGAAAAGTCTACACTTTTATTAAAGTCTAATTTTTTAATAACTGAATCTTATGTTCTGTTTTTGAAAAGTCTTTAGATTTTCTGAATTTGTTTTGATTTCCTCTTACAGAATATTATAGTTTATTTCCTTATAATTAGGTCTTTAGTCAGTTTTATTCTTAAGTGTAATGTGAATTATTATTTTGGGGTTTTTAATATAGATATACATTTGTTCCAGTACAATTTATCCAAAGGAAT
The DNA here is from genome assembly GCA_030674055.1 of Rhabdomys pumilio. NCBI lineage: Eukaryota > Metazoa > Chordata > Mammalia > Rodentia > Muridae > Rhabdomys > Rhabdomys pumilio. Next base: position 3,552,261 of record JANHMN010000010.1, on the reverse strand, counting down.
ACCTTTAGTGTGTGTGTGTGTGTGTGTGTGTGTGTGTGTGTGTGTAAGCCTCCATGTGTGTAAGTGTAAGGGTAGATGTGCTCACCTTCACATGTAGAGGCCAGAGGTAGATATAAAGATATCCTTCTCTATTATTTTCCAATTTACTTTTTTTTTCAGGTAGGGTCTCATTGAACCTGGAATTCACTGTCTGGGCTAAACTGGCTGGACAGCAAGTTCCTAAAATTTGCTTGTACCTCCAGTGCAGAGGTTACAAATAAATGACTCTATACTAGCATTTAAAATTGGGTGTTAGGGATCCAAACTTAGGTTGCAGGTTTCATTCAGCAAACATTTACATACTCAACCATCTTCCCTGCCTACTTGTTTTCGAGCATTTTCTCCAGTAGACTGTGCTAGTGTTTTTAACCTTTCAACTATTCCAGATATGAAACCCTAGAAGTCTATTTATGTATTCTGTATCCAAACCCAGTGATGTATTTATTCATCATTATTCAAAACTGCACCAGTATGATTACCCTGGCTTTATAGAGGCATTGATGTGAGATAGGATGACTTTGTTCATTTTTCCTTTTCTGTCATAAAATTGTAAAATCTAGAATAAGTGTTTGATTTCCTATCAAAAAAATTTAGGAGTTTTATTAGAATTGTTTCAGTCCATAGAGTTCACAAAGAGGTTTGAAATTAATATACATTAAAATAATATCTATTCTTTCTATCCATGAATATGAACAAAGGATAATGTTTAATATTTTCTATTTAACTTTTTTGAAATATTTTGGAATTCTCATTTTGTATCTTACACACATTTTATTAAATTTATTTCCATCTTGATGTCATTAGTTGTATATTTTTTACACTGAGAATTCAACATAGTCATTGCAGTTGGCTCGGTATACAGGATATTCACAGGCTGGAAACGTAGATTTAAGTAGTCATGGACTAAAATATTTAATAAGAGAATGTGTTTGTCCTAAACACATACAGAATTCCTTTTTGGTCACTGTCAAAGAGCATTACGATCAACTATTATCTATCATGTACATTGTACTAGGTATCATAAGTAACTAGTTATTAAAGTATGCAAGAGATCATCTTGAGATTTTATTCAAACTTTGTGCCATTGTATACAAAATCAATCTATAAATGCCAAGGGACAGGCATATACAGGAACAATCACTGATTTGGAACAATCTTGTATTGTGCCATTCCTAAAATATATGATTCATTTATATTGATTTTCCAAAAAATGTCTTAGATTTTCTATAAAAATATGACTCATCAAGAATGTCATTTTATTTCTCTCTCTCTAAGTCACGTGCTCTTTTCATTTATTTTTCTTATAGGTTTGCAATGGCAAGGACCTCTAGGATAACATGGTTTCCAGAAAGACTAATTCTGTCTTTTTTCCAATATTACAAGTAAGCTGTGTAATTAATGCATTATCCACTCTGATGAGCACTATAGTGATCTATAAACATGAGTCAAATAAATGTGCTTACTGGAGTAATTCATACCTTCTAAAACAATTAACAAATTTATGTCTGCAGATTATTTCAGATTTTGATACATGGGAGCTAAAATTGTCAAGTATAATTATACAATAGTCTACCCTGGCATTATTTCTTAGTTCTTGAATTTTGAGGTTTTATTATTATGTGTACAGATATTTACAGTCCTTTCAAGATTATTAAATGCGACTCTTTACTCGTCTTATTCAGTTTATTTGCTTGGAATTGACTTTATAAATAAAAACATAGCCGTGTCAGCTGTCTCCCGTCTGCCCACTGTGCCCATTATGTATCCCCTATACTTTTCCTGTGCCTTTGTATTTATGGTATGAATCTGGATCATGAAAGTATATACATTGTAGATCATTTCTTTTCAGACAATTCAATCTAACACTTTTAACAGTTAACTGGATTGCTAATTTCATTCACATTTAATGCAGTTACTAACAAACTTGAGTTTGCCCTCTGTTCCTTTGGAATGCTTTTCATTTATTGTCCTATTCCTGTACAATTTTGAATAAATACAAACATACTTGATTATTATGCTACTTTCATTTGTCAGTTCCTGTTGTAATCCATATTACGCCAGTTAGCTGTATTACAGTCATCACACTTTCTGAGGGCAATGCTCATTCCACTTCGCAAATATTAGCATATGTTAGCTGTAAAATGTTATAAATATGCACTTAGACTTACTTGTTAAAACTTACTGTTGAGTCAGAGTTTGACTCATGATAGACTGGACAGGAAATGGGGCTATGCTGACACCTACAAGTTGCTCACAGACACTGCAGTGGGGAAGGATAGTAAGGTAAAAATAGAGTGTGAGGGTTAAAACAGCAAAGCCAGCAGCACTAACGATGAGAGACAAAAAATAAATGTGTGCAGCTGGCTATGAGATAGCAGAGTGCTCTTGAGAAGAAAGAGACAGACAGGCACTGGTGAATGGTGGGCAGGATGAATAGCTGTGTGAGACATTTCCCCTTTGGGAAATGCAAGGTCGGTATTATTGCTTCTTACATATTCATGATTTTAATACATTGCTTCTAATGCAGCTAATTGCAGTAGACTAAATTGTAAGGTTGGCCTCTGTTAAGCCTGACTCTACCCCAAAGGACCCTATAGACAGAAAGATGACCATGAGCACTGCTGCTGCTTCTGCATAGCTGTGAGAGAGGACAAAGATGACTTAATTTAATTTCATCAACAGTGCTTAGGACATCTACAAGGTCAAAGGGAGCATCTCCAGGCAGTGCCTAAGGGCTGGCTCATAGTCAAAGTCAAGATTAACAAAGCTAGAGTCAGAGATTAATAAAGCAGCCCTGGCTTTTTAACACTAAAAACACGACCCTCTCTCTTTGTCAGAAAATCATGCACAAACTGTGGGGCCCTCTAATTTGTCAAATCATAACATTACCTCAGTCTTCACCCAGTATTCCATGAAAGGCCCTTTGGCCAGTTTGCCACAGCGACCTGCTGGAACCCCTCTCACTGCCTCTGAGATCTCTACTGTCTCTTCACTAAATCCTTATATCTTGGAAATCTCCCTTACTGTTTTACTGTTCTGGAAAATGCTTAATAAAGTGTGACTTCTCGCTCACTCTTAAAAGTGTCTGCACCATTAACATTTACTGGAGTCATTCACAGGTATGTTGTTTTCCTTTACCTAGAACCCATAAAACCCCTCCCCAGCACAACCTCTATGTGACTTTCTTTGTTCCCTGAAGCTGTTAAACTTGACTAGTGGCCCTGCTCCCAAATAAACCTGCCTTTTGTTTTTCTTTTAATTTGACTTGAATTGGCATATTTCGTTAACAAAGATAACCTATCAATGAGCATATTTCACCCAATTATGATTGTGGTCTTATAAACCCAGAACATAATAATGAAGTCATAGCCCCTCGTGTTTATTATGCACCCATAAAGACTTATCAAGTGTTTTCCTCATTGTAAAAGTGTCATCAGTTAAGACACTGGTACATAGTCTTGTGTTATAGTCAGTTATAACAGTGACTAACAAAATAAAAACATACCTCATAGCTGATGTTGTCTGCATAATTTTTTAATTAATATATAATTACATCATTTTCCCTTTCTTTCAGGAATGCTATTTCTGATATAATTCTCTTTTGAGAGCTTTTTTACTGACACATACTCTATGGAAATACCCACCTCTCCATTATTTCCCTTTATTTAGAATTTGAACTTTTCCTCTTTTTTTTTTTTTTTAATATTTCATGTTATGTGGAAATCTTGGAGCAATAGTGTTGACCTGAGACTGAAGAGCACACACCACGAAAAGAAAGTAACACCTGTGGGTATTTCCTTCCCCTCTGTGAGGGAACTCATAACAGGTTTATTCTTTTCCATGGTTATCAAAATCCACTTGCTGCACCCCATGGATGTGAGGTGGAAGGATGGAGCTTAGAGCTTCTTCTGGTCTCAGCTTGTCTTCTCCTTTTAAAAGAGAAGTTGGGTCACATAGGGAGGAACAAATGGAAATCTTAAAGAAGCAGCATGGTCCAAACCCTATAGCTAAAGTTAGAGACCAGTAACGTATTAGACAATTGGAAAGTGCCTACAGCCAAAAGAGTTGAAAAAGCCATGCAGTTAATTTCATGACCTTCTTTTTTATTAAAGAATAAAAGTCAAATTCCTTATTTTTACAAACATGAGAAAAAGAAATTGCCTCTACATGATTCTTATTGTTGTCAAAAGCAATATGTAGGAAAGTATTAACTGGGTCATGTTGGGGGATGGCTTTGTGCACTGTGTGTTCAGATAATGGTTTCTATATGGGAGATATAAATGTAGTATGGATTTTTTAAATTGTCAGTATTATGAAGCATTTTGTGACACAGTATTTTGTAAAACATCATCTTATTGTTCAGTAAAGAGATGATCAGTCTATTAGCTGGACAGGAGAGAGAAGGCAAGACTTCTGCACCCAGAGAGAGAGAAAGAAAAAGGACTAAGTGGGAGAGAAGAGATTCTCTGTGAGATACTCGCCATGAGCAAGGGAGTCTCAAAGAGGATGGTGTGAAGCAGAAGCATTCAGGAGGAGACTCAGATGTCAAGGACTGGAGCATGTGGTTGGGAGCCTAGGCCATCATAGTTGGGGAAGAATAAATGAGGAACTGCCCTGCTATAATGCTGAAGCTTAAAATAAATTTATTAGGCCTCTATGTTCTTTATTTAGGAGTAAGGGGGTACATAGAAAAGCCCCAAATTACCTTTACAGGGTCAGATGGTTCAGCATGTAAGGTCACTGAAAACCAACCTGACATCCCAAGTTCCATCCCTGGATTCATATGGTAGAAGAGAACTGATCCCTGTAAACTGTCCTCTGACCTCCAAACATGTAAGGTGCACACCCTCACAAGTATACACATACTCATACAAAATAAATAAATAAAAGTGTCATACATTTTTGAAAAGGGGTAGAGAATAAACTAGAACATTGTATCAATTGTCTGTTGAATAACAGACAACACTCAGTTGTTATAAATTTCACTACTACGTTGGCAATGCTCCTGGCCCAAGTGAAACACACGGTTCTAGGAAATGTTGGCTTAATAGCTTACTTTAAGAGTCAAATTATAAAAGGTTTTCATTGACCTGGGACAAAGTAAAAGAATCTTGTAAAATCAAAAGGGAGTCCAGTGGAGAACACAGTTTCATATTCCTTGATAGTAAAGCAAATTTTATCTCTCTAATATAACGTTTCAGAAAGCAAAAATGGCTCAGAGAAAATCCAGCTTTAGAGAGATTGCTCAAAACCAGAACCTAACACCTAGATTTCTTATTAATGAACAAGTTTTCAGTCCAGAATATTTTCATATTCTTTAATAATAGCTTTTCAAAAATGACACAGGGGCCAGCTTCCTCATTTAATATCACAAATGATCTAACAGCTGTAATTTTACTAAGAGAAAATAACAATGAAAACTCAGTTTTCTTTTAATAGATTTCAAAAACTCTGGTTCAAAATTGCAAAAGAACATATTGACCATAGTGTAGAGAATATCATTATAATTTCAGCAAGGGTCTAAAATTATACAAATGGGACATTCGATTGTTTACGACATCAAAACTTATGTGTCTTTCTCCCCATTTATCATACTTTGTATATAGTCTATTTATTGCTCTGCCTTTAAATATCTGAGAACATGTGACACGCCAAGAGCAAACCGAAAACCTTGGACATTGAGAGGCAATAAATAGTAAGAAAACAAAACATCTCTGCTCCTCATAAAACCCAGCAGTCCCGGTGTCTATCTCCACCTGCAATCTTATTGCGGTAATACTATTGACCACAATCAGCTGTGCTATCACTGAGATGAACAAACAAAATCAGGAGAACTTCTGCACTTCATTGGAAATCAGATAAACATCTGTCCTGTTTTATAGGCACAGACATTGTTCTCACCAGAAAGACAGACTTGCCCTGGAATGTAATCAAGTTGCAATTAGAACAACCAAATCGCAAATTTATAAACCCCATCCATTTACAAAGTGATTTCATTCCACCATCCACATAAGCCTAAGATCCATTGCTCCCATGGCATATAGTTTTTTTAAAAAAAAAAAAACAAGTAATTTCCTGTCCTACCTGTAACAAGAAAGCTGCATCTTCCTGCTCCAGCTTCATTTATGATGCTGCAGTTATAAACTCCATAGTTTTCATTGGAAAGACTCTTTAGTGGATACTCTGTATACTCCTGAGAGTCAAACTGACCAGTCCGTAATAATTTATTGCCCAGACGCCACTCATAGGTCAGCACTCGTATTGGATATGCTCTCAGGACCCTACAGCTCATGGTCACACTTCTGTCTTGTCCTTGACGAATTTCCAAGAATGCTGGTTCCACAGCTGGGGGATCTGGGGAAAGATAGGTTAAAAGAAAATGAGACTTTCAAAATTGCAATCTCCTTGACTCTTTAATTATGAGCGGGGATTTTTTAATAACACATATTACAGGGAACAAGGATAAGAGATGGGTAGAAAATATATTTAAACTGAGCCAAGAAATAAAGTTTTCTCAGTGTAGACAATTAATAAGACTCATTGTTTTATAAAAAAAACATTTACGGGCAAAATAACAACAAAACAGTCTTTGTTTCCTTCCAGCTGCTTCCAGAAAAAAACCACCGTTGTCATGATTATTCTTGTACATGGTAAGGCACTAATGAGGTTATGAATGCACAAACAGAATCAAGACGGGACTTGAAGTTCATATAAGAACATACAGAAGGAAGAGTTCTGTTGCATCTGTAAATTATAATTATTACTTGTTGAGCTCAGTTTGTGAATCTGATTCTTATTAGTTCCTAAAATAGGTAAGACAAATTCATAAAAGTTTTTAGAGGGATTGGTTTGATTTCCTTGGACTGAAAGTCGAAAGTATTCATGTATAAACCTTAAGCACACTTTGCAAATTATACCTCGGTTTAAGATGGTTTTCATTTCCACTGTAATAACTCGCTTATTTGGTGTATTTATAATTTTTTTATATCATTAAAACTGGCTATCAAAGCTATGAAACTTTTTTTTATTTTGATGATGAAATTTCCAATAAACCATTTATAGGATACAAACTACATGTCTTTTGCTTTTAAGAACCTAAAATACAAAACTTTGCTAAACCTTCTAATAATCTTCAATAAAAATTAATCTCTGAAATTGATGTGACCTATGCATTTTTAATCAAGAAAGCTGTATCAGCATACAGGGCTAAGTCTAATCTCAAGCCTGCTGCCTCCTAGCAAGCCAAGAATTCCACCTGTGGAACCAGCCAGAGCCCCCCATTTCTGCCCCCATCCCTAGCCCTGGACTAGATCCAGTTGGCCAGCCCCAACTCCGTTCTCAGCTCTTTCACAGCTTCTAGAGGCACCTGGATATCCAAGTGCCTGAGAACCAGACAGCCCCAGCCTTCTTGAAGGCCTGGGGACTGCCAAACAAGCTCTGGCTGTCCTGTGCCCCAGACTGGGCTTTCCCACCCCAGGAGCAGTGTCTCAGGGCTTCCTATGCCCCAACACCTGCTCAGGACAGTGTGGGGTAAGCTCTGTCGACTTCTCCAGTCCTGCCAAGCCCTGTGGCAAAGCAGACTCTGGACCCTTAACCCTACAGAATTCTTTACATGTTATGCTGCTAATTAAATATTTTTGGTCTCTATTCTCATTATCAGTCTAACTGAATAACTGGGAATATGTGATTCTTTCAGCAAAGATTTTTAAGTCATTCTACAATTTTAGCTATATCTATTCAAAATTTTTCTTATGGTTCTTTCCTTAAAAGTAGTAAGAAATTTTCTACATGCAAGAAAAACGCAACTTGCTTTTAATGTATTTCATGATACAACACTGGCAAGGCATTTAAAGAAAGGTGGGACCTGTGCTATGTTTTTTTAGAAAACACAGGGCATGTAAGGTGTGTATGTCAGAAAGGAGGGCATCCCAGGCATGAAATAGTACTAAATATTATCATCATTGAGGAAAAAATTCTGTAGTAGAAAAGGGGACATGAACCATAAAGGAAAATGAAAGTTTCAGGGAAAACAACCATGACAGCATTAATTAAAAAAAAAAAAAAAAAAAAAAGGATGAACACCTGTCTATGAGGTGTGGCAGGAAGTGATGCCTTATGTGGTGTGGTAGACAGAGATGTCAATTCTACAAATGGGAAGAAAAGAATGAGAATCTAGTGTGTGGTTGGCATGTTGGTTTTCTGTGCATGTGAGTCACACTAGTAAAAAAGGGTTTCTCCTGTTATCTCCATCCCTTTTGATTTTTACTTGGATAACTCATGTCAGATGAAAGTCCACATAGACTCACCCTCCAATCCTCCACATGTGTTAATGTTTCTGTATGACAGGGTTTGGCTCTGTCACCCAGAGGAGGAGGAAGAAGGAATACTCCCCTGTGAGAGTGTAGTTTGGTAGGTCAGATTGTGTCTGGTAGGACTGACTGGTTAATTGTTTGATTACCTACTCATTTTAGTTGGGTTAATTTTGTCTAGTATTAACATCATCTGAAAGACTAGTAGTTTTGCATTTTTGTCTTGTAACTTTATCTCCTTTTTGCTTTACCTATTTCTCAACTGTATTATCAAATCATTGAAGTGGAAACTTAAGGGTTCTTTGGAAATTGGTTGGATGGTGTGTTTACTGGGACAAACTTGTGAAGGAACATTTCATTAAAGTGGACACAGGTGTGAAAGTCTAAGGCAGACTCGTGAAGGAACAGTTGGATGAAGCAGACAGAGGAGAGAGGATGCTCTGGTGAAACAAGCACGTGAAAGGACACGTGATGAAGGATTCTTTGCTAATGGCACACATGTATTGATCTGCCTTACACTGCATAGCTGAGTTGCATTTGTCAGGATGCCATAGAGAGAAACACACCAAAAAGACTGGTGGCATGCTGCAGTTTGTTGCCGCTAGGACTGACTGGATGTACTTACTGAGGCAAGACATAAGCTGAGGCAAAAACCTGTGCTGAGGCAAGGCATGTGACAGACCCATGATATTTGGAGGGTATAAAATGGACTCCACGGAGTGCCAAAGATAGAGAGCTTGACTTGTTGGTACAGCCAACTGTGCAACGCTTGTGGGTCTCATCTTCCCTGAGAGAGGCACAGCTTCAAAGACTTCTGGTGTTTCTGTTGGTTCCTGCTGGTGACTTGAGCCAAGGCTGGCTGTCTCTGTTAGGTCCTGTCACCACTGTTGCTAATCCTAATCTACCAAACTGGAATGACAGTGTATCTGTGAGGTGTTTTTGAGTGGATCAAGCTGCCACTGCCTGCTAAGGTATGAACTGAACAGTTGATTTCCAGACAACACAGACGTGAGTTGCTCCAAAGAACCTTTTTAAACAGGTCCATGTCCTCCATATCCTTTCTTTCCCACTACCTCTGGTGGGTGGTCGGCTACAAGGAATGTTAAAGCGTTTGAGAATCATCATTAAAATTAGGATTTGAAAAAATTAAAGTTACAAATCATGTACATTTTACATAAGTTCATGTTCGTGTTTTAAATACTGTAAAGTCATGTTTATCACAACGACTTAGTTTTTAAGAGTATATTTTAATACTATTAATGTAGCTACTCATGCCTTCCCTTATTTTTCTGATATTTGCATTTCACAGCTTTGGAAGATTTTATTCTGACACATCCAGCACCCTTACATTTCACAGGCATCTCTTTAGATACGTCTGTTCCTGTCTTTTGTCATTTCCAGACTGCTTGGCAGCTCTCTGCACCCAGGCACTTAGCATTCCATTCATTTATGGTTGAATAAAATTGTTTGTTCTCATTTTGTATTTTTTCTAGTTTTTTTTTGATTGCCTTCTTTTTGATTGTTGAATTTATATAATTATCCAACCCCTACCTTGCTGCCAGTTGGGATTTACCTAATTTTTCTAATATTTTGGTTCCATCATCAAGGTATTTGAAAAAAGCTAACTCTGAAAGTTGCTTTTTATTCTTTAACTCTCATCCTAACATATGTTACTGACTCATGAATTTTAATTCTTCCTTGCTTTTAAAATTCTATTACACATCAGCTGTAATGTTAACATTTCTGTCCCGAGTTCATTAGCCCCATGTTCCTAAATGCATTAAGGCCCGTGACCTATGATCACTTTCTGTATTTCTGTAGTCACCATTCTGAACTCCACATCACATCTTTGCTTATCTCTCTGATACTGACAGGCAAAGACATATTTTTCTTATTAAAGTATTTCCAAGGCACACAGTTTTATAGGCTGGCAGTTCTTTCTTTTTGTCAACACACAGTTCCACTATCTTTGGATAGTCATGCATCGGATTGAAAATTTATTTCAAAGCTTTACATTTTGATCTACCTTTTCTTCTACATAGATCCTTTCAAAAATCACTGTTTTTGACACCTATGGTTCCATGTAGTGTTCACAGGTATGAGCTTCTTCTTACTTGTAGGTTGTGCTTAGAGTTGTTCATTTAAATTTGTCTTTCATCTATGATATCTTGGAACATTCTCATCATCAGTTCTTCAAATAAACCTCTTCTCTTTAAATCCTTTCTTCATGATCTTCAACATTTTAAAAATTCTTTTCCAAAGTCTGTTTGCTTGTATTTCTCTGTGTTAATAAATTCTTCTGAGATAACAGTTTGTTAATTCTTTTTATAACTCTACTTAATCTGCTAAATGTATTCATGGTGTTTTAAATTCAATAATTCAGATTTAATCTAAAAAACATTCTATGCAACTTTTCTGCACAGCTGCCATGTCAGTTTATATACTTCCATGTTACCTTCTAGCTTGGTCAGGTCTATCTTTAATGTTCTTAAAGTCATTATTTCCTCCCGTTTGACAATGAAGAGCTCAAAGAGTATATTCATGCTGCTTTTTCTTTAGGGTTCATTGTGATTAGTAAATGTTGATTCTTTTTCTATACTTTGAAGCTTAAAATCATGTTGATTTTTTTTCTACAGAGATAATTCATGTCCAGAAGCAAGTACTAGCAGCAGCATTGAGGTTGTACTAGCAGCAGTGTTGGGGTCATACAAATGCTGCTCCTGCCTGAATGCCTAGCTCTGCCCTCTCTATTTTATTTTGTTTTTTAAAGTTAAAAATGTATTCTTTCTTTGGGGAAATTTGTGTTTTTATCACATGCATTCAATCCTCCAATACTTCTCCTAGATCTACCACCACCTTCCACCCAACCCAAATTTGTGGTTATTTTCTTATTGTTTTTGTTCTTCTTGTTGTTGCTGCTGCTGCTGTTTATTTATTTTTTAACATCCATCAAGTCTAATTGATGTGGCTCATATATTCTAGGATGTGTAGTCTTCCACATTCTAAAAAAAAAACAAAAACAAACAAACAAAAAAAACCTCCTTTTCCTTGTTCCTGTAACTATCAATTTCCCATAGCTCTTCTGCTAGGGGTGAGCTAAATATAGATGAAATAAGTAATTTTAATAAACCTTGTCATCCAATGAGATAGAAGCAGTAATTAAAAAACATCTCACAACAACAAGCACAAAGATAAGCAAACAAAAATCCAGAGCTTGATAACTTCAGTGCAGAATTATCCCCAATCCTCAAAGGATAGCATGCACCAAAATTTCTTAAAGTATTCTGTAAAATAGAACATGAAGGAACATTTCCTAAATATTTTATGAAGCCAGTATCATCCTGATGCCAAAGCCAAACAAAACCCTATCAAAAAATCAAATAATAGGTCAATATTCTGACTAAAATAGGCCTTGCCTTTTCTCCCTCAGATGTTCTTTTGAGTTGTTCTTCTTTCAGTGGCTAGCTTTTTGCATCTTTCAGATGTTGTGACTTTAGAATCCCATGTCTGTGGACATTTATAGCGCTTGTTATAATGAAGTGTGTGACTTTTAATCTTGATATCACATTCACTTCTTAGTAAGAATTCCATGAAATGTATACACCTTTTACTATTTAGAAGAAAATGTAGCTGTAGAGGAGGGTAGCTGGCTTGGTAGGTAAGAAATTGTCAGCATCAAGCACGAGGGTCTGAGTTCAAATCTCTGGTACCAACACAAAAGCTTTGCTTGCTTCAAACTGCTTTTATGCGGCAAAGACAAGCAGATTCCGCAAGCTAGCTGACCGTCTAGTTATATGAAATTAGTGAGCTTCAGTTTCAGTGCGAGTGTTTCAGGAAGTAAGTGATGAAAGAAGACACCCAATTTTCTGCTCTGGACTGCATATGTTTGCATCATTATATGTATCTCCACATTCAGATGCACAGAACACACACACAACACATGCACACATACACTTCCATAGTTTGAGACAATCCCGAGGGTGCACACCTATAATCCCAGTAATCAAGACGTAAAGGCATGAAGCTCACTGAAATCTAGAGACTAGTCTCAACTACACAGTGAGACTATGTCTTAAATAAGCATACTATGAGCAAAGAACAAAAACTCTACAGATAAATATTAAATATAATATGTAATAAATATAATAAAAATAATTATATTGAAACTGAACTTAGTGTATATGTCATTTACTCCAAGAGATGGGTTTTAGAGATTGGGATGCCTATACTAGTTTAAGGGTCTAGGGGTCTGACCTGGTCTCAGTAATTCAGATAGCATAGAGGTTTTTGGGCTACTAGTCAACTCTGGTTCTGGATGTGAGAGTTTGGGGGAACCCCTGGTTGTAAGGGTCATTTGGATTACTAGCCATTTCTGATCCTAGTTGTAGTAGCTCGATATAACCTGGCCCAACAGATAATGTAGATAATACCAGACTATTAATTAGTTTTCTGGATGGAATAATGGATTTTTCATATTTTCAATTGGAAACATAATCCAGTCTGCTTAACCTTTCTGGTGTTTCTAAAGATATGTGGGCACAAGGACCTTTGTACTATGCTCTCAACAGATACTTAAGTCTCTTTACTTATTTAAATGATAGATCATGAGAACATTTAACATAGTTGTTTTGGGGACTAAATAAAAATATGTGAAATATACGAACACATTAATGTCAAAGAAACTAACCATAAAATGTTACAATTTTGTACTTCTTCTACACTAAGCAAGAAAGGTCCTACAAATTTATTGATAATTATTTAAACAGAATTTCCCTATTCCCTTTAAGGCAGGAAAAGAACACATGACAGATGGTTTATTGGGGAAGCCTTATGATTTGAAGAATTAACTCTAATGTGGATCTGTTTAGTAGTTACCTTTAATGTCTAAGTCATTAGTACTATTTACTGTTCATACATTGAAATGCTTCGTGTGGTAACCATTCTCCTCCCTAAAGTGTTTAGTGACAACAGGGAGCCCAACACATGTTCAGTCTCCATCCCAGACCCCATTAAAGATTTATGAATCGATTCCATTAATGTTTTGTGGGCCAAGTGGAACCATATCACCAAACAGTAAAACTGGTAAGGCCGAGCAGATTAAGGAACGCTGGCAATCCTCATAATTGACAGCGGAAGGCATTTGAGTCTGCTCCAGACCAGACTCCTGTCCTGAAGTATGTGACAATGACACCCGACTAGGAGGAGCATGGCAGCGATCATGTAGCACAGAGCCCAGAGTTCTTCATGCTAATGAGGTATCTAGATGGACTGGCTCAAGGGTTTCACCAATATGCTTCCCTTCCTGGACATTCTTTCCTTGAAAATATATTTAATCTCTGGTCTACCCTGAGTAAGCCATATGCATCTTTTCCATAGTTTGGACAAACAAGGACTGTCTCTCTCATCAAGACCCACCATGGGTAGAAGCCTTCGTTTCTGATCCTTGCAGCCTAAGTCTCCCTAAGAATGCCCCTCTGCACTCTTGGCAGACCCACAACTAAAGGTAGCTCAACACATGTTCAATCTTCATCCCATACCTCATTAAAGATTTAAGAATAGGTTCCATTAATGTTACCAATATTATGTTAAAGACTGTCATAATTCTTTATTGGATAAAAATGTATTTGTTTTTTAGTTAAAAAAATACAGAATCTTATAGAGTTAAACAGAATAGCCTCATTTTGTTTTCATGCCCATTTTTATTTAAATGCTTTTATTTTATATATAATATACATGATATATATTATGTGAATAATATATATCATGTATATTATATATTATATAATATACCACATATATATGTGTATATATATATATACATATATATATATATATATTGAAGTTTTCATGTTTTTTCCATGCTGCACTTGCAAAGGAGGTGTCATGCTAATCTATGAATTATTCCAAATTTAATGTATGTGTTTCCAAAGAGCACATAAGATTTTTATGATTCTTTAAATATTTAAAAACCAAACTATACTTTGCTTATATCCCTGCCACTCATCTAAAATGGGTAATTGTTGTCTGGCTGTCTTTTCAGGATTTTATTATTTATACTATGTCAAAAAAGGTTAAAAAACTAGTCTCTGATCCCTCTTTTAAGAAATAAATGCTAACAAAGACATTTGTCTATGGTACTTGACATCCTCAGGAGTTGGACAGCTTATATGATGCATTTACCATTAACACTGACTTCCATTTCAAACAGTAGGTGAGACACCTTGAGCTCGTAGGTATATGAAGAAAAAATTTAAGTTCAGAAATACTTATGTATTGTGCTTATTGCAATTAATATCTTCGTAGTTTTCCAAAGGTTACGTTTTTACCTTCAGACACACACACTCATGCCTTTTCATAGAGTAGTACACAAACTGAAAGTCGATTGCAATTTGAAATCTCTTACTAATATGTTTTCTTTACGCTACAAGCTGTGCCCCAGTGACTTTATGCTTCCTTTATGGTTTTCTGTTCTCACTGTTGGTGTGATTGGGACAACTTCTATTTATGGTCCTTTTTGAGTGAAAGAATTAAACCATAATGAATTGGTATCTGTTTTTCAAATTAACGAAGCATAAATTGCAAAGGGGAGAAAGTATTCTGAAATCAACTTGCTCTGATTGACTCTTCATCCTGCTGCTTTTAGATGAGTAACACTTCTTAACTCTTCTGTCCTTTAAGCTTTTCTAAAAAAAGGGGGGGTGTTACTGTCATATGAGTATAATCTTTATGAATATCTTAATGCCTAGGGCTGAGTCAATACTCAATAGCAGCAAATATAGTTTATTTTAACAGCATTTAAAATGATGTAGAGGTAGGCACTTTTTTGTGTTTGGATGTACCTTGTCTACTTTAAGAATCATTTTTACTCAACTGAGAAAAGTCCATGGTAGCTCATTTACTTATCTTATATAACTCTACTTTTGGCCTTGCATACACTTACATGGATTTTATATAGTATTTTATCTCTGATTTTATTAGTATTAAATATTTTCTAATAAATATCCAAAAGAATTGTTTATGTCATGAAAAACTGGTTCTCTTCAGTTAACCCTAACGGTTAAGCACCTGCAGATTCCTTGCTGTTTGCTGACTTCTTACTGTACATTTCATCATGACAGAAGAGGCTGAGCCTTCTACTAGGTACTGAAAGGAGTGAAAAGCAGACCTCCTCAATATCTAGTATGGCAAAGGTGAGTCTTTCATCAAGAGAGTTTCCATAGCGGATTTGCAGTGGACCATAATGAGCCAACTCCAGTTTCACATCCTCTAGCTTTCTGAGATAAAACCATCCCGAAATCCAAATATTTCTGAGAGCCTTTTAAATAGAAGTAATGGTTGATGCAATTTGGGTATGCTTTCCAATTCAGTCTATTAGACTTTATAAAATCCTACTGTACTTGAAAAAATTTGAAGCAAACTACCAGACGTCTTTATAAGCCATTAATAGGATACCCTGGGTGCTTTATGTGAGGATAATGACACTCACATTTAGAGACAGTCTCAAAAAGTCATAGTCTGGAATAATATATCAGATAGAGGGATCCTTAAATTAGCCATTCATAAAAATAAGTATGTGTTTTAGAATATTTTCCTGCTAGATAAAGTTAATTATCCTATTGCTTTAAATGAATTTTTAATATAAAAAATAATCAATTGCAAACATTTTAAATGTTACAAATATGACTGGAGAGTGACTATGTAGTCACATAACTTGTTTGTGTTATGCTCCAATACTGTCAACCTTCCCCGTGTTTTAACATTCACTTCAATGGTGCTGTCTTCAGTCTTACAAGGTCTTCCAACTTCTAGGGCTCCAAAATGTCACAATCTCACAAAATCCTCCACCTTACAAGTTTCTGTCTGGTTCTACAGAGTCCTGATGGTTCAATATGCTGGCTAATTTCCCTCATAAATTTTCTAGTAAATTATTTTATTTTCAAACCTCGTTTGGTTCATCAGCTACACTGGACATTCCTCACTTTTTTGTTCTTTGTCATTTTACTGCACTAAAAACTGAAACTCCATTCTTTGTATTTCATAATACATATACTATTTAGACGTATGGAACATATACATAAACAAATGAATATACATTTAATTTTAATTAAGCAGTATTTAATTTAAAAATAGATCCTTAAATGAATGTCATATAAATCTACTCAGCCATTAAAAACCAGATTTGTAGATAACATATTATTTACATTAATTTTGTAGACAAAGAAGTTCTGAGAAATACAGGTGTTTCTCCCCACCCCCACTGTTGGTGCCTTCAAGTGTTTAGAAATTAAGGGAAATGTTGGAAAAGCATCAAAGTTGTTACTAAAAATATTTTTTGATGGTATTATAATGACAAATTTTAGGCCAAAGTGTATCAGGTGTTATATTCAGCTCAGTGATGAGGAGTAACAGAAAACTGACTATATGTCCCAGATAAAAGCGAAAGTAGATACCAAGATTTCTTTTTTCTTCTTTTCTCCTTTTGTTCATTCCTTAAGCTCACAGGCATTCTTCAAAGTATTTCTATTTAGCAATACTGTTTTATTTCCTTTGACGATGAAGGCATTTTGTATTTATTTATAAAACTTCCCACAGGAAACAATATAAATAAACGGAACAAATACCAAAACAAAGGATATAAACAGAATGATTTTACTTTCAGCATCAATATAATTATGTCAAAACATAGGTACCATACACTCTTAATGTGCTCTTTTCCCTAATCTACGATAAAAACTGAGTACTTTTCTTTTCCTCAGGAACTGCTCATACATAAGAGACATTAATTATGCTGCAAAATGTATTATTTGTTATAATATATGAAAATCATCTACCATAGGTGCTAACATTCAAAGCGAGCATGATGCTGAATGGATTTACATGAAAGGGAAAATTATTGGTAGCAATTTAGATAGCAGTATGTCCAGCTGAGCATTGCTAGACTCTAAATAATCAACAAATACAACAAAGACAGTAGACATTGTCACTAAATCCTACAAGAGCAAGGACCAGAGAAGAAATCACTGTTTGGTGTGGAATAAACCCTTTTCCACTGAGTGACTGTGATGCTGTGGGTTCAGCCTTTGAGATCCACTGGAGACATGGGAGGTGCTGGTTCACAGCCTCCAAGAACATAGAGATGCTGCCAACAGTCATAGGTTTCCTATTAAAAGCACAAAAATCTCGCTTAAAGAATGGCTTGGAGGCAAGACAACATTTTTCATATCCAAACAGTTTCACTGTTTTGGTAATGATATATTTACTTTCACTGACAAGATTTGATATTTAGGTCTATTCTTAGACTTTCCGTATGTAAAGTGTATTTGTATGTATGAAGATAGAAGTCAGTGTTCAACATTATCACTTTGTAAAACTATACGCATCTCAGATTTGGAAAACCTTTGAACACATCTGATTTAAAGATCCCTATTTTATTTAAAATGCATCACATATATGTATGCCAATAAATAAATATGTATTCACACCACAGAGAACTGTGTGTTTATTATCCATTAAGAAAATATTAGATTCTGAACTATTATCTATATATCTGTCTATATCTATATATTCTGAAAGGTCTAACTAAAGAACAGTATTGAACTAAGAGATTTGGTTAGACAAGAATCCATATGCTTACAAAATTTTAACACTACCATAAGTAAGTCAGTGTTATGGGTTATGTAGAAAGTGGTGTGCTCACTTCCTCACAGGACTGATGGTCTAGCATTGGAAGCCAAACCATGGTTACAAGAGCATGGAAACACTAAAACTGAGACATTTAGTGGAATTTCAGAGAAGTAAAGTGGAGGTGGGAATGGACCTAACTGAATACTCCTGCTATGATTTATTATAATAGAATATTACTGTCGGGTGGGGTGAACACACTTTTCTTCTGACATGGCTGAATGAAAAAACAAACTAACAAACAAAAACAAACAAACAAACAAACAAACAAAAATAGAAAGGAAAGTCCATGACTGCTCCTAGGAATGGTGGATGAGAAGCTTTATTGTAGATATGTGGATAACATATCTGGAGGGAGAGACTTGTGGTACAGTCCAGAGTGAACAAGTCCAGACTGAGGTGGCACACGGAGACAAGGGAGGGGAATGGAGATGGGTAAGAGGTGATGCAGGTTGGGTGGTAACCAAACTGGATTATATAAAGAGAGCAGCCCAAGCCCCTGGGCTGTAGAGATCAGGGTAAGGGGAAAGGTATACCAGTCTGGAGGAATCCTGTTACTGGGGGAAGCTGGGAGCACCATTTGTTTGATATGGTTTAACATATTAAAGCCATGTTAAATAGCTGTTTGTCCTTAGCACTTTGTCTCTGGGTTTGAGACTTAACACTGGCTTCTAAAAAGTGTTTAAGTGATTAGAGAGAAGGTATGATGTATTCATAACTTTTCTTGTTACTGTAACCAAATACCAGGCAAGAAGTAATTTACAGAATGAAAAACATATAGAAGCCAAAGAGAAATGTCCAAGAACATTAACCTCTGTGTGTGTGTATGTGTGTGTGTGTGTGTGTGTGTGTGTGTGTATGTTAACAGGGAGAGGGTGTTTGCTACCAAATTGTAGCATGGGTAGAATTGTGGGAAAGTGTCTTTAAGAAGGGTTAGAATTCCACACCTGAATCTTGTACACTGACAGACACTACACTTTGCTTACAGTCCCTAGGTATCACCACAGAGGAAAACACTGCTATTGGTGACACGAGGCTTCCCTTTGGGGTTCTTGGTCTCACCGATAAAATAATTTGATTTGATTAATAAATTGATAAATTGATAAATAATTTGATTTAATTAACATTTGAGAGAAAAACAACAAAGGGTGGAAGGCAAGTGAGACATAGTCCTAGTGGCTTCCTAAAGAAGGAATGGAAAGAGGAAGAAGGCTGTGCCTGTGAGTGAATTCACCGGGGGAGTTTGGGAAGAAGGGCTTCAGGGATAGGGTTTCCTCAGAGGGTCAGAAAATCCCAGAAGAGGGATTTGGGTAAGCAAAGCCAGCAGGATCAGCAGTGCATATTGGAGAAGCTCTTTAGACAACAGCAATGAAATAAGGGCTCCTGGGAAGTGAGTCATCTCAGGAGGTTTCTGGGCCAGGTGACTGACAGGCACAATCAGATGAACTCTTATTCGAGGAGTTCACAGTACGCAATGAAGCCCATAGTATGTAAGGGTTTCAACATAGGGGCTAAGGTAGAACTATAGTAGCTACATTTCAGATGAGGAGAGGTAAGTGATTTACCTTAACAAAGCCTTTCTAACTCCACCTTTTCATATGGAAATTTAAATTCTAAGGAGGGGCTGTTGTTTTTAGCATGGAAGGGGAGGGGGTACATAGCCAACCCTTGGAGAGAGGGTTCATGCTCAATGGCTCCTAAGGCTGGTAACCTGTAACTCGCTTCCTTACAACATGTCTTCAAATGACAAAGATGGTGAGCTAGAAAGCATGCAGGCAATAGTGGCAGATAATAAACACTCATGCAACACTAAATTTCCAAAATCAGTAACATGCAATATGCAGAAAACCAAGTTTGTACATCAACCATTCTTTTCAAAATCATCTAAATAAAAAAAATCATTCTCTTATTATATGTCAGATTTTCATTCAAAATCGCGTACTTCACATATTAGATGCTGTATGTCAAATACTATAATACTGTGACAGGCAAGACACAGCAGGCAGAGGGTTCTTCATTTTGTAACTTGCTGAGGACATTTTAGGTTTAATTAGAATTTGATCTCCTTGTTGGAGAATCCTATGGAAAATTGCCCAACTCTGTTCTGGGAACCTGAGATTTCTCTAATAACTTAGCTTCGCTTCTGTTAAACTGCCTGCTTGTGCAAATCAGTGGCAGAGCCAGAAACCAGAATGTGATTTATGTCTTTAGAAGTCCCTTGACCTAAATGCTAGGGACCATGCTTGGGTCC
The DNA here is from genome assembly GCA_030674055.1 of Rhabdomys pumilio. NCBI lineage: Eukaryota > Metazoa > Chordata > Mammalia > Rodentia > Muridae > Rhabdomys > Rhabdomys pumilio. The sequence goes on along the minus strand of JANHMN010000010.1, from coordinate 3,531,981 downwards.
CAAATTCCTGAGTGTAGTCCCAGCCAGCTGAAATAAATGTCTTCAATTGGCACTACCTGTGTCTTGAGTGGACATTTATGGTGGGCTTAAGAGTGCAAGTTTCCACACAATATCAACACTCATATAAAACCTGTAACTAGAATAACTATGGACTCTTTCTTCTAAACCTTATACAGGTTCCCTAAATTATTTAAATGCTGTAAACTTTGAAATATTTATATGTCCTGTTAATTTACATGTGTTGGTGGAGCTAAAAATTCATTCTTTAATCATTCATCTAAAATATTTTTAAAGTAAAATATAGCATAAGATGGTTTACATTTATAGAGATACTTTTCAAGTAATATGAGAAAAAGAAAAAATAATTATTTTAATATAGAATACTGGGCATAATTTATCTTTTATCAGTTAATTATAGGAAGTCTATTATTTGTCATTTATTAGATTATCTCTAAGATAACACTATCCAATATTTTTTCTCATAGATGTGTTGTCTAATATGGATATATATATATATATATATATATATATATATATATGCAGATATAGATATAGATACATATATATCTATATATGTTTTAAAATAAGGTTATTTGCAATTTTTTCTCACAATTGTATTTCTTATTTTAGACTTCTGGAATTAATACAGTCTCAAATTGCTTTTCAACCTCAAGAAACATGCCATATATTTTTTTAAATGCTTTTAAGTATGTTTCCAGAGAAGTTCAATAAAACTTGCTATCAAAAGTGAAGACCTCTTAGCTGGTGTGATGTCACATGTCTTTAATTCTAGCGCTCAGGAAGCAGAGGCAGGAGGATTGCTGTGAGTTTCAGGCAAGCCTACTGTACATAGAAAGTACCAGGACATTCAAGACTATATGGTCAGACTCAATCTAAAACAAAACAGAAAGAAGTGGGTGTGCCTCAAAATGCAGTTTTACAGATCTTCAAGCTATTGTGACACATGTCAGTACTTGTAATTGCTGGGCTCTGCTGGTATAAACTTCGATGTCTCCTTGGTTTAGGCCAGGTTTTCGGTAATGCCAATGTGTCTATAGTTTCAGAAACTTCAGATTTGGGGTAGCTACAGAATGAAAGAGAATAGATCCAGATGTGTGCTGAATCTTAGTTACCTTTATAGTTCTTACCTTTAGCATTCAGAACACAACAAATTGTTCCTCTCATCTACTACTGTGTTCAATAAAAGAACTCAGAGTATTAAGTTACTTAAGAATATAGATTTAACGTAATTGTCAGCATTGTTAAGTATAGACTTAATGCTGCGGTATTTAGTCATGGGATATAGATATCTCATTCTCACACATTTGTCAGTATGTTTTATAAGATTTCACTGGATGGCCTCAAGGTGAGCTCTGTATTTCAATCCCTATGCAGATGGGCATTTATACCCTCATGTTTCTGGATACTCCAGAGTGTAGACAGTGTTTAGTTTTTCACATGAGTAACTGACCCTGGTTTCTAACTCCCCATCTGTTGTAGAATAGCCAGGAATTATTATTCTAGGAAACAGCAGTCCTATGTCATTTCTAACATGTCTCTCTAGAACTCATCAATCCTCATACAATGACATCCCATTGTCTCCTCATCTTCTTCTAAAGATTGTCCCAAAATGCCTTTGATTTAGGAGTTCTGTTAACACAGAGAAAAGGCCACCTTCAAGTCTGTCAGTACAGCAGAACATTTCTTCGGTTAATGTGGTTTTCCTTTAAACATGTGTTTTACCTTTTTAAGAATGCTGAGAAAAATTATTCCTATGGACCCTACAGATACTTAAACCTAATCAAAAACAGTCAGACTACATCATATAGAAAGTAAACATTCCATGATCACATGTTTGTCAGGGGAATATCAATTTCATTTTACTCAAACAGGATGATACTTCTCAGTGGGGTTTATCACCCACTTTTCTCCATCGTATTTCTCAAGAACACACACCCAGAACATTAATTCCCTCAGTTGACATCTGACACAGCTGATTTACACACTAACTCTCCTTTACTATTGAACCAGAGCTTCCATGGAAGCTGTAATATTGTGTGATAAACACTTAAAATTGCCAGCTCCCGGAGGAACCAGAAATTTCTTTTATGCTGTAATTATGTGATCAAAATATAAATTTTATGCATAACCCCATCTTCCATTTTTCCTTGTTATCTTGCATCTAATTATTCTAACACTGACAAAACTTTAAGTTAGAACAAAGAATAGTCATTCTAGACTACAATTAATCCTGAAGGTTTTGAAAAATTATTTGCCAAATTTACCATAAAGTATTATTTTAAGTGGCGATTCTTCTCTCAATATTCGGTAGTCTGCTTTATTTTTCTACATTTGTTCTATCTCTCTTTTTTTAATCGATCTTGGTAGTTATAACTTAACTCAGAAGAAAAGAGCATAACTATACTTAAGAATCCCCAAGACGCAGCTTATTTCTCGAGCTGATAGGTTAGAGCCGAGTTTCTTAAATAGTAGGTCATGAACTCAGATATGGCCCTGAAATGTTTGACAATAATAACACATTACAACCAAAACTTAATTCCAAATCGAGCATGCAGTGAATCCGCAGCATTTTCATTAGTGCTTGCCTGTGCTGCCCATGAGACTGCACAACAACTTGGTTCTTAGTCCATAAGAGCACTTTCCAACGCACATCCATCATACCATGTGGTACCAACAATACTGGATGCACTATCTCACCCCTATTAGGGTCTGTTCTATACTATTAGCTGTGAGGTTTTAACTATACATGCAAACTCTCCTGTTCTTACAAAACATAAAGATTAATCATACAAAATAAAAATTATTAATATTTTTTTAATCATCATTCCTCAGCAAGTTCTTGACTGTTAGCGTTTCCTTTAGGCTCCGCCCAACAGTTACCTACCAACAGCCAGGGAGGAGCCTGACTACCTCTTTTTCCTCTCTTCCCTCTCCTCCATCCCCTCCTCCTTCTCCTTCCACCATCTCCTCTCTCTCCCCATGTTTTCCTAGCCAACCACTTTCTTACTTTCTCTTCTCTTTCTGTCCTTCTCTATTCCTCTTTCTTTCTCTGCCTCTACTTCCTTCCCAGACCCCCTCCCAATGTCCCAAATGTCTTCATTTTATACTAGACCTGTTTGTTGCATGGCTGATACCTTCAGAAGCAGGGTGGGGATGCCTCAGCATGGGTCTGACAAGCCACTTTCTCTCACTATATCATGCTGCTATTTTATAAAACGTATCAACTGTACTGTGTTAAATGTTCCATTTTTAAAATGACTGTTTGAGTGATTGACTTGAGTTTCATTAAAAAAAAATCAGATCAATTTTTTTGCGAATTAGATTAGAATTTCGAAGAATTTCTGAAAAGGCGACTAAACATACATCTACCCTTTTATACTACGTTCATAAGCAAAGCAACATTATCAATATTAATGGTCAACTCTGGAAAACATTGAGAGTTCTCTTTGCCCTGCAGTGTTAAAATATTCAGCTATGATGAAATTCTTCATTCCAACATAAACTACTACATCCAGCTCATTAGTACAAAAGTCTGCTTTCATTATCAAAGAGTACTAAAAGTACATGTAGGTCAATGCATTGATTTAAGATAAATTTATCTAAGACTTATTATCTGTAAATGTTTCATATGTTGCTATTTTATCTGTCAGTGTACCTGACAATACACAAAATTTCCTCGACTGAAAATAGATCACAAATGAAAATGTCTCAAAGGTCCTGGGTTAGAAAACAGTAACCAAGTCTGGAATTCAGTTCCCACGTCTGTATTTTGGAGTTCATTTCTTTTACCAAAAATTAGAGTTTCATGAGGTCCAGACTGGCCTCAAACTTACTGTGTAGCTTAGGCTGATCTTGAACTCCTGAACTTTCTGATCTACCCAACTCCTCTTAGGAGCTAAAAGCATAGGTGTGTGCCACTGAGCTTGGTTTTACTCAGTGAATCTTCATAAAGATTAGTGAAATAAGGTGTTAAAATGGACAGAAAAAAAGTGATAGAAATGAAGTATTTTCTGAACACTATATATATCAACATTATCTCCTATTAATCTATTTACCGTTTAGCAAATCTAACTGTTGGCGCTTAGTATAGGCTCCATTCTACAGTTACCTGGCAACAGCCAGATGTGCCTGAATCAGTATAAAGGGGGCTGCTTTCCACCTCCTCACTCTCTTGCTCTTGCTCTCTTCTCTTTTCCCTTTCTCCCCATTTCCCTCCCCTCTACCTCCACAGGCTCATGGGCAGTCTCTACTTCCCTTCTCTCTCTCTCTCTCTCTCTCTCTCTCTCTCTCTCTCTCTCTCTCCCCACCCCCACACACTTACCTCTGTTTCTATTCTCTCAACTCCTCTCCCCATTCCCCTAAACAAACTACTCTATACTATACCTTTCTGTGTCTGGTCCCTCAGGGGAGAGGAATGCCTCAGCATGGGCCCACAGAGGCACCCTGTTTCCCTACACTATACTATACTGTGCCTCCGCCAAACAATCCTTCCTTCTCTTATTTTTTTTTAAATAAAACACAACACCGAAATGAAATTTTTAAAAAAGAATGGATGAGACTGGATGGAGAGAATTTGGCCTTTGTACAACTGCAATCATTATTTCATGCTTATTTATTTATTTTCTCAGATTAGACTTCAGTTAAAATCATTTTCCTTTGTAATACTTGAGATATTATGTTACAATAAATTTAACACTTTTAAATTTTTAAATTTGAGAGAACTGTCAGTTTCCGTGATGGTTCATTTCTCCCTAACCTCAACTCATATAAATGCCCAGAACATTATATTAAGTTAAGCAATGAACATGTTATCTTCCCTGACATCTGAGCAAACCTTGGCTTGAACAACGTTCTGTGGGGCTAAAACTATGGAGCATTAGTGATTTATAAGAAATGGTAAGATATACTCATTATGGAAATAGCAGAGGTCAATGGAGCTCACATAATTTCAGTTGCCAGGCACTCTGTGGAATGGGTATACTTGATATAAGAACCAGAGATGTCAACAGTTTATTTTGTGGCACCGATATGACGGCTACTGGCCTTTCTGAGAGTCAGCATCAATTGTTGGTAACTGGGATATTTCTTTATAAGGAATACAAGACTCTAAGACGAGCCTTTTTTGTTTTTACAGGTTGCTAGAGAAAGTGATTTGTGAAAAGACGACTATTATTAGTACTATCCTTGTCTACTAAAAAGGACCACTGTGCTTTGTTATGTTGGCAGCCTGGGGAGACCTGCTTGAGAGTTAGGTTCCAAGTGAGTAGCACTGTACTCCATTGCTCACTAACCACTGTTTTCCCCTTATGGCGTTAGCACTTGGCACTGACACAAAATAGCAGATGGCTCAAAGATATCAATTGTTCTTCATTCAAGAAGAGTGTCACATACAGAACTCACTTATGCACAAAAGGCTATAGCCGCCTTTTGTAGAAGTGTTAGTAGGTGCCTCTGCATCTGTGTCTTTATTGTTTGTACTAACAAAGCCTCAGCAGGGATTCTACCTGAAGTGGAGCTGCTCCACTTAATTATAAAGCACTGGGGTGCTTTGCACAACACTAATGGCCACATAAAACAGGAAACAATCTTGGAGGGAAACAGCCTATGCCTCTGCCAGCAGGATATCCCAGAATATCCTAATCATCTTTCCTGAATCATCTAACCTTCCCTGAGCAGTGTAAGGTTTGTCTGCGAATACTCACCTGTAGATTGATTAAGTTCATGATTAAGGTATTGGCATGAGACTTGGTGGCAGATGCTTGTATAGATAGCATGCACATGGCTTGAATTTGATCCTTAACATGGTAAATAAAACATCTATTTTTTTTTAATCCTAGCTAATCTTCAATAAGCTACTAATCAATTTTCAATACATCCATTCCCTAAAGGATGCAGTGTCTCTTAAAAGGGAACAGATACTCAATGTGCTACTTACATCACACACAAATGGATGGACTGCTCAGTTGTCTCAAAGCATATGTCATATTCTGGAATTTACTGCAAAGGATTGATCAAACTCTTAGGTCAGAACAACCAAATGGTTCAATCTTTACTTCTTAGCATAGTATGTTAAATGTGTCTGATTTTGTATTGATAATAACCTAGAAAGCCTGGTTAAGAGTACATATTGATTTTTAGAACCATTCTAAGAAATAGGCATTAAAGGTCCTTAGTAGCAACTTTTCCCATTACCCAAAGGGGTCTCTGTCTGATTTAGAACCATTAAAATCATTCTAAAAAGCTGTGTCAGTCCTGCATGCATGCATATACTGAAATGTGTGTGTGTGTGTGTGTGTGTGTGTGTGTGTGTGTATGTATGTATATGTGTGTTATACATGTGTATATATCCCAAATTACTTGTTTCAGCTCATGATGTAAGAACCAAATGTAAGAATTTCAGGTCTCAGCTTGAACTTAAAATTAAAAGATCCTTAAATTCCAGTCAAATATTAGTTGCCCCGAGGCACATCCTGGGAAGAGCACATTCCAAAGACTCAAACAGACATTCCAGAAAGGAAGACCCAAGATAGGAGTTTATGAGCCCTTAACACAGTAAACCTGGGTAAACAGAAGCTACTTAAGCAGACCCTGTTTGCTGTAAAAGATAAGGTGCAAATTTGAGTTATTGAGCAACCAGGCCTGGGAACAGAAACCAGGCCTGGGAACAGAAACCAGGCCTGGGAACTTTTGGCTGTTGGAGTTTGGCCCTTATGGTTATTGTTTAAGAGGTAATTGTATAACTGCCCTCATAAATTCTGTAAAAATAGTATATAAGCTGCCCTCAGCTTTAATTTGGGGTTCTTCTTGTTTCCATGCAAGGGAACCCCAGTGCACTGGTTTTTAACAATTTATCAATAAACCTCATGTTATTGCAGCGAATTCCCCGTGAGTATCTCTGGGGGAGCGCATCCCCTGGTTTTGAATCTTAGAGTCCAACAATGGTAGTGAAACACAAGCTAAGATACCTGACATAAAAATAACCATGTATTTTGGCTCAAGAAATTTATTCACATTTATTTTCAAATAATAGGTTTTTTTTTCATGTAAATGATTAAAGTGCTTTTTAAATCCAGGGTTTGTCTTTGGGAAAAGAACAGTGAAAAAAATAAGGCTAAGATTTCATCACTACTGTATAGTGAGTGAGTCCCTTTGGTTTTCACTAGATGACTCACAAAACTCACATACACATACACAAATACACACACACACACTCACACACACACACACACACACACACACACTTACTACATATACACACATACATACATCACATACATACACAAGCATATACAAAGTCACATTTAGTTATACACATATACACATACATAGAGATTAAAAACACATATAAACTATATATACATATAACATACAAAGTGACTTAGCTGCCTAGATAAAACTGAGAATTTTATATAAACAGTTCAAAGGTAAAAACTGTTGTTCTCATTTTCAGTGCTTTCTTCATGACATCCACAAGAAGTACTCTTTGCTAAGAACCATAGAGAAATGTAAGAATTTTCTCTACACAATGCAGACAGGGATAAGGTCTATGTTTTTTGTCCTAGACTACAAATACAACAACATGATCCAACTCTATTAACAAACTCAAGGGAATTTCCCTTGGTGACCTGAAAGCAAAGCCATTTATAGATGAAAGCTACTACATCTGCATAAAGTACACAAAAACCTTGGAGCAGCATTTCCATAAAGTTAAGGTAAATTAGTAACAGTAAAACTGTGTAACTTGCTACAAAGTACAAGGTTCAGCGAATCAAACTGTATTAACCCAAAAAGGACATCTTTCTTAATGATGGCACATTATTCTGACTAATATGAGGGATGCATATGACAAATGATGGGTGATTCATTACTCTGTGTTCCTGGTCTGTGTTACAAGCGAACATCAACACATTCTACAGCTAATCAATAAGATGCATATAAGGTATCATATACAATCAATAAGATATATATAAGGTATCATATACAATCAATAAGATACATATAAGGTATATACAATAGTGAGAAGAAAAGCTGTTAGCATTACTGAATTCAAAATTCTGAAGAGATATAAACTGGTGTGTTAGTACATATTTCTAATTCTAGCATTTAGGGGGCAGAGATAGGCAGATGTCTGAAACTTCGAAGCTAGCCTGTTCTATGTAGTAAGTTTCAGGACAGACCTTGTCTCAGAAACACAAAGAAAAACAGAAAGAAAAAGATAGAAAGAACAACAGAAAGGAAGGAAGGAAGGAAGGAAGAAAGAGAGAAAGAAAGAAAGCAAGCAAGCAAGCAAGAAAGAAGAAACAAAGATATCAATACCACATTGTACAAAGCAGAGCTCATGACTGAGAAAGACAAGCAGTGGTCATGGCAGGTGGTAATATGTGAAACTGGGGTTTTCTGGGTGCTGAGCAAAAGTCATGGAGACAGAGATGAGAAGAAACAATTTTGAGACAAAGATAAATGACTACACCTTAAGAGTAGAAAGAGACATCTTAAAGACACATATAACATTCCAACCACTCTCTGGAAGAATTTGTCTGAGTTTAATCTCCACAGCCCTTCAGAGAAAAGTAGAATGCTGACCACACGGTATAATAGATTGATTGTCAAGTGTAGAACAGAAGGGATAGCTTTAACAGACACAAATAAAGATGATCCGTGTTTGATAAAACAGGTTAAAAGGAAAAGCATTGAGAATTCTGGAAGTTCAAAATAAGAATTATAAAATGGCCTTAGCAGGAATGCAAGCATTGAAGAGTTGCGAGCTCAGAGTTTCCGGAACTTGTTCAGTCCGACACTGGCAAACCTCTGTCTAAACATTTGCTCCCTCTTCCACCTCCCTTGCTCTGAACTGTATGTAAGTAGTGGAGGAGTCAGGCATATAGTGATGGTCAAACAGACGTGCCCCTCCCAGTGAGCACTCTGCTCTCCACCACACCAAACACTCTATCACAAGCTACCTCAGGTTCTTCATGGCCCCTCACCCTGGCCCTGCTTTACCTGCCCAACATACTTCCTTCTTTTTTATTCTTATTCATTCATGACCTTTGTCTTTTAATCTCTCAATTCAAATTCAATTTCAATCTGAAAACAACAGGAGAAAGAAAGACATATAAACAGGTCCAAATAAAGATAACAATAGTAAATCAAAACATAAATCTTAAAAATGTCATAAGTAAATTATTTATTTCATTATAAAATGATTATTACTGACTTATCAATTTTGATTTTCCATGATAATAAATATATTCCTAAAAGAGACACGTTGACCTAGTGACAGTAATTTTACTAACTTACTAAGCTGAGGCAGGTTATCATCAAATTAAAGACCTGCATGAGCTACTGAAAGTAAGATTAAGGCTAACTGGGCAACTTAGGTAGACCGGATTTCAAAATAGTAAGTAAAATCCATGATTTCTTTTTAATTAATTGCTGTTACTTGCATATATGTATCTTTATATACATATATATTTCTAAATATAACTTTCTCAACCCATTCAATATTACTCCCATGTGTGTTTTCTGAGTTGACCATTTGAAATTGAATAACCAGTTGGCAAGCTCTTCCTTGGAGAAGATTGTTTCTCCTGCTCTCATCATGCCATAGTCACCTAGAGTTCTTTGTTCAGTCTTGTAGGCTGGGGTATGACTGGGAGTGATTAGAGAGAGAAGTGTTCTAATCTCAAAAACATAAGAAAAGATAATATAACTTTATAATATAAAAGGATCACAAAACAGTAAGTAAAAATGTTTTCAGATATAGCTTTGTGGTAGGAAGGTTTTTCAGAATGCACAAGGCCCCATTTTCAATTCCCACATTTTGAATCAACAAATGATAATAAATGATAAGTAATAATGAAAAGAATACTTCAAAACATTTCAAAATCTATAATATTTTAAAATAATATTTCAACTTATAATGACATTCTCACAGATGGCATTTTGAACATGACTTCATAGATGATGCCTGCGGAAGGTATATAAAGGCTGTCATCTTTCTTTTCTCTATGATTTATCACGTGTTCAGATTTAAAATGGTAGAATCATACTATATATTCTATAAATTATTAAGAAGGGGAATGAGAACTAGAGAGAAATAGAGGGAAACAGAGTTATGAAAACTTCTGTTGACATCATAGCATGGATACAAAAAGAGGAATTGAAGGCAAAACATAAAGCAAAAGGACTGAAATTCTGACTCCACATCTCAAAGTGCCATTGCCAGAAATCCCAACTTGAGCATAAGCAACTTAAAATAGTCCCAGGAAACAGGGAACAGAGACAGACACTGACATATTGGCCTGATGTGGGAGGTACCAGAGTTATATGCTCAAAGATAAGCAGTTGGGGAACTAGGAATGTTAAACACACACATTGTCTCTTTAAAGAAAGAGATGCATAACCTGCTGTCCTCCCAGAAGGTTAGAAGCAGATGTGGTTAATATCCTTGTGACTGATGCCCTCTTTGTGGCTCAGGCTACACTGATCCTCCAACTTATTGTGAGCTTGTCAATCTAAAGACCCTATCTTTATGAAAGGTGTCATATGTAGCCAATCTATAGAACCCATCTTTATTGAAGCTTTCACGTGTAGTTTACAAAAAGTTTCAATGTAGTCATGCCTTAAGCTTTAGCGTGTACGTGGGGCTGAGTTAATTATCACCAGAAAAGTTTTCATCAAATTGTACTTAAATATGCCTAAAATATACTACGTAGGGTCAAACGCCTGATGGTTGAATCAACGCCAACTACTGAGTTGTGTTGAGCCAACTGCCATTTTGATCCTCACAGATAACAATCTGCTGGCTTTGGTGGCTACAGAGACCCCTCACTCTGCTGATAGCTGTATTGTGCTTAGAAAGAAGCAAGTGTGCCAAAGTGACTCTCAAAAAACTCAAACCTAAAAAAATAAAAAAACAAAACTAACTCCCCCACCCAGGATATCCTAATGATGGGATATCATAGGTCCAGTTGCCCCCTATGTGCACAGGAGGCCAAGTGTAACCAGAAAAGAGGTAACTGGAACATGCATTGAAGAATTTAAGTGAGACTGACTTTTCTTTCCTCAGTTGAAATGGAAGTTAATGTCCTATCACAGTTAGTGTAGTGTGGTAAGACATACAGGGAATAAGTACTTGGCAACTATTTCTCTACTACTTTGGTGTCTTAGTCCCTCGTACAAGCAAATATTTTGTTTTCTCAGTATTCCCTCATTCTAAAATAGCACTAATTCAATGAGACTTGTCTGCAAGAATTAAACTCATGAAATTATGAAGATTCATAGGCTTGTTTACTATGGAAATTAAAATACTCAAGTTAATTTTATTAAATTATTAGGAATAAATGATTTTTCAGTAATGTTTGTTGTGAATGCTTCAAGTATAACTCTTCTCTTGAAAAATCAGTGAAATGCTTTGACAAATATACTGAGAAACATGACAGGAGCAGCTCTATCATGAAGATAAATCTGTTGATAGCGATTGATGTGTAGTTCAAAGAAGAAAAGAAGTTAACTATTTCATTTATTGCTGAGGTTCTGGTTATTCATAAATCACATTGCAAAAAGATGGCTTTTTTTCAATTGAAGCACATAATTTAAAAAATTAATAACTAAGATTTTGGATGTAAGATATAGGCAAACTGCATTTCATGGAGATAATATTTTAAACTATTTTAAACTTAGTTCTTGGAGGCAATATGCTTAACAGTCTATTCATTAGGGAAGTATAAGCATATAGCTTCTAAGTTTTTGATGTTTTTGTACATAAACAGATATACAGGTATGCACATTTACATACATTCAAACACAGTCAAAAGAGCAGAAGAGCTTTTCAGACTTTCCCCCAAAGGATTATGGGATTATCACTATAAATATAAGAGTTAAGACTTACGTTCTGTGATCTTTTTTTCTAGATACCAACAGGTCTTTCAATGTGGAGCAAGCAGTGTTAATATATTTAGTTTGTCGTGTTGGGATCAAATAGCCCAGATATGTTTTATTATTATGAATGTGCTTCTTATTGCTTTTTTATTTCTATTTAAATTTCTGTGGAAATGTCATAGACTTCAATAAGAACTCCAGAATGTAGCATCATAATGGCAAAACTATCCTTTCCTCCACAAAGGTCATCTTCTGGAGATTATTTAAATCCTTTATGAAATGTAAAGAAGAGATTTTTTATTTTCCAAAAGAAAATCGGTAGTGTGTTTATCTGTGTATTTCAAAAACATTTTGCAAACTAGTAGTCTGTTTTCTTTTCTTACCAAAGAGAACACTTATCTGCCATCACTCAGGAAACTACCTCAGGCATTTGTCATCAATTTTAATCTCCACTTTTATTTATGAATAAAAATTTCACACTATGGCTTTGATATTAAAATTATTTGTTAATCTGACATACTAGATATACATATGGAATCAATATTTTTCCACTTAATAATATTTAAAAATATTTCCAATCATTCAGCTTCCATTGACATTTTTTTCTTCCTAGACTAGAATGGTGCTGAGGAAAATTGTTAAATTTCATCACTGTCCAGTGAAACTATGAAAATAGATAATGAAAAATTTAAATTATAAACCAGCAAATTTGAAAAAAAAAAAACGTTAATGATCTGTGTTCCTTTAGCACACTGGAATGCTGCATCCTGTCTATGAACATAAAGGATTCAGTGTAAGACTTCTTGAAATCAGCCCAAACGTTAAGAAACTGGAAGAGCATTGTGTATAGGCTAGGTCTCCATCATGGACTCAGATAAAGTAGCAGTGTAATCTTTTCAGAAATACACACTCACACACACACACACACACACACACACACACACACACACACACACAC
>JANHMN010000010.1:3507349-3519112 GCA_030674055.1 Rhabdomys pumilio | reverse complement strand
ACACACACACACACACACACACACACACACACACACACACACACACATTAATCCATGATTAAAAACCCATGATTTCATGATTTGGTAAGAAAAGCTAGACTTGACCATAACCCTTTTGTCAAAATATTAAAAGGAACATCTGCTAAGATCTGTTGAGGGGAACATCACGGTGATAAAATTGCTCCCAGTGACAGTGCTTAGCAATCCTCATAGTTCAAAACTTTGAAGTGAGCATGAGCAAGACAAGGAGAAAGGTGAAAAGTTCCACTGCACATCAGTCTCAGCATCTGTAATTGAGAGCTCCCAGATGTTATTACAATGTCTACTAGGAGGCTAAATTTGTTTTTATTAAAAAGAAAAATACAAATAGAATTTTAACAAAATTACCAGAAACATTTTTTTAAAAGTAATTACATGAAAGTTTTCAACTCTTGTGAGTCTAGAGGGTGTAATTACTATAACAAATTTTTATTATAACAAAATGCTGCTGAAAGTTCAGCTGGCAACTTACACACTGTAGTAGTTAGTATTACTCATTGTATTAGTCACTGTATTAGTAGCTGTAATGGTCTGTCAAGTACATTATGCAATTTTGATTGATGGAATATTTTTCATTCATAAAAAAAAAGATGGTGCCATATCTTTCTGAGGACCAATTGGTGCAGTTTTCACTGGTGCATTTTTCACAGAAGTTGCATATCAGCCCTAGTCCTCCATTGGTAAAACTTATTGGTACTTTACTAAAAGCTTCTAACTGTATATTGATCACAGTTTCATAAGTTGTTTCACTGTTGATATACATGCACATTGAGTTTTGACCCAAGATTTACAAAACTCAGTGACAAAAATAGCTTCCATAGCTGTCCTGCTGACTGTAGAGACCCACATGAAGCTGATTAATAGCAGTGTTAGTGTTAGGTCTTTCTATACTCAGTCACATATACACCATTTAACAGTGACAAGGTGAAATTAATGATGTGAAAACATCTGCCCAGTGTTGTAAACCTTTATTGTTGTTCCCCTGATAGCTATAATTATTTAATCTAGAGTTTTTTAAAATCTCTTAAGTTAATTATGAATACTCATGTAAAAACAAAACACCTCCTATATTAGTAAAAAATTAGCTACTATATACACTAGGAATCTATGGTAAAAAAGATGTTAACAGGTAAAAATGGTTTATTACTATACTACTGCAATGATCAATACATTATTTGCCCTAAAACAGATTTGCTTATTAATCATGTCATATCCTGCTTATCCCCCTCCCCATAGGATTTATAAAAACCAAATGAAAGCTATGTGCATTCTAGTATCTTCCTTCATTATCTTGTTTGGTTCTCAGTACATTATGCTGAATAATTGGTTTAAAATCCTGTACATTTAAGTCACTGATAATAAATTGTTATACAAATGTTACATGACTTCTACTTTGTTCCTATGTCTCCATATATTAGGACCCCTTTAGCTATCTTTATTACTCAGTTCCTTACAACTTTTCATCTTTCTGCTTCACAAAGCTGTCTGAAGATGAACTGACTTTTCTCCAAGGGCGATTTCACCTCTGCTCTCCACTTCTGGGTGGGAATCTTCAAGATACTATATAGAAGTATTTTTATTCAAAGTGGGAGATGATCAAACTAAGTTACAGCTAAGTTATAACATGGCATGCCACCCAGACTGACTGTGTGATTTAGAATAAGAATAAGTCACAGCAGAAAGGGTCACCAAGTGATTTAGGGTAAAGCCTTTAAGTGGTAATCTACTTGTTCTCTACTGTCCCGTATACTGTTGAGTTGCTCAGATACAAATTGTTCCACCAGGGGAAATTTGAAGAACCCGAGATTTACAGAAGGAAAGTGTCTACTATTTACTAGATCAACTGTCAATAAATCTAACAGATATGTAGAATTGAATATAGATAAAATAGCAGTTCTAGCATATTCTGACCGTCATTGCTTTTTTTTTATTTTCTCACTCCAATAGAAACTTTCTACCTTTCAAATTAAAATAAGGCAACTTGAAATTTTATTTGACCCTAAAGGGACATGTTATGATGTCGAAAGCTAAAAAATTATGTTGATGATATTTTCCACTAAAATGCTAGTGCAGCAAGTTTCAAGATCAAAGCAGCAGAAAGCTGTTTTTTTTTTTTTTTAAATAATCACTGATATTATAAGCATTAATGGGATACAAGAATGTGCAGATACTTACTCTTTCTTTAAATCATTAATACCAACTGTTTAGGAAGGTTTTACAAAACTACAAATACATCATGGTAGTTTATAGTACAAGATTAATGAATTTTGGTTCAATGTTTCCAAAACAAAATCTGTACTTTTCAATATAAATAAAGTCTAGAAAGACTTCGTGGTTATTTGTTTTGCAATATATATAATTTACATTTTTAAGAAGAAGAATTTATTCTCATAAGAAATGATTAAATGAGTATAAATCCACCATTATGTAAATATTTAAGGTATTGGCTGTGGTGCAGGTGGAGGAAGTAAGGGAAAACATATTAATAACTCTCCTTTCCTTTAAAATTAAAATAAGGCACCTACTCTCTCTCGTTTTGCTTTGTATCAAATCCTTTCTTATCTTTTGATCACTCTGACAAAAATTTAAATTGATGAAGAGACAGCTGAGAAGGACACACGTAGGCACACTTAAAGAAGTTTAAGGTGATACTGCTTGCCTTCCTGCACACACTCATAGGTGGCTGGTTTTATAAGGATGATACATGCGCATTAGATATAATAACAAGGATTTAGTGATGATGACTAACGTAAAGCACCAAGATTGGAACCCTGGAATGGCTGCTTGTTAGCTGCCAACATCTCCAAGCCACTAATTGTTTACAACAGTTAACTAATATCCCTGAGAATAATTGCAAATACATGCATTAAAGTAGCTAAGATATTAAAGTAGCTAAGATATTAGATTATAAAGTTACATGAAAATTTATAGTTGCCATTTATGTGATATTTACTCTATTCCTGGTATACCTAGTTCTCACAACACTATGACTTAACCATTGTTATATCTAATACACAAGGAAGCTGAAGAGAAGAAAGCCTGACTTGAAAGCATGTAACTGCTCCACAGAAAAATCCTTCTTGTCCAGATTCTGGGCTGTGGGGATATAATAACAAAGTAAAATGTGAGCAGGAGCTTTGTGAATTATATTGCTAAGAAGGTTGTTATCAGCAATTTTAACATGATGTTTAAATGACAATTTTTCAAAAGGAGAGGTGCTGACCTTATCTCCCAAAAAACTTCTGAAAATGATGGCAGTGTTTACAGAATATTAGAATCATAGCTTGTTTCTGAGATCATCTAGACCTCTGTAATTTGTAAGTTCAAAAATGAGATATAAGGCAGTCAGGTGAATTGCTTAAGACCAGAAACAAGTTTGCAGCAGATTTTGAAAGATAGTCAGTTTCTTAGATTTGTAGTCTTATTTTTTTCCTGATTTCTTCTAAGAAGCTGCATTTTTAGTGTTTGGCTTTTTATGGACAATCTTTCAAGTGCTAACATATGGAAGAAAATAATATTTATAGCTGAGATGCTTTTTCAGCTACTAAACTAGGCATTGTTAATATTACAGCTGAATATAGCATACATACTGTATCATTAGTTCCAGAGGAAATTGGTTAGGCTTTCCAGATATGTTAAGTTAGACTAAAGTAGAAATTCAGCCATCCATGTAGTGAATAGAGATTAAATTACATTGTTTCAAACAGTAGAAGTCAATGCTGTATGTCACAACAAAGAATTATCTACTCCGATTTGCCAAGTCAAGGACAAGATAAAAAATAAATCATATCAGTTATGTAACCAGATTGGGAAACAATATAAGCAAAGACTTTACAAGGAAAAAAATAATGCATTATGCAAATATAGATAATAAATTCAACAAAGTAAAAAAGCATAACCCAGAAATCAGAAAAAATTTTATTAGTGATTTATATAATAGGATAGCTTAGAAAATTAAGTTCTATAAAAAATAAGTGTTCATAGATGAGCAGTTAAAACTACACAATGGAATGAAAAGGGATTGAACCCAATAAACAATTCAACCACTAAAAAAGAAGATAAAAATGAATATATTAGAAACATAGAAAAACAAACTGCACGTGACTGAAAACTGAGTTACTAAAGCGACTGAAAGTCTAGACTTATTGAGGGTCTGTCTGTATAGAAAAGAAAATGCATTTCATACATCAGAATGGAAGTAATACATCAGGAGGCCAAATACTACCCTATAGAAACAAAGTACTCCTGACGTTGTCATTTGAAAAATTAATCTTAAAATTAATCTTAAAATCTTCAAAATTAATCTTAATATATATATTAAGCATATATATATATGCTATATATATATATATATATATATATATATATATATATATATATGCTTAAGAAACTATTCATAGCAGTTGGGATGGTACATACACTTTCAGAGCAAGTGCCAATGGAATCGTGTGTGTGTAAAGGGGTCAACCGTCTTCTACCCTATCTTATGCCCAAGGAAAAAATAAAAAACAAATATGCCTTCCACTATGTAGTTGGTGCATTCCAGAATCTAAAATAAGTGGGATAAACTATTACACTTTTTTTAAATATAAAGATTAATCAACTAAGAAGAAAATCTAGTAGTAAATGATCACTTTGTAAAGGTTAGTGATAAAAGTGTTTTAAAAATGCAATTGTTTTTTGTTAGCCACAGAGCGGGTGAATTCTGCTGCTCTCAGCTTCCAGCACCTGTCGTGACCTGCATGCAAGACCAGCATTAGTTATGTTGCTAGTGTCATTGGATTGCAGTTTTAATTACGTTTTTTTTCCAGATATGCACATGTTTTTAGTGAAATATCTATACATATACTGGTTTCTGATCACTGAGCTTTGAAAATCATTTTTCTATTTTCATTTTTGACTATTCTTTCACTTGGAAGCTTGTTTTTAAATTTTTTGTGTTTGTTTTAAAGAATGGAAATTTGTGGGCATTTTTAACACTGTTTAGTTTATCCCTTCTTTATGGGTTATATTTATGTGCTGTAGTTGATAAAGTATGAAACCTCACAACTTGCAGGAAAAAAAATACCTGAGGTTGTGGATTTCTTAGTTATAATGTTAAAATCAGCTTATAAAAAATGAAATGGCAAATTTAACCTTCATCGAAATTAGGGGTCAGGAGATGGTTCCATCAGAAATTGCTTTCAGATATAGAACTCAATCTCCAGTACCTGTGTGAAAAATGCCAGGTATGAGTGGTGTGCAGTGGCATTCCCTCCCAACTCTGGAAAGTGGAGACAGACTGACTGCTGGTGCTCACTGGCTGGCTTCCTTAGCCTACTTGGCAAGAGCCAAGCCAGAAAGAAACCCCGTCTCAAAAACAGAAATTAAAAAGATACACAACACATTACTTCCTGATAATATCAAATTCATGATCATTACTTGGTTTTCCTCTTTTTATAGAGTGCAAAAGTTTTGTTCCAAATCACATTTAAGCATATGGAAAGACAATTTATTAAAATAGCTACTTCAGAGAAATTTCTTTGACAAGTAAGAGGTAATCCATTGCCCACATGTGTGTCAATCTCATCTATCATAATAAACACTCACTCTTTGCAAGCATCAGTGTCACACTACAGTTTGTTAACTTAAATTTTTGATAGACACATCCTGGAGTCAAATCATCCTACTGTACAGCACAAGTGCATGTAAATAACATTTGTCTTCTTCTGTAGTGAGCTGATGGATCAGCTAACTTTAATGATTTTGTTTTATTTCATTTTCTAATGAAATGTGACTGTTAATCCTTTATATTACCATAAAAATTTCACAACAAGAGTGTCAGGTTCTATTAAACTCTTAGTCCCCAAATTATGGATTTCCAAATTAATTTTATTAATGCTCTAGATCAAATTAAAATGTAATATTTATTATATATAACAAAGATTTTATTGGCTATATATATGTAATAATTTATATATAACAAATAGCATTATGAAGAAAATATATCCTAATAGGTATACCATGTAATGTTTTGAGATGCATCTATCCTGTGTGGTGTTTAAATAAATTAGTGACATCTATCTTTAAATACCATTTATCTCTTAATTTCAGCTAAATTTTATAGCATTTTTATGTGAGTCTTCACATCTTTTTGAAGATATTTTTCTGCTTAGTCACACAGCAATCATATTTTAAATGTGATTAAATACTGTTATTTTCTAATTTCAACTATTCTATGTTCATATATTGAATTACAACTAATTTTTGAAAAGTGATCTTTTTATCTTTTACCCTTTTAAAGCTAACTTACTCATTTTAATATCTTTGTAGATTAGATCAGAATTTTAATTATATGATCACATCTTCTGTGGAAAAGCTAGATAATTTGATTCATTTCTTTCTAATCCTGATATAATTTACCTCTTTTTCTTGATTTATTTACTATTTAGATAATCTGGTATATTCATGAATGTCAGTATATGTAGATGCGCATAGAGAAAATATTCTTACTTGGTTACATCTTATATCATCTGGCCTTTTGTCATAGAACACAATGTTATCCTTAGGTTTGTGGTATTAAGTTTTATGACGTTGGTCAAATTTCTCTCCACATTTATTGTTTTAAGTTCACAGCTCCATCTTAGGGAGTGTTGTTTTATTTCAGAACAAAAGCTCTGAGTAATGCATAAGAAGATATGTATGACAAATTTTCTTTAGTCTCAACACAGTGATTTTGATTTCTTGATAGTTAGTGTTAGATCAGCTCTGTGTTCTGTAGTTAGCTCCCACATCAAGACACAATATTATTTTCATAGTCACCCAGTCAATTACTATTTAGGTTTGTTTAGGATTTCCATGCCTGCATTCATGAAGGGCATTAGTCTGTAGCTGTGTCTAGCTTTTCGATATTTGTAGCATCCGTTTTAATGCTGGCATTAGATTGAATTACAAAATAATCTTTTTTGTTTGTTTGTTTGTTTGCTTTCTGAGACAGGGTGTCTCTATGTACCTCTGATTGCCCTGTAACCCACCATGTAGACCAGCTTGGCTACTAACTCAAATATCTATCTGCCTCTGCCTCTAGAATGCTGGGATTAAAGGCATGAGTCACCATGACTGGCAAAATCTATTCTTGATACTTCAGTTTTCTGAATTAAGTTACATATGATGAAGTCTCAGTTTAATTTTTAAGACTATATTTGTTTAACTCTTTTTCATATGTGTGTGTGTTTGTGTGTGTGTAGATATACTTAATGCTGAGTAGTGAGATTGAAGTTGATCTGTTCCTAATTTCTTTTATAAACTAACTGGATGCTTATGAAACACATAAATATTTTAAACTATTTTAAATTATTCAATTCTATGAATGAAAATATGATATTTTGTAACTTAAAAATGTAGGTGCTGGCCGAATTTCTGACAAATTCCATGAGCCATGTCTTTCAGTTTGGTTTGAAAACTCTTGCTTGACAAAATTCTATAAATAGTCATCAATGATGAAGTTATTCCCAGGAAATGAGTAAATCCAAATATTTTACCTCTGTTTAGCAACAGAAAATAGATGACTAGTAAATATTTTCAAACCAGGTCTGGTATACACATTTTTAATCCCAGCACAGGACGCAGATGCAGACAGACCTCTGTGAGTTCAAGGCCAGTCTGCTCTACATAGACAGTTGAAGTACGACCAGGACTACATAGTGAGATCTTAGCTCAAAATAAATTAATAAATAACAAAATAACTATTTCAAAAATATATTTTACTGATGTATTTTTATACTCAAGTATTTCTCAATTTTACAAAGTCTATCATGGTCAGTAAATCTCAGGTCTCTTGTGTTCATCAAGCTGAAATTCATTTGCTGTCATAGTATTCTCTAGACATTTAAGTATTAATAGTGATAAGAGCTAAATTTTAAATAATGTCCTATTTGCATTTCACAAACCAAACCAAATTAGAATTATATTGAAAAAACTAGTTAATTAAAAGTTGTAATTAGGTAATAATATAGATGCTTCACTATGTAAGAAATTAAGAAAAAATAAAATTAAGTGCATTTCAGTTTGATAATAAACTGTGAATCTGAACACAGTCAGTTATTCTAATATATCATTGATTTTTATATAGTACAAATCAAATATAGAAGAAAATATATAGAAGTAACTTATTGTACCCATTCATTATTAGGGATATTAAATGACTTATTCACAATATTACGACTTATTCACAATATTACTTATGAGAACTGAAAAGGACAAACTTACCTTTTAAAATAATTTTCAAGCTAAAAATAATGTTTAAATTAGAATTTTTTTTCTTAAAAGGAAGAAGGGAAACTGATCTTTTAATAATATTTGTGTGGTAGAAAATAACAAGTAAGGCTTTTTTTTTTTTTTTTTAGTTTTATAGATGTAAAAAGAAAAATTTGCTTTATCCTAAATATTGCCACAGACTGCTATGTGACCTGGAACAGGGTGGTTTAAATGAGTTATCTTCTCAATAATTTAGATAATGCTTTTTCCTAGTGCCATCATTTGCCTTTAGAAATTTACATGCATACCAATAAATTTAGGGAAAATAATATTTCTTTTAAAATGCCTAGTGCTTTGCAACTGGTAAACTAGTAACAGCGTTGAAAAAACAGACTATAGCCACAGGGGAGTTCTGAGGGTTTGGATTATATGGGACCAAGAATATGATGAGTTAAACTGCACTCCCAGGTCAGAAGTTTCAGAAAAGATGAGATAATGCAGAGATGCCTAATATGAAGAAAATTATGTTGAGTATTTAGAGTTATTAGTGTCTAGCACAAATGCTTGTGGGAAAGAAATCCAGGTCTTTGGCTGTCATTCACTGATAGTTTGCCTAACGTATTTACAAGGCCATTAGTTCAATTCCTGGTACTCCTAGAAAAAAACAAATTGAGAAAAATCTATGAACAAGTCTATCTGTCTGTCTGTCTGTCTATCATCTATCTATCTATCTGTCTATCTATCTATCTATCTATCTCACAATAATTAATGAAAATATGAGACATGGTTTGAAAGATAGAACGGAGGTGTATATGGGAGTGATGAAGGCTACATTTGGAGGGAGAAAATGAAAGGGAAAGCTGATATAAAGAAATTATAACTTCAAAATTAAATTAAAAATTAAAGTGTTAGTCAGGCAGTGGTGGCACACGCCTTTAATCCCAACACTTGGGAGGCAGAGGCAGGCGGATTTCTGAGTTCGAGGCCAGCCTGGTCTACCGAGTAAGTTCCAGGACAGCCAGGACTACACAGAGAAACCCTGTCTCAAAAAACCAAAATAATAATAATAATAATAATAATAATAATAATAATAATAAATAAATAAATAAATAAAAAATAAAAATAAAAAATTTAAAGTGTTGAGGTGATAACTTGGTGGTTACATAACTTGCCTTGGAATTGCAAAGATTAGAGTTCACATCCCTATAACACAGGTAAATGCTGAGTGTGCTTGGCATTTACTTATAATTTTAGTCCTTGAACAAATTATCTATCCAGATTAGCTGAATGAGAAACTTTTGGGATTAATGGATAGATCCTGCCTCAATGAATTAGATGGAAAATGATCCAGGAAGACTCCCAGCGTTGTTCTGGTGGTGTTGTCACATATCTTGATCTCAGCACTTAGGAGGCATAGGTAAGCAGATCTCAGTGAGTTCAAAGCCAGCCTGGTCTACAGGGAGAGTTCCAGGGTAGCCAAGGCTACATAGAGATTCCCTATCTTGGGAAAAAAATTAGCAACATCAGATTCTTGTCTCCACATGCATAGTCCCATACCATGAACTCACAAGTGTGAACACCTATACACAAACACATGCACACCCATACAAAACACGAGAAATATATTACTATTATAATTATGGACAGTCTGTTTCAATAAAAAAAGACACGTAAGGAAATTAATTCACTGGAAAATTTTGATATACTTTAATGTCTCTAGATTGTTCATTTTGCTTCCCATTATATGACAAGATAAAATCTTTTTCTAATATAATGTGTTGGAGTTCTTGCTTATCATGTTAATATATTCATTTTAATGATGTGGGTTATTTTATTTGTGAGAATTATATTAACTTTGGGTGAATGAAATTTTAAAAGCATTCAATTATGTTCATTTCCAATAATGATATGAAGGAATAAATGGAGCACAAAGTAGATTATAACAGGATGAAAATTATTCTGAAAAGCATGAAATTTCTAAATGTGTTTTTTTTGAGACAATCACTTATATCTCCAATTCAATCTTTTGTTTACTATCAACTAAAAAAGGCAAATGACGACTGTATAGTGATCCCTTTTTACATTCCACAATGAATACATATGCCCTAAAGTTTTATCCTATGCAAACATTATGTAGGCAGAAGCATGATGTTTAGAAATGTGTGGTCGAGGAATAGCAACAACTGACATCCTCTTAATACTTTAGGACACAGAAGTTATGAGAGAATTAAAAGGTAAAGGGTAAAAACAACTCAAAGCTAAAGAAGATCAACTTTCCTTATATGTGGTGGTAGAGAAAATGCCAGAGCCTAACTAGTGTTGTTCTTTCAGTTGGTGCCAACTGCCCTTTGAATGTGGTTTTTGAGCACTGCTCTTTGCTAATCAATAGGACCCAGTCACTCTTATTCAAGGTGGTGCCATTCCTGTGTTCCAGATTTGCATCCCTTGGACATACAATGAAGATGCAAAGTTAGATAGCTAAATATTTTATGCACTTTGGCAGCATAAAATAAAAGGTATAATTGGACCAAAGATCCTGGTCCCAGTTATGTCAGTCAGGAAAGTGATTTATTTAAGTCACTTAACCTCTTGAGAAATGATGTCACTATCTATTGAACATCAATTCTAGGAGTTCAGGTAAAAGGAAGTCATGTGCTTTGAGAAATTTACAGGAATTAAAACAGTCCACAACATGTCTTTATACTCTCTTAATTAATGTTTTAAAGCATATCTGAGATCCTTATTAAGAACTGTCTTAAGAATTTCTCTTGAACACCTGTTAAGTACATAATCATCAAATTTTAATCAGAAAATTAGGTTAGTTCTCTCTCTCTCTCTCTCTCTCTCTCTCTCTCTCTCTCTCTCCCTATCTCCCTCCCTCTCTCTCTTTCTCTCTCTCTCTCCCTATCTCCCTCTCTCTCCCTGCCCTGCCCCCTCCCTCCCTCCCTCCCTCCCTCCCTCCCTTCCTTTAATTTTTTCATTCTTTCTTTTTTCTTTTTCGAGATGGCCTTGACTGTCCTGGACCTTGTTGTATAGAACTGGCTGACCTCAAACCCATCACAATGTGCTTGCCTCTTCCTAAGTGCTGGCATTAAAGGTGTACTACCATGCCCTGCCCAGTTCATTTTCACTTTGAACATAACATTCCTAACATTGAACTACAAGGAGTATTTCTAACCACACAGATCATAAATAAGATAATGCTGACCCCTATGGAAGAGTTAGGGGAAGGATTAAGGACCCTCAAGGAGATGGCAATTTCATAAAAATAGCAACAGTGTCAAATATCTTGGATCCTTGGGAGCTCCCAGAGACTGAGTCAGTAACCAAAAAGCATACATACACAGGCTGGTCAAAGGCTTCAGGCACCTATGTAACCGAGGACTGCCTTGTCTGGCCTCAGTGAGATAGGATGGACCTAATCCTGTAGAAACTTGATGCACTAGCATGGGGGGATGGGGGGATGGGGGGATGGGGGGATGGGGGGAG
>JANHMN010000010.1:3482979-3499758 GCA_030674055.1 Rhabdomys pumilio | reverse complement strand
AGAGAGAGAGAGAGAGAGAGAGAGAGAGAGAGAGAGAGAGAGAGAGACAAGAAAATAATGATTTCCCCAGACTCTACGATATTTTTGAAATGGTCGTTTAAAGCCAAGTCTTTTCTGCAGCTGAAAATATTACTGTGTCTTTGTAAAACCAACTAATGGTTTTATCCAAACAAATAACTTGTATCATGTCTTTAAAAGACTGGAAAGCAGAACTTTTTCTTTTATTTAACAGGATTCTTTTAGGGGAAAAATGTTACAAATGTTTCAAAATAAATTATTGCCAATGGAAAAAGAAATATAAATTTAAATGAAGTTTGGCATAAAGTGGCATTTCAGAAAGGCACACTAATTTGCAGACAGCAGTATCTAATCCTTTTGTGAACTTTATTTTCTTCAGATAAGCACAGAAAATATCTTCATAGGGACAGATGTGGAGCCAAAATGATATCAATTAAGCTGATTTTCAAAGCACTACAGTATATTTCTCTCTTTTTATTTATGTGGATGTTTGGTTACATCAAAAATGAACCTCCACAGTTATATTTATAAATATCACAGATTCATATTCTTTAAAAACAAGTAATTGGAAATTGCAGAATTTTTTGTGAATGACATTTGGATGAGTTCACGGACTTAGGGTTCTACTAAGTAACCATCCTCAGTCTAAGTGGGAATTAATTAGAAAGCAAACAATAGGAAAGAATATGACAAAATGATCTTATAAATTAAAAACTGATCACCAGGCACTTAAATCTTGTCACTCATTCTGATTTTTTTCAGTCATGTACTTCATTTTTTCTAGATGCTACGTTTAGCAAAGACAAGTGCATGTAATTGTGCTGTTAATTTTTCAATAGATTGGTATTCTTTTCCATCATTATAACATACCTGAATTATTTTTATATTAAAATCTATTGCAAATCTATAAATTTGGTTCTCTTTTTTAAGCATGTAATATCATAGAAATTCCTGAAATAATTACACATGTGTGTATAACACACACACACACACACACACACACACACACACACACACACACACATTGTTATTGACACATTAGGTATAAGTCAGACAGTTGTTTTGGTAGTAGCTTAAAGTTTAAGATTATCTGAAGATTATTTTCCTTCGCCCTTTGTTTACATAGGAAACAGTCTCTTGATGAGAGAGAGAGAGGGAAGGCAAAGCAGGGTGGAGAGTGGGGGGAAGAAGAGCGAGAGTGATGGAAGTTCACACAACTATGATGAGTACCACAGACATTTGCAAGATTTAGATTCTACTCCATATAGCTACATTTCTGCATTCTTGTATTCAGATTTGCCTATAGCCCCTATAGTGTGAGCCAAAAACACTGTGTGTGGTTCCTTGCTTTCATCAACAAAACTACAAGTGAAAAAAAAACGTGACTATACAGCTGGAGAAGTCAGACTGTGCCATGGAAGACTTGGCATTTGAGTGATGCCTTAATGTGGGTAAAGAGTAGGGTCCGTAGATGTGGCTTCAATTATATGTATGACAGAGATGAGGTGACCAAAACACCAAGTTTAGAAGTACTTAGGATAATGAGCTAATGGGCTTCTCACTTCCAGTGCAACATGAATGATAAATTCCACAAAGGATAAAAGGCATTGTCAGGCAGTTAAGAGACCTGGGTAATATGTAATTATGCAGAAATATTAGAGCACATAATGCTTGCATTTCTGTCTCTTTGTCATATATGTGTCTACCCAAGCCAAACCAATCAGACGTTGGTGGATTTAGGATTAAATGCAAAGGGAACTACTTCCCTGAAACAGCTTAACAAAGGTCTACCACTTGCAATTGACATTCTTTGTCCCCATACATGAATGAGCACTTGGCAGTCAGTAGTTGTATGGAAGAAAAGAGAACATCCGAGATGGACAAAATAGTAGGAATTTTGTGCATGGGATAAACTTTTCATGCTGAAACTGAAAATTATAATCAAGAATTAAGAATAGGGGGCTTGTGGAGGGGAAACTGGAAAGGAGGATAACATTTGAAATGTAAATAAATAAAATAACCAATAAAAAGAATAGATTCAGAGAAAGATTTTGGAATATAAAATAATTAATATACTGACTTCTTGCCAACTGTTGAACTAAATACTTTCCAAGCATCACCACATTTAATTCACACAAGAATTGTTTGTTTGTTTGGTTAGTTGGTGGGTTTTTTTTTTTGTAATCATTTCAAACATGAAAATATATTTTAAGGAAATTATGGGGAATGTAGAAAAGTATGTATTGAATAAAGCCTCTAATTCCAGAATTTGTTATCCGAGTTTCCCATGCATATTTGGGGTATGAAAATTCGAATGATGAGTGTAGCTTGGTTATAGATGAGAGGAACCCTTGTAGCTGCAACATGAGTTCCTAGAAGAGAAGAAGATAATTAAGGGGAGTTACTATAAGTTTTATTTTAGTTATATCAGATCTTAGAATTTATCAGGAAACTTACTTGACATTTTGCAGAAGCCAGCTGAATATCTCACATACACATTTTGGGGAAGATCTGCACAGGGCTGATAAGCCTTTACATTGCCAAGTATGGAACAGGAGACAGTAGGCACAAAATGTGATATGGAGACAGGAGGAATAAATAGAAACTCAAGCATGACTATGGGATTAAAATAGAATCAGTATATACTTTGCTGTCATAAAGGACAACGGAGAAAGATTGAATTAGTCAGAACAAGTGTTCTTTCAACAAACATGCCCTTTAAATGGAACTAAAACTTATACAGATGCAAAGAGATGGATGGATAGTTAGGGGACCGGGTATATCGCATACACAGTCACATTTGAGGTATTATATCATATGCATCCTCATTTAGGTACATATGGAGTTGATTAGTTGATACACTTGTACCTTAGGGTTTCATGTGAGCATATGAAAGAACAATATCAACCACCGAAATTATTCATATCTTTAACTGAACTATAAAATTCTACATCAACCACCTCATACTACACACTAGGAATCTCCATAGTGTAGGTGAGCTCATACACTCAGACATGAAACCTTCAGGAAAGTTGTTGATAATGGTAGATACCAAGTTGCTCAAACTACATGCATGGAGATCATGCAAGAGCAAATAATGATAAAAAAATGTCTTCACATTTTAAATGACTGTATATCTCTCTATTCTTTTTAATATTCTTTGTATTAATTTTGTATAATTATCTTCGTATTTTAAACACACTACTCAAGTGTCAGATGGCTCAGTAGGCAAAGGTCTTTTCTACCAAGTCTGATGACATGCATTCAGTAGCTGAAACCCCATGATGAGAAAACCAACACTCACAACTTGGCCCCTAAGCTACACACACACACACACACACACACACACACACACACACACACACACACAATGTAATAAAAACAAAAACGGTTTCTACATTATTTATTATTTTCAAGAAAGCCTAAGATAATATAAAATATGAAAAAAGTCCACTACTCATGTTCAAGAAAAGTATATGACAACTTTCATTTTGAAAATAGTTGAGAATCAAAAAGAAAGCGATTTTCCCATTCAAAGCAAGTCTTAAAAGCTTCGAATCAAGGAGGAACTTATTTAAATTTCACAACATATGCTCAGCTTAAGTGATGATGTCTCAATTTAAAGAACTTTTGCTTTGTTTACTAAAATGTTGAAAGCTTCAAGAAAGTACTCAGTCACCAGAATACAGGGATTCATGAGGAGAACAAGAGTGCATTGGTGGAACAGTGTGAAATACATATTTTTCCCCATCTGAACACAAATATGGAGCCAAAAGACCTACAAGAAAGAATACAGACACAGCATTTCACAGAATAGAAAATTTAGAATTTCTATTCTAAAAGTGTATTGAAAAAGGAACGTCTCGGAAGCACGCTTGTTTGTGCAGTAAATGAAAAGATGGCCGCATTTTTAAAGAAACAAACAACACAGTGCAGTGCAGGAACTGCTGAGGATCCTTAGCAGATGGGGACGTAGATGAAATACAAAGGTTGATGTGAGCAAAAGCTCAACTATGTCCCTGCTCATCGCAACTGCCTTCTGCAAGATTCTAGCACTGATGACCTCATAACATGACAAGCAAGGTGTGTCAGCCCTCATCCTGACATCATTTCTGTATTAAGTTGCTTCTGGGTAAGGAGGTTGCTGATATATGATATCACATAGCTTTGAACTTAGTAAAGTAACTCTTGCAGCTGGCAGGTCTCATCAAGAGCTCTGGAAATGGTCCATGCAATGATTCTAAGCATACATTGTCTGTGGGAGAACAATGCTCCACGATTTCATCTCCTCTGCAGTTGTTTTGTCTCCTTGTGTATGCACCATTAGTGGGACAGTGATTCTTCATCCAGCATTCTTGTATCAATTAAGGAATATTTGAACATAAATGGAAATATGTTTTGTTCTCATGGCATGCAGAAGGATTAACTCTCAGAATCTGACTTTTAGGGAGGTCTCCAAATATTACAATTAGCAGTCTGGGACCTGCTCTTTCAGCAAATAATTACAACCTGACAGAAAAATTCTTCAGGAAAGTACTACAAGCATCTACCAGATTTGCAGTAACCCTTACCTCTACTCATAAGAGTGCAGAAGAATTCTTTCCCAAATCATGGAAAAAAATTTCTTTTCTTTTCTTTCTTTTTTTTTTTTTTGTTGTTTTGGGACAGGATATTACTATGTAGTTCTGATAGGTCTGGAATTGTGTATGTAGACAAGTTTGGTCTTGAACCCACAGTGATTAGCTTGTCCTTGTATTTTAAGTATTGAAATTAAAGCTGTGTTGCCACCATGTCTGACGCTCTATATTTTTAAGGTTTTCTTAGAAGATGGGGAATTAGAAGGCCTGGTAGTAATCTGAACTTTTTTCTCTTATGTTCCTGTGAGAAAATCTAGTGTTAAATTTAGTTAAAATAATTGTATGAGGGAGAAAGTAGTTATAGCAAAAAAAGATTTTTGGTATGTTTAGCACAATTAGAAAAATGAGTACAATATAATATCACCTAATACACTATATACAAAACAAGATTCTAAACATGGTGTTTCATATTAAAACATGGACTAGAGAGATGGCTCAGTGGTTAAGAATGCTTGTTCTTACAGAAGATCTGGGTTCAATTGCCAGCACCCACATGATTGCTCATATCCATCTCGGTTACCGGAGATCCAGTGCCTTCTGATCTCAAGGGTACAAGACACCCATGTGTTGCATGGATATACATGACATCAAAATACTCATGCACATAAAATAAATAAGTCGGCTTAATGACTGCCTATCAAGGAAGGTCAAGTTCCTAACAACATGTAAGCTAAAACTCTAAGTGACCAATACCAGTAGTTAGATGGAGTTCTCTGTAAGAGTAGCATTTGCTGCAGTGTTAGAATTTCCTATCTTTCATAATACCATCCTTCCATCTCTCCCTATTGCTCCTTTTACTGCTCACTCACTGAGACATCTGACATCTTGTTGTTCTCCTCCTTTTCCTCTTCCTCTTCTCTTCCTCCTCCTTCTTCTCATAGTGCTGGGACAAGCTCATAGTCGAAGGCATAGATTTGTTCATGTGACATTCTGTTGTTCATCTCTATGATACATTTTAGTGATTTATTGTTACTATATTTTTAATTTTATAAGGTATCTCAAAGAGTTTGGTAATGCCTAGATTCTATGGTTTGAAAAAGATTTTGTAAATATTGAGAAGGAATACAAAGACCCTGAGTTTTGATAGTCACATGTGTTTATGCTCCTTTATTTATGAAGGAGCATATGAAATGAGAGTGAGAGAAAGCAGGTGTCCCTTAAAAAGAGATGGTAAGTGTTTCGGTTCACAAGCACTCAGTTTTGTGCCATAGCTGAAGGGTTTATGTTGAAGGACTTTCATGGGTAAGTGACTTGTAGGCACTGCTTGAATTCCTGTCTGCACAGTTATGTTGGTCAGAAGTACTTAGCTGATTAGACTAATCAAACACAAATCTTGGCTGGCTTAAGCTGTACTTTTAATCATTCTGGTAGAACCAGATATTTTTGTACACAGGCTTTTAAAGAGCACATTTAATAGATACATTTTCCCCAAGCAAGCTCTTCTTGCATCTACTTTGAGACAGAAACAAAAGGTGAAGCAGAAAGGAAAACTACTAATTTTCTTCATAGAGGCTATAGGCTGGATGATCTCATTCTTTTCCAGGTGATGCTTAACCTAAAGCATGGGGTCATTGCTCTGTTCTGAGAAGTCCTGTAGAGAGGGAAAGTCCCTTAATGTTTTCTTGAATAGTTTCCAAGGTATTCATTTATTTCTTACGTGGTTCTCAATGATGCTCTATCCTCTGGAAGAATGAAGAAACTCAAACTGGTGAATGGTAGGGAATCCAATGCCAATTTAGTTATAGTAAATCCATTCAAAACATTTCCTGGAAATGTAATTTGTATACACAGGAAGTTATAATTTCAAATACTTAGGAGTAAAGAAAATACATAAATGAGTTAAGGATGGTATGTATATTCATGTATAGGATATGTGGAGTTGAGACTATATTCTCTCAAATTGTAAATACAGAATTTAAACTGGCTAGTATCTTAGAGGCTCAAATGTTTCTTTTTTGTAAATAAAAGGTCTTAGTGACAAGGAGAAGGTAGTAGACAGGCTGGGAGAAAATATAAATATTAATATTTTCAAAATGTTAACATTGCTTCAGGATTCAGCTGATTAATGTTTCCAATAACTACTGAAAACAATGAAAGAGCTAATATAGTCATTTAATCCAAACAAAGGGATGTTGCATAATAAATGCTGAGTCCTTGTTAATAACCATTAACATTAAAAATAGGAAAAATGAACACTGAGTGTATTAATGTCTTCCTAGGAAACAAAAAGCTCTCTTCAACCTACTTTCAGGCAGAGAGTATTTTAAAACAAGAAGAAAAAAATTAAAATTTATGATCAAACATAATTTGTTTCTAGCCCAGTGGTTCTCAACCATCCTGCTGCTGTGACCCTTTAATACAGTTGTTGTGGTGATCCCCAACCATAAAATTATTTTCATTGCATTACTTCATAACAACTTGTAATTTTTCTCGTGTTGTAAATCATAATGTAAATATTTTTGAAGATAGAGGTTTGGAGATAGAGGTGACCCACAGTTTGAGAAACATTGCTTAACTTTTCTCTGGAATAGAAAACCTGATTACTGATCAATAAATAAAATAAATGTACCTATGTATATGTGTAAGTATTATGATGCTAAAATTTATAAGCTATGTGAAGACCCGAGTTCAATTCTGAACATTGGTGAATATCTGCATTTTACACCCCACTCCTTCCACAGACACAAACAGAGACACACAGAGACTGACACATGTGTGCACACACAAGCACACATGTGTGTGCATATACATACACACATTGCTTTGTCATGAAAGAGAGTTAAGAGTACAGAAGAGATGTATCTGTCTTTAAATATTTCAAACCCATATTATAATCTGAATACATTTCTCTGTACCCAAATCATAGGTTGAAATCTAATAGTTGTTGCAAGGCATGTGACAGCACCCTATCACATGAATGATATTGGTGCCCTTATAAACCAGATGCCAGAGAAATAGTGTTCTCCACCATAATACCACATAAGTCCAGATGAAAAGCTAGAGTCCTCTATGCAGCAGAGAGGAAATTTACACTTAATCATGGATTTCACACCTTCAGAAATATAAGAAATTTATGTTACGTATAAGACAGCAGATTATAATAATTTTGTTATAGTAGCTGTACTAAGAAGTACGAACTAGAACTAGGATGAAAACTGCAAGTACAAAAATGGATTTTTACTTTAAAACTTTGCATAAGTCACAAGCTAAGACAATGATAACCATACTGATAGTCATATTCCCTATTCTGTTATATGTGGTACACAAAGTCTTGTTATTTCTCGGTATAGCTTGGTAACGTAAATACTAATGAGAACTGCAAACATTTCCCCTTGTCTGGAAATAACAAAAGTAAAAACTAGAAAAGGCAAGCTACGTGCCATGAGGCGTATATATTGTAATAAATAGTTTTGTAAAATAAAGATTCTGTGGCTAAAGAAAGTATTTTAAATGGAGGCTCTACTGGGAGGCAGTGCAGCACCAGGTGTAGTGATTTCATGCCACCCTTGCACATAAATTTAAAACCAAATTATAACTCATCATTCATGCTTTTTATGCACCCTTTTCAATATCTATAAAGTTAATTTATATTTACGAAAGGAAACTAAAGGTCACAAGAATCAAGGAACATTAGTGAAATAAGCAACTTCAATTGACATTGATATTTATTATAAAAAGAGTTTGGTTCTCATACATCTCTGTACTGATCACATTAACTCTACAGACAGAGTCACAGCAGGGTTCTGTGGGAGGCAATTGTCACAGCTAATCATCATCTTGCTGTGGTAAAATATCTTGGCAAAATAATATGAGGGAGGAATGGTAATTTTGACTCAGAGTTCAAGTCTCCAGGTCCATCCAGATGGGACAGGACATAGGCATACTCAAGGGATTTGAAGAATTAGTGTGAACAGGGAAAGAGAACAACAGGAGTGGAGGCAGGGGCAGAGAGGCAATGCTAGAGCTGTCATGTTCAGAAGACTGAGAGACATGTTTGGATTATTCTAGAAAGTAAGAAACATGTCTAGTAGGGTAGAGCTCTTCAAACCTTTCTATTGCTCTGGTGAGAAGGGAAAATGCTGTCCCTTCACTTATAAAGTCTCTGGATAGGAAAAGAATGACTAACCAGAGAGAGACTCATTGGGTTGAGGAGATCAAAGCAGGGCTTGTGGAAACAACACTCTAAAAGAGATTTGGTGTGACACAAGCTGTAGAGCTAGAAGGTGAGCTTTTCTATAGACATCCTCAACTGAGTTGACAGAGATGGAAACATTCCTGACATGCCTGGGCAAATGACAACAAGCAGTGACATCATTGTGGTGAGCACCTTCCTCTAGCTCAGTGGTTCTCAACGTTTTTCATGCTGTGACCTTTTAATACATTACTCATGTTATGACCTCCAAACATAAAAATATTTTCATTGCTACTTCGTAACTGTCATTTTGTTACTGCTATGAATTGTAAGGTAAATATCTGACATGGAGAATAACTTATATGTAGCCCACAAACGGGTC
The DNA here is from genome assembly GCA_030674055.1 of Rhabdomys pumilio. NCBI lineage: Eukaryota > Metazoa > Chordata > Mammalia > Rodentia > Muridae > Rhabdomys > Rhabdomys pumilio. Next base: position 3,490,589 of record JANHMN010000010.1, on the reverse strand, counting down.
ATGAACTGTGGGAACCACTGATCTTTTTATACAAGTAAACACACCACCACAGAGCCTAAATCAACAAAGTCTTAACTAGCAGGCAGGGTATTGAACATGGGACCTGAGACTTGAGAATGGGTTCTCAAAAACAGGTCTGGAAGGCTTAGTGACAACTTGTTCCAGTCACTGAGTTTAAGAGTTTTCTCTGCCACTGATGGCCAGACAAGGCCATCCTCTGCTACATATGCAGCTAGAGCCATGGGTCCTTCTTTGGTTGGTGGTTTAGTCTCTGGAGCTTTAGGGAGTCTAATTGGTTGATATTGTTGTTCTTCCTATGGGGTTGCAAACCCCTTCAGCTCCTTCAGTCCTTTCTCTAACTCCTCCATCGGGGTCCCCATGCTCAGTCTGATGGTTGACTGCAAACTTCTTTTGGTCCTGTGAAGGCTTAATGCCCTAGTGTAGGAGAATGCTAGGGTGGTAAGGTGGGAGTGGGTGGGTGAGTGGCAGGGAGGGAGAGGGAATGGGGTAGGGGGTTTGTAGGGGGGGACTGGGAAGGGGGATAACATTTGAAATGTAAATAAAGTAACCAGTAAAAAAAAAGGAAAAAATTCTTATTTTTATAGACTATGTTATGAACTGTGAGTGATACTTTCAACGTTCTCAATTCATAATAAAAGATTAATAGTTAAAAAATATTCCTCCATGAAAAATGATAAAAACTCCAACAGAAGACAGTGGAGGGAAGGTGGCAATTCCATCATCTCAAGGTTTTAATATCTTTTATTTTATTTTTTTAATTGTATTTTCATTTATATTTTTATATTTCAATCCTAAGGGATCAATGGAAAGAGAGCAAAAAGATGTTAAAAGAATATAATGGAATATATTGACAAGAGTACAGAAAGATGCTAATGTAGGAAGGACAGGGACCAGCAAATAGGGAGAGAGGACAGGACAAGGATGACTAAAAATAGTATGAATGTAATATGATATTTATGACTATACCTAGGTATGATACTTTAAAATGTATTGAAGAAATTAAATTAAATGTCCAGGTATTGAATTTCAAACCTTTAATCTTAGAACTTGAGGGGCATAAGCAGGTAGATCTCTCTGAGTTCACCATGGACATAGTGAAACCCTAATCAACAAATCCTCAGATACTCCTGACACTTTAATTTCAAAAAGATACCAGAACCAGGAAGTATGTGTATCTGTAATTATATTTGATTATATATTTATATATATTTATATACTTGTTAATTGGTACTTGCATAGATTTAAATTTCACCGATTAGCCACGATATAAATGTATTATGCTTTGGATACACAATGTAGGAAACAGTTTAATGGGCTAAGGACATGGCTCCATTAATGAAGTGCTTACTGAAGACTGAATCCTAAGCACTCATGTAAAAGTTTAGTGTGCATCTGTGACCCAAGTGCCAGGTTGTTAAAAACAGGCTTACCCTTAGTCAGCCACTCTAGCTAGTTAGGGACCATGTTCAGTGAGCAAATCTGTAAGAATTCACGTGGAAACTGACTGAAGAAGACAGCTAATGTCAACCTCTGGCCTCTATAGAAGCTCACACGTGTTTGTCTACTTTTGTGTAGATATGCACACACATGTACATACCACCCTCACACATAAAAATAAATAAAATTTAGTTATATAGAATAAATAAAATTTAGTTATATAGAATAAGGGAATTTGCTGTGAAGGATGCAGTGAACCCTGCATGTATATCCATGTAAATGTATGTGTTTGAATGGTAGAATAGCATCTTATATTTATATCAGTAATATTACACTATTATTGTTATAAAAGTAGGCAAAACTATAATTTTCATAATGAAATCTCTGATTGTTCATTATTTTAAAAAAATATTTTTAGAATCTTTTCACTTTTAGTTTTGGAGGAGCATGTCTTATGTAGACATGAAGTATGTGTCCACAGGCAGGCATGATGTTCCTAGAACACAAACTGATTATTGCAGGAACATTTAAAAAGTTACAAGCTACGTATTCTTGGAAAATTCTCAAACACATAAGCAGAGTCTTCAGTAGAAGTAGTAATATATGTAAAAAGACTCTTGAGTGACACAGTGACATCCCTGAGGGGACCTGGAAAGGGTGCTGGTGTTAGTTTCCAGAGTTGAAAGGGTGGTAACATCAGGCTCAGAGTGGAATGCTTACAGCCAGCATCCTGCTCTATCATGGCGCTTTTTGCTTTTATACTTACATCAGAAGAGCTGAATTTTAATGATTTCTATTGGTATCTTTTTGAATCACATTCCTGTCACCATAGAAACAACAGTACAATACTTCTCATCATCTGCTATTATAAGACCAAATTTTACAATAGTGTGCTAATTTTTACCGTTTTCTCAATGTAAGCAGTACCAGTAATATTGCTATTTTTAATCAATTCTTAAATTTATTGATTTAATTACTTTTAAGAGTAAATATTAATCCCATAGTGTCTAAAGGTTTTTTTGCAAGATATATAGCCATAGTTTCAATAGAAGAAGTTCAAGAATGATCTTATTTAGCTCATAATTAATCACTTATCTGTTAGATAGTATAAGCACAAATTTATCACATAAGATCATCATAAACTCTATTACTAGATAATTATGCAACCTACTGCAACGACTTCATACATGGAAAAGTAGCATTTCAATGATCAGATATGCACATTTAAGCAAAGGGATTCCTTAAATAGATGGATGATTTAGTCTGCAGGCATGCAATTATTTAAAGAAGACATGAAAAATGAAAACTAGAGAGGTCTGTAACCTGAATTAGCAGTTAATTCCATCTTCACCCAGACGGTTTTTAACCACTACAGCTATTCAATCTCCAGCCTCAAACACCATCATAATCATAACATGTACATGAAAATACCTGTTTTCTAATAGCTAAATAATAACCAGAAAAATGGCAGCTGTCATTTGAGTTGGACAGCTGCTGTGCAGAAATATTTCACGCAGATTGAATACTAAGAATCATGTCTTCTGCTCATACAGAAGTGCCACCATCTCCTTTATTCCCACACAGAAACTGAGGGAAAGGGAATTTACTCACACTGAACAATGAGCTGCACCAAGGCTTCTCTTGGCTTCACGTTGAATCCATTGTACTGGCTGGTCTGGCATCTGTACATCCCTGACATTTCCCTTGACACATTCACAATCCTGAGGGTTCCATCGTAACTCTCCATTTGCATTGTCCCATCAGGCATTGCAACTTCTTTATCTGCTCTAGACCAAAGGATGATTGGTTTTGGTTTCCCAGTTACTTGACACTGAAGTTCTATTGTGTCCCCTTCTCTGGTGACCAAAGGTGATTTTTCCTGTGGAACAGTCAGATTGGGTGGAACTTGAAATGGGAAAAAGAAAATTTTTCAAGGTTAGTATAAACTGGTAAGACATATTTAGATACAGAACATCATAAGGAAAACAATTTCTTCTGATTGAAAGAATTTGACAATGCAGATGACATAAAATGTAGGAATTACAGAAATAAGGGTAGATGCTCTCATTTAAAATAACCCTACAACTTTTATTGTATATTCTCAAATGAAAACCATAAACATTTTCTCAGTAAGCAAATAATGCATTTGAAGGCAAATGGTCACCATAAGAAAAATGTATTCAATGCCTTGTCTTATTGGCCATTAACTGAGACCTTGGTGTTTGTTTTAAACGGAACAAAATGATGCAACTGTTGCCTTCACATACAAATGCAAGTCTCTTCTAACAGCTAAGTCACCATCAGTTATACAGAAAACTGCCCATTAAAATAATAGCAATGAGATAAAAATATTTCAGTTTAGTAGAGTTTCAAAATCACTTCATTTTACTTATGTGTACATCACAACAACACATCACATGGGGAAAGAAGTAGGAGAATGAAAAACTTGAGACATAAAATTAGACGTTAAAAGTGGATGTTACAATGGTCTATTCTCTCTTTGGTGAGAATTTAATTGCATAGCTGACCAATGCCATATTCAGAGAGTTCATTATATTCTCCCATTTTTTTGAGATTTAAATTTTTATAAGATTTCAAGTTATCATATTTTGAAACAACATGAATACTTGGCAAGTATTTATGGATACTATTTACACAAAATTATTCTTAAGTTTTTTTTTCAAAATATTTTCAGGGAATATAGGCAGTATCAATTCATCAAATAAATTATTTGTTATTTTACTGAATGTACTCAGGATAACACTTGAATTATTTTCTTGGAGCTTACTTTCCTTGTCTGAAATATAATCATGTTAGGTTTTAGTAGAAAACATGAAGTTCTGAGGAACAGCACACCATGGTTTTCTTATAAACATCCCAAACACTATCCTCTGAGCATATTTGCTTTCATTATACAATTGTATCGAACTAACTTCAAATTGGCTCTATGCAGCAAAGTATCAGTCCACAAACATGAGCTAAAGTTAATATTATAGATAAGAATAAATGGGAACATAAGTGATTCTAAGTTTCTGATTAATGTATCAATCGTTTTGAAGGTGCTGAAGCATGGGAAGCTTATTTCCTGGTTAGAGATTACTAGTCTTACTGCACTCCAGCTCCAAGGCAGCAAAACAAACAGGTGCAAATTACTTCTCAATGAATGTTGAAATGGAGATTTTATAAAATTTAGAGACATTGATCCAAATCAAAATGACACCAAAATCACTTTGGCATTCAAATGTTTCACATGGACATTTTTACTTTGATTCCTTTTCTTATTCCAAGTTAAGAAAAACGAGTTATAAAATATACACTAGAGCATCTTAACAACCAGATAATACGAACAGTAATCAGCATCCTCTTGTAGCAAATATATACATTCTGGGAATTGCCTTTAACAAAATTTATGGTAAAAAAAGGGGATACACTTAGAAAAAATTAATTATTACTCAATTTACTCAAATAATTTATTGTGATTATATTAATAATTTAGCTAAAGAATTTGCTTTTTAAGAAGCAAACCACAAAATATCATGCAATTCTAAACAGTGTATTTTAACAAAATAACTACGAGTCTGTAATATATGTGACAGTAAATGTAATAAAATAACAAAAATTTATTTAACACATATGATGACCTCCCTACTATGTGCCAAGCACAGATAAAGATTTTAAATTTCTATTCAACTCTCTTAATAATCCTAAGAAGTAAATATTTAACATTAAAATTTATCCGATGAGAACACCCAGTCTTAGGATGCCAAATACATCTATTTGATCAGAAATGAAGACACTGACAATTTTGCATGATACTGGAAGCTGGTCCAAAAAGTCCTGGTCTCTACAAGTGAGGAATAGACTATGTTCCTAGCATTCATACCCACTGGCTTCACAGGGACATTGACAGGACCACTTTAAATGCCTTGGTCTTTGACAATAGGCAAGAAGAAATACAAATGACTTCATGATGGATAGTTCACAAAATTATCAGTCTTATACTATATTATCTTAACTAAAGCTTCCTCTATTAGAGTATTTTGAATGTGTCAAGTTTATTGTAATATATATCAATCCAAGTATATATTCAAACTTTGATTAACCTCTGTAAATTAAATGAAAAAAATAATTAAAAAGACTATTAACAGACTGCTGTTGCTTTAAATATTTACTGTATATAATTTCCCAAAGCCAAAACTGTGGGTAAATGTACTCAATCTGAGCAATAATTTCTAAAGCTTTGCAACTAAATAATTGCCTTTTTTTTTTTATGTGAGCCATAAGGTTGCTCACCTTTCGACAGGAGCAGAGTACAAAGTGAAATGTAGCAGAGCCAGAGGTGAGCATTTATGTCTTGACTTAAAGTGATGACTATGTAAAGATCTTAAAACATTAGACCATAATAATTAAATGCTTGACTACCTGAAATTTCCCTAAAACTTTACTATGATAAAAGTACAAAATTTTCTTTGTACATTTATTATTTATTCACTTAAAATATTTAAATTTGCCTAAAGTTAGTGAAACAGAATTCAGATTTTAATCTCGACAGCTTAAAAATAGATGTTTTTGTGTATTAATTCATGCTTTACTAAGCAACAAAACTACATTAAATAACACTTTATTATCCTTTTGTTCTGTAAGATGTTCTGTTTACATTTTTTGCTACTTGATGCCATGTGTAGGTCCACTGCCTAGATAAACTTCCACGGCCTCCCAAGTGCTGTGCTTACGGAGTCCACACTACACAGGCTTAAGGACTTTAAATCTTGAATAAGAGAGAGCCTTTCTTAACAGCCGTGTTGGCCAGAAATTACAAAAGAAACATTACAATTTATAAACATTCTATAAGCTTTTCTCATTCTGCTTAGACCAAAGTTTCTAAACACTAAACACTAAACTCTGAATTATTACTTGTTTTTCATGAGAGATCATGATTACTCTTATCGACTTTTCCCTGCTTTATGTGATAACAGGAGAGATTATTATCTTTTCTAAATTCTGCCAGTCTACAACTGCAATCTATTTTTATATTCCAAGTTTTTAACATCTCCAAATTTAAATACCAATCATTTATTGAATGAAGAGTTAATTACCAATATATGCCATTTGCTAATTAAAATGATAGTTTTCCTTGTTTCTCATATCCTCTTGCCTACTACTTCCAAATGCTATCTGATCTTTGTGTGTGTTTATATTTGTGATATGTATATCTTTTAAAATAATATATATATTTTTTAATATATATATTAAATATATAAATAATATATATTAATATTATTTAATATATAATAATATATATTAAATATATAAATTTAATATATATATATTAAAATGTTCTCTACACCTGCATATTTTTTTAGATCCACTAGCAGATGTCTCAGGAAAGTCATCATTTGCTTTCTTGTCATAGCATCATATGTAGTCTCTTGCCACTAATATCTCACTCTTCCAGTTCAATGCTGCCCCTACATTAGCTTTTCCATCATAACCACACTTTTGTCCAGATTACTATGAAATCCAAGACCTCAATATGGTTGCTCCTCTGCACACTGTTTAAAGAAAGTATGAAAACAGCACGATGGATTTGGTCAGTCATGGAAAAGTCAAGTACAATAGGATAAAGGCTTTTAAAGGATGGTGTAATTTACCTATAGCTACAGATAAAATATTAGTATTGAAGGAACAGAATGTTGGTAGGCATTGTGTATAGCTGAAGCTGCTTTGGTTAAGTGGAGCACATTGCTGTTCGGTATACACTATTCTATCCAAACTGATTTTAGTCTCCTACCTCCCCAGTTACCATGTGAGATGACAGCTCGTGGTTTGTTTGACAACAGTAAATGTTTTATTATCCATGTGCATCTTATAACAACACATTCTACACGTCAAAATGAAAATAAGAGCTTCCTGAGTGAACACAGAGACTTCATTGCTGCATTGTCAGCATTCAGGAAACAATCTTATACATAATAGGAACTCAGTAACATAGTTTTTACCTAGCAAATAAATTGTGACAGTGAGATATTGGGCAGTGATTGGGGAGGGAACAGAGACATAGAGGGAGGAAATACAGAAGGAAAACAAAATCTTGTAGTGGCTTCAGAATCACCAGAACAATGCTTTTGCTTAATACACTAGTACTGTCTATT
>JANHMN010000010.1:3475479-3477979 GCA_030674055.1 Rhabdomys pumilio | reverse complement strand
AACTTTACTGAGATGTATGTAAACAGAGTGTATTTCACTTTTCTCCTGCCTTCAGGGTCATCTTTAGCATTATAAACAACTTATCAAATTAAATTGACAAAATATTTCTTCTAAAAATGTCTTATTATTTCTGAATTAATCTTTTAAGAATGTTACCATTCACATGTCTTCAATAAATCTCCATTTCCTGAGATGGAATGTCTAAGGCTTGCTGATCCACTTTACAAACCAAGCCTTAGAATGTACATGCACATTTTAATCTTAAAGGTACATCTGTGGAAAAACTCCCTATTTGGTTAGGATAGGACTGCTCTCCATAACAAGTTTGTTCAGTTGCAGACTTTCACCTCCTTTAATGAACGAGTTCAAAGCTGCCATACTATGCAATGGTTCATTATCATTTAAATGTTCTTAGTGAAAATGTCCCAATTCCTGTATCCTTTATTTACGTTCAGTGTCTCTGAATTATATTATGTCTAACTTGTGTTATATATGACACAGGAAAGTGTGTATAGCCTCAGTATCCTTCATATCATGTGACATTTTGTTAGTTTACAAGTGTTTATTAAAGTCCGGATTGACAGATAGTCATAAATCAAAGTTAGTAAAAACCAGTGAAGAAAATCTACTTAGGCTAATTATTACTGTATGATTATCAGATGTTTGATGATAAAACCAACAGCCCTAAGATTATTTTTTTCATATGAGCACTATTCCACTTTTAATTTTTAAAAACTCCAAAGCAGTGGATTTTTATATTATTAGTAATATTACTATATTTTAATTTTGTCACATGAACGATACAATGAAACAAAAATAATACATTGAAATGTGGAAGGAAGTACTTGGTAGTAGAGACTAATTTGTCCATTCTATGACTTGTCATCTAGCAGCCAATAAAAGGCTAGTCTGACCTACAGAAGAATGGTCACGTGGCACTCCCTTGCATCGGTTACAGGCCTGTTCACATAGGAATGAGTACTTATTTACAACATGTATTCATACCAGATGGCATGCCTACTGTATCTACCTATGATAAGAATTAGTATAAGTACATCTCTTGCCCTATTCTGTAAATGTTTCCCTTTGCTTTTGTACTGACACATACTTTTTACTACTAACACATAATAAATTAGGATGTTCTAACAAGGCAGTATTAATGATGTTTTACAAATTTCAGAAGAGAACAGAAAGAAACCCCATGTTGCAAACACACAGAAGGGTAAAATTCCCTACGATCGACATCTAAAATTGTAAGGAGAAGGTTAAAGGACATTAATACACAAACACATACCCAATGCTTATTTTTTGAATTGTTGAAAAATCTTATTATAGCAGCATTGTTAGGAGTTTGGAGCATATGGGGAGCAGCAGTATGCTGGCGGTAGTAATTGTGAAGGTTTGGTATTGGAGACGGATGACATGCAGTGACATTCATTGGGGAAACAGGTTTGGCAGGCAACAAATATGTCTGTTCCAACTTCCCTCTCCCAGCAGGTGTTGCTATGGTACAAGAATAGTCTCTGAGGGATTCCATAGAACACACAAAGTGTAAGAACAAAACAGAAAAATCATGCTCTGCATGGCATTTATATTTTCTCTGCTACGTGGGCCAAAAGACTAGTTGCAAATAAACACAGGTCTTGTAGTTGTTGGCTTATTGACTGCTAAGGTCAATTTTGGCACTGTTTGTTAGATTTTTCAAGTATCTTGAGCTGTTATGATCTTTGCACAATTTAATTATCTAATTTGAGTTTCTCATAGAATATTTGTAGAGTTATTAAAATAAATCTCTATTATGAAACTTTCCTACTCCCCCTTTTTCCTCCTTCCTCAAATTCCTTCTCTGCTTCATATTTCTTATGCACTGACATCCATGAGTTATTGACGGTTCCTGATTAGAGATGGCAACACTCACAAGTCAATTTTTATTTTTCTTAAACAACTAAACAGGAACAAGATTTCTAAGCTTGCTTATAATTCAAATTGTGTAAAAATGTATCAATCAAAGATTATGATTTATATTGAAAAAAACGAACAGACATACTTGATGATTTCTATAAGACACATGTTTTCACAGGACCAACACAGTAGGTGTGTGTGTGTGTGTGTGTGTGTGTGTGTGTGTGTGTGTGTGGTCCAAGTTCCTATAACTATTATAGCCCATAACACTTTTGCGTCCTTGCTTATGTATTCATTTTTTTTAAATTTAAAAGAGTACATTGTAGCTGTCTTCATACACACCAGAAGAGGGCATTGATTCTCATTACAGATGGTTGTGAACCACTATGTGGTTGCTGGGAATTGAACTCAGGACCTTTGGAGAGCAGTCAGTGCTATTAATTGCTGAACTATTTCTCCAGGCTGTGTACTTCTTCTTAAATATGATCCCCTTGATTTATTTGAATGTATGTGTGTTTGTGTGTGTATATATGGGTGTGAGAGAGGAAGACAGAGAGAGAGAGAGAGAGAGAGAGAGAGAGAGAGAGAGAGAGAGAGA
>JANHMN010000010.1:3432994-3465607 GCA_030674055.1 Rhabdomys pumilio | reverse complement strand
GAGAGAGAGAGAGAGAGAGAGAGAGAGAGAGAGAGAGAGAGAGAGAGGAAGGGAGGGGCAGAGAGAGAGAGAGAGAAACTATTAAAACTAAAATTTTACTCTAACATTTATGCTTGTAAAAAGGAATAGTCTGTGATGATATTCTAAAATTTGATTTAAGCTGCTGATAATTTAGGCTTAAATTTGCATGAATTTTCTTTAAGAGGCACATTAAGAATTTATATCTGACAAAACTGAATGGTGACATTTAGACTTTGATACAATTAAATTTGTAACTGAGACATTTATAGCAATGCATAGAAAGTACTTTACATTGCCTGAAGTCTAGCCTAAAATATAGTTCTAGCAATGAAATATTAAGACCAGAATAAACTGATGTGATTTTCTCAGATTAATATCAATGCTATAACTAAAACATAACAAGTAGCTGCTTTATCATTTCCCCAGCCTCTGTTTGCTTCCTTTGCTTCCTTTGAGATTCAAGTCTAATCTCAGGTTTCCATGAGTCTGACTGTAGCTACACTGCAGAAGCACTCAGAGCATCCATGGATATTTGATCAAAGTTCAGGTGGGGTGTCTGTCCACTACAGGCTACCCTGGGTTCCTGAAGACACTGCCTTGAATCAGCTAAGGTAATGTCTATTTGGATCATGTCTGTATGTTATGGAGCACAGTGTGTAGAGAATTTAGTAAAGGAAACTGAATGTCAATTTAAATTGAGAAAACAGAAATGAATACAAGGACAATTTCTAAACTTACATAACTGTGTGTGTATGTGTGTATGTGTGTGTACACTGTGTGTCTGTGTTAATATTTAACTAATTAGAAAATAATGTATCATTTATATCATGTGCAAAGTATTTTTTTAGTATTCCATAAATGTGTGGGTAAATCATCAAATACACATAGCCATCCAAGGTTTTCCTTAACATATTTTGTTTTCTTAAATCATTGTCCTTAAAACCTATTAATATTTCTACAAATAACAAATGACCTTCAGGGATATTTTCAGTTTCAGTTTAAGTGTCATCTAACAAATATGCTGACTGAGGATCTGTAATTTAAGGAAGATTTATGTGCTATTTAGAAATGTCTCATGTCCACAAAGCCTCATCTCATTACGTGCCATGTACATATCCCATAAAACAGAGGAACAATGAGAATCAATGTAAGAGTTCTGTGTACCAGACTCAGAGAATTTAAATGGAATTAAAACATTGCCCTAGAATGGTATAAATTTAACATCATAATTTAGTATAATAATATGAAAGTGTTTAAGTATAATAAAAACTACTTGGCCATTTTTAAGTTCCCTGAAATGAGAATAAGTAGGAAAAAAACCCAAAATTGAAAAAGCATTTGTCATTTTTGTGTTACTGGCTTTCTATCATGGAGCCACATGTCCACTTTTTAAAATGTATTTTTTTAAACATTTCCTTCATTTTCTTTGATTCGTCCACTCAACAAACAAATCTAAATTCCTTCTATATTCTCAGTTTTATTGTGTTGATATAGTCTGAGAATTGCTCATATAGTACAGCTTGTGAAACCTCCTTAGTCTAACTCTGGCTTGTTACATATCTGTTTTCACTTTGAATTGGCATTTTGAGTATAGACTTCTATCAGGTAGAGATACTAATTTTAATGTTATAAATAGAATCCCAAATTCTCGGTCATGAGATCTGTACAGACTACTCTGGTGTGCCACTGCACTATAAGCAACTTATAAAACATAAGCCAGATTCAGTATGAAGAGAGACCTCCTCATTATTTAAGTACTTCTCTCAAGTTACAGCTTCCTGTATGTTCAGACTGAAGAACACGACACTTATGTACACAGATAAACTCATTAGTTTTAAACTTTACTAAATCTTTTGATTTTTGCCACTTTAATACCTTAACAGTTTTTTATGAGATCTACATTTTTAGTTTTATTAGACTAAGTTCAACATCCATCTTCTCCTATTTTCTCTGAGCCTGAATTATTAAACTAAATTATACATATGTGTACTGAGGAAATTTTTGTCTTGTCAGTAGAAAATAGAGAAACAACAAGAGGGGCCAACAGAGGTAGAATAAGAAAAGACAACCTGTGTAGAGTGTTGGATTCACAAATTAGATCATAGTTTTGTCAAAGAACTATTTATTGAGTTCTAACTATGTGACATGCATTTTCCTCAATTGTGAGACTACATTGAACAGTACAGACAAAACTCACTTTTCACAGTTTCTCCCTTGAAAACATCAGATCTGTGTGATGTGACTGGAAGGAGATCACATGGAGGATTCTAAAAGGTTAGTAAACCTTTTATTTCTACTGTTGCTATCTTCAGAAACCAAACATACAGTTAAGATAATTTATTATGACTATTCTAAATATCTACCAGATTCTTCTTGAACAAAATCTGTTCTCTGAATACCTGAAAATTTCCTTGTAGAATCTCTAAAGATTTGGACATTTCTATTTTGTCATTCATAATTCCTAGTTTCAGTCAATAAAACTACCATGTTTAAGTGACTATCAGAACACATTCTAGTAAAAATTTCACAAAATTCTTTCTTTTGTGATCTATTTTGTCAAAGATGGACAGCCAATGAGCCATGTTCCCTTCAAATGAATCTGTTAAATAAAAGCATTGATTGATTGATTGATTGATTGATTGTGTGTGTGTGTGTGTGTGTGTGTGTTTACAGGCTAGTTTTCAAACAAAAAATGAGTGAACAAAACAAGTGAAACAAACAAACAGTGTGGAGTGATGTGTACTGGAAGAAAATTCTGGAAAATTATCCAATAAAAATAAAGGCAAATGACCCTGCAGTTTCTCATAATTTTAAAGGGAAATCTTACATGATGTTATTCAGCACAAGGTTGCTAACCATTCTAATGTGAGGAATGCATGCGTATCTGTTGATTGAATAAGTACTTATCAACAGTTTTCCATCAACATCATAAATAAATTCATCTGATCATGCTAGTTCAAATATTTAGAGATCAGGTAGAGGCATTGCATAGCCTAGGACAGAAGCCATGTCCATATACTATTACGTTTAATATTCTAACTTCCTTTCACATTGATTATATACCAAATAAACACTGAACATACTTTACAACAACAAACACAGAAAGTAGGCACGTTTTGTCAGCCTTTCATATGGACTTAGTAGTAAGATCAATTCAGCATGAACCACGATTGGGAGCCATGAGAAGGCACACAGTCTCATGTGAATGACGCAGTGTGGATGGAAATGATGCCCAACTGAAAGGAAAAGCCTACTGTTAAGCACCTGCAAGCATGGAGCTTTTCTGTTGTAAGTGAACTCTATAAGTTCAATTTATAATATTCACCCAGCACTATGTGAGGATCTCCAATTAAAATTCAATCTGGTAACAGATTGGCAAAGTACACTGGGTCACTAAACATCCTGAGAGTTAACCTACCATATTCTCTCTGTCAGAAAAACACTGGACTTTCCCTCATCTAGATATGCTTTACACAAGAGAAAGGGTAACACATTTTTATTTTTAACTTCAAAATAATTCTGCTCCAATATATTTTTGCATTTAGCTCTTTGCATTGTGAGGATGTAGTACCATGGTATTTTCTGAGATGCCATATCTAACACCAACTTTAACAAAAGCTATCCCTTAGTAGTGGAAACATTTCTTACTTTTTTTTTTTAATTTGAGTGCTCTTAAATCATTTCGAAAGGTTTATGTCTTAGACCTAAAGAGTTTTGTTGAATTTTAAACTTAAAAAATATTTCAGCCTTAGCCATTGGTTTAACTTTATTAATACAATTTCTAGCTCTACAAGGGCTGTGGTTAATGAAAACACTGGCATAAGTTTACCTCAAATCATAACTTTGTCACTACTATTGATTTTATGTTTACATATTTTTAAAACCTCATATATAAATCTAAATAAAAATGAAAGCAACAGAGCCTCAGATCAGTTATTTTCTAGGTATTCAGAACAGTAAAATTTTTAGATTTAGCAAATTTCAAAAAATAATGATTTCTTAGCTTCATTCATTACATAATACTTAAATTCATTTAAATGGGTTTTATACCACGAACAAGCATCTTACCTGTACTGCTGGAAATATTAACATCAATACTGATATCAGATATTCCTCCTCCCTTCAGAGAGGCCACGCAAGTATAAGTCCCAAAGTCCGTGAATTTTAAATCTATGATATCCAAATTTGTTGTTCCGGGAGACACATCGGGGTCAGTCTGTGTAATAACCATCCGCTCAGAGCTTCTTAATGGACGGCCATTTTTAAACCAACTGAATGTTAACTCCTCAGAGGGAACAGCTTCTACTTGGCAAGATATTTTCACCTCACGCCCAATCTGGATGTTGTCATCTTTGTGATAAGGATCAGGAGTGATCCAAAATCGTCCTTTTTTTAAAGCTAAAACATAAAAATTTCACAAGGAGTTAGTGTTATTTTGATAATTGTGAAAGTTTGGTCACTCTTTGTAGTTGTCTCTGGGCTGAAATACCAAAGCAAAGCAAGATAGAATGAGCATGTGTTTCCTTTAAATCATCTGCACTATAAATCTTAATAGGTCCTACAGAAAAAAAAAAGTCTAAAGGGGAACTCATTTAAACATTCTCTACACTGATTTTTCTTATATACATTAGGTGATGCTTGGTAGTGATAGAAATATCATACGTTAATTCTACTCACAGTTGTTATTCTCATCGTGTTTTTGTTGGTGGTATGAAAGACTGACCCAAAGCCACTTGGGGCAGGGATGTTTTATTTCATCTTACACTTACAGTCCATTATTGAAGGAAGCAGGAACCTGGAAGCAGAAACTGAAGCACTGGACATGGGAAACACAGTTGCTTACTGACTTGGTCCCTCTGGCTTGCTCGGCAGCCTCCTTATGCATTTGAAGATTACATGCCAAGGGATGACATCACCTACAGCAGCTGGGATCTACTGTATCAAGCAGCACTTAAAATATGTCCCTAGACATGTCTACAAGTCATTTCCATGCAGGTAATAGTTCAGCTGAAGTTCTGCTTTCCCAAGCATGTCACAGTGAAAATAGCTAAAAATGACAATTGTATTTAACTATGCCATACTATAATTAAATATCATCACCATAGAATTTAAATTAACCATGGAAACAGTTTACCTAAAATCATAGGGTATTAAAGTTTAAATAAATAATATGGATAATCTAACTTAAAACCTCCCCACCACTACGGTTTCAGTATTCCATAATTTCCCAAGCAACTCACATGCTGTACAAAGATCATAATAAGAGAAGTTCTTCTAATATATCTCCATATACCGTACATATATCTACATATAATGAACAAAGCTAGTATAGGAAGAATCGAGTCAATGCATTTTTATGAAGCATTTCTATATGCAAAATGTGAACTGGAAAAAATTATGTCTATAAAACATTCTCCTAACTTTTGTTGCTTCTTCTTCATCCCACAGCTGTTGTTTTAAAAACAAAATCCCAAATGTTTGATTTTACTAAATGAAGAATCAAGAGCCAGATGCTGGGTTGAAAGCCTGCTTAGCTTAAAGAGGCAGAGAAAGCACCCAGCCGACCTTCCTCCTCAATTGAGTCCCAGAAGGAAAAAAGCCAGTTCTCCTCCACACTGTCTTTAAAACCATTCCAACCAAATGTCCCTCCTTTTTATTTCCTGTGAATCTGTTGTCCTCCCGACTTCTTCTCACTTTCTCTGCTTTTTTCTGATGTTCCCTCCCTGTCAACTGGTTGCTTGCTCTGCCTCTTCATCTATGTTTGGCTTTATTCAATCTTGTTTACAATAAAAAGGCAGCTGTTAGATTAAAGGTGTGTTATAGGGCTGAGCCACACCACAACTAAACACAGGTGGTTTTTCAGTAGCAATCTCCGGGTTCACAGTGTGGTAAAATATCCTGCAACATACAACATGTAGATAGTTCCAGCTAAAATTCTGCTGGCTCTTTCTTGCAGAAGACCAAAAGAACTTCTTGTGGATGGCTTAGAGTACCTGCCATGTTTATGTTCTGTTCTCTTAACAGAACACTCTGGGTCTACGGTCAGTGCTAAGTGATAAGCTGAATCTGCTGTAATGGCTGACCGAAGGTGACTGGCAAGGGTTATGAACATGAACTTGATGGAAAGTGTAGACATAACAGGGAAGAAATTGTTTCTTTTATGGATGCTTTCCAGTTGAACATACTTTTTTGTTTTACACTATTGTCTGCATTTCCCTTCAACTCAATATTGCCCTACCTGTATAGAAAATGTAGCTTATGCTGTAGAGCTGTCCCAGAATATATTGGTCACACACTTCCAACTTCAAAGCTACAATCACACTCATACTTTCAGAAATCAAGAACCTGTAGTGTATCTGCAGACACAAGAGGCTATGCAACAGCATTTGCATGGCATCTCTGAACTTAACAAAAGTACCCTCAGTTAGTGCTGGGAAGACCAAGGGGAACAGGGACACTCTGAACAAGTATGCTGAATGAACAAGAGATTTTTAATTGTAAAACACATTTAATTTGCACTTCCATACTTGTTGGTCTTCAGTAGTTTGTCTGTTTTGTTCATTTTGTCTTC
The DNA here is from genome assembly GCA_030674055.1 of Rhabdomys pumilio. Lineage (NCBI taxonomy): Eukaryota > Metazoa > Chordata > Mammalia > Rodentia > Muridae > Rhabdomys > Rhabdomys pumilio. Next base: position 3,459,015 of record JANHMN010000010.1, on the reverse strand, counting down.
GGAAAAGTAGGTAACCATGAAAAACCATGTCTGCCTCTTTCTTTGTACTCAGTACATTGTTACAGGGTCCTTATCCAAGACTAGACACTCTAATCATTTGAGATGAAGAACACAGAAATAATCAGGCCTTATGGAAATGTATGTAGTCATTATTTACATTAGTTTACAATTACTCAAAATATATTCATTAAATTCTTATGATGCACAAATCTAGGGAAACTAGACACATATGCTTATGAAATATTACTTTACAGGCTTCAGGAAATCAGAATCACACAAAAGAACTTCACAAATTAGTTTTAAAACATGTACTCTTGATGATAATAAGATATTAAGAAGACAAATATTTTAGCACACTTAATACTATTGTTTCTTAACATTTTCTTAATAACATGCACTCCATGAATATTATTTATGCTGAACCATACACCTAAGAAAGTTATTGGAGAAAAAAATGATGATTCATAAAAAATTCTACTACCTAGATTAATGTGTTACGTTCTCAGAAGCACTGAAGGTAAATCCAGTGTCTCCAGAAAGGAAATGTAATTTAAAAAGTGGTAACATCTGGATACTCTATTTGGTACAAGATAGTGTGCAAATAAAATTCAAATGTAATAATGGTTCCACATCACAAAACATTTAGGGGGTAGGGAATATCACCTCTTTTAAAAAATATTAAAAATACTAAGAACATTTTGATTTTTATTATAATAACACATAAATCATTTTTATTTCTAAACAGATATTTCTATCATTTCCAAAGTAAATACATAAATTTAAATAGAATTATTTATAGTGATAGTTGTGAAAAATAAATTATATTTATTAACTTAGTAACTTTTTACTAGTGGAAAGTTACATTTCAATACTTTTAAGAATAATTTCCTTTTCTAAGTGGTTTGTTGATTGTCATATAAAAACAGATGTAACTAACACTCAGATGTTCATGTGATTGAGATCCACTTAGCACACAATACGATTGTACCATTCAGTGCTTTGTATGGAGACAAATTAAAATATTATTGACAGCAAAAGCCCTGCACATTAATCATCCAAATTGGATTGAAACTGCTAAACTCAAAAAATACCCTGATAAAGCATGTGAAATCAATATGCACATTGTATGTTATAGGCTGTTTCACTGCTGGCAAAGTGATTTGTAAAATCCTAAGTAAAAAGATTAAAGATTATATAGCTGCAATCAATAAGATTAAAAGTCATACATAATTACAGTATTTTTATAGCAATATAATAAAATGTATTTTAATGAATTAACTACAAAAACAATAAACTTAATACCAAAAGATATTTGATCTCAGTCTAATGTTGTTCAAAGAGTTGGCCTAAGCCAATCATATTAGACTTCCAAAAGATACAAAATAGAAAAGAAAAAGAAGAAACTGTCTACTTATTCAACTCTAGGTAAAGAACATCAGAATAAGGACTTTGAATTAAATGGTTCTGCAAAGAAATTATTTTATGTTTTTTTTTATGTTTTCCCTATATCTAAACTACTGGGTATGGACACAGAAGAAAAATAGTCTAATGAAAATAAAACATAATGTGGTGTACATGGGGCATGTTCATCTACACTAAGAGAAGAGTAGAATTTATTAGACTTTCCTCACTCAATTTGTTCAGAAATCTAAGAGACTAATTCTATGTGTAAATAGTTACTTGTAACTATCTTCAAATCTATAACATCCTCAATGTGCTATCTAGTTTGTATGGGTCAAGTGTGTCCTTCATAAAAATAGGAGGTGAGAGTGCTAGAACTACTGTAAGAAATAGCTTATTAGTGATAACGTTTGATCTTTGAAAATATAAAGGATTTAATATAGTTAATAAGCTGTAAAGCAGGTTCCTTCATTTACAATTAAACATTCCCCCTTTTCAGTGAATAATTTCTAGTAGCTCACAGATAGTTGATTTAATGTCATTTCTTCCTTCCATTTAAGATTTCACAGTTTTCAAATCAATTTGAGGTAAGTGCTGAAGTATAGTAAGTGTCCAGTGGATGTAAGGTCTGTAGAACACTAAAGCATTTTTCGAAAAAGAGAGGACCAATCCCTTGTCCCAAATTAAATTTCGTGGGTGAATATTGAAAATCCCCTACCATCTTCCTAAGTGAGCACTTTACTTGGATTAAAGTATCATCAGTTGTAATGAATGGACCTTGGAAGATACTTGTTTAGTCTTGCAGTGCATGGAAAAGTTTGGCATGAAGCTAACCTCTATCCTATCCAGTTTGGACACGTTATAATATGAACATGATAGATTGATTCTTTGCCTTAGGCCTGAGTAAAAGTACCAGCTTGAAAAATGCCTATATTGTGGATTCCACACAAGGGGGCTGTGAGATTATATCTTGACCAAAGATACCAGCTTAAAGTTGTAAAATATATTTCTCTAAGACTGAAGACACTCAACTCTAAATGGAACATATATGCCATGCCCTGTCTTTCTAGCATCAGGAACGATTGTAGAAGAGAAATAAGAAAGAGTTTATGAGTCAGAAGCAGTGGAAGACTACAAAGAAACCATGGCTTCTGTACATAGCAGGGCAACTGCACATATGAACTCACAGTTGTTGCGACAACATGCATAAGACCATGCAAGTCCAAGCCAAAACCACAGCTTGGAGATGGGAATAGAGCACTAAGTCCTACACCTAGCCTAGGATTTATCTGCAATTTGTCAACTTTTGGCAGAAGGAGACTCATTTTTCTGTATGATTGTAGACCTGGGTAACTCTACCACTTTCCTACAGAAGATCACATATCCAAGAATACTTGTGAAGCACAAAATGCTCTTAACAGAAAAAAACAAAACACAAAAAACAAAAAGCAAGGTTGAGTGGATCAGAAGGAAAGAGAAATGGAGAAGGGGGATTGATCTGGGGAAGAGTTTAAAGATGGTAGGTGTTAAAGTCAAAGCACACTGTAAAAAGTCTAGAAAAACTAATGAAATATTGAAAAATAAAATTCAATAAAGTAATCCATGACCTAAACAATAAATATTAGCATAATCATCAAAATAATTATGGAGGTAACACAATAAAAATAGCAAATGACAGAGTATGTCTTTGGAAATGGAAGTTATCAGGTATTACCTTTTAGATTTCTGCTTAGAATCTGTTTCAAAAAGATAGAGAGACAGAGTGGCCTCCAACTACCAAGACAAGTTGCTAAATTAGTGAAAAGATGAGGTTACAAAGGGAGTTCAATGGATAAGAGCAATGGCTGCTCTTCAAGAGGTCCCAGGTTTGATTCCCAGTACCCATGAAGCAACTCATAATCACCTGCAATGTCAGTTCCAGAGGATCTGATACCTTCTACGGCCTCTGTAGGACCAAGCATGCATGAGGTACATAGCCATATATGAAAGCAAACAACTGATATATAAATTAACAAATAACACTATTTGTATTTATTATACAAATAGTGAAATCCTTTCTAGATATATCTAATCTTATATTCTACATAGAATTCTGGGTGGAAAAAGTTTTCAAACTATTATCAAGAGAAATAGACAAAGAAAAAGACCAACAGTATAATCAAATAAATAAGGCATTGTTTTTTTCTGTAGTCTGCTAAAGATAATTTATTATTTGTTTGGGAAATGAGGTATTTTTCGACCCCAGCAGATGCCAATTGAATATGCAGTTGAAAATAGATTACATCAGCAAAGATATGAAATAGAATTAACAATAGTAATATTATATTTTTCTTTATAATTAGGCACCCATTGCTTTAAGGGATGATAAACAACTTAGGCAAAAGTCAATTCTCATTTTTTTTTGTGTATATGTATATACAAAAAAATATATATATATCATGTGTTATATTTCCATATATGATTTGTGTGCATTCAAATGTTTTGATTATGCATAATATAAATGAGCATTTCAAAGCAATTGCTTTGCAGATACTAATTGTTTGCTTTTAGCATACAGAGTCTGTTTTCACTTTGATTTTGTTTTACTTCCTTGCACTCTTAATATTTATGTGAAATGAGAGAGAAGAAGAGACAAGAATACACAGAGGTGAAACTCCAACAATATATGATTATCGAACTCTATTAACACAAGGCTATTGGTGAGAAAAAGATTAACACAGAAACTGTAATTCCAGTGAAGCTTCTATTGTGTGTACATCACGGGTCACCAGTGTACACCATGATCATGAGACAACTGTCTAACACTGCATTCTCTTGAGGGAAATTCACTTCAGGCAAGAGTGCTCTTTATGTGTTTCAGAGCTCAACAGATAAACAATTCCAATGGAATATGGAAGACAAGGAAAAGAGACATCGACAAACACTTCAAGATTCTGCTTCATATAGTTAATCATGGTTGTGTTAACAAAACAAAGTTAAAACTATGACTTTTAAGTAGATTTTACTTTTGTGGAGAACTGTTCAAACTTTGAATAGGCTTGCATGCTTGTTGCCATGTTTCTGGAGGTTAGTTGTACCTATTAAAGTTCTGATTCTTTGTGGAAAATTTTCTAAGTCACATGTCTCAGAAAACCAAGACAGGAAATTGGCAGCTACAGCATAACTCATGGAAACATTTTGAAAATGTACTGTACTCCTGATGTCTCAAACATTTCCATTAAAAGCACCACAAAATAACCGACAAGATAGACTGTCCAGGGAAAATTAAATTTATGATAAAACAAAGCCAGAACACAAAGGAAAGATTTTAACTTTCTATGTCAAGTATCAAATGACACACTGAAGTTATCAAATGCAGTTCAGAGCTGTCAAAAAACTTGTTTGAAGAAAATTTTTTTTCCAATGCCCAACTATTCTTCAATAGCTCCATCCCTTTTGATTCTTAAAGCATACATTCTATAACATACAGTATAAACTTAAATTATTTCTTCCTCAAAAAATTATTAAGCATGTTGCTTTCCTGAATCAATGACTGGCAATAGATTTTATCAAAACTTTAATTTTTTAGTTTGCTCACACTTTTGAAATGGAGATGTCAGAATATACAAGCAACATTAACAAGAAATGATATTATGGTAGTTGTAAAACTATAAGAGTTGAATCAATGTGGTAAGTATATCTTAATTTCTTGAGGAAGAAATAATTTAAATTTAAAATGCATAGACTCTAGGATTTAAGAGTGAAAATGATGGAGCTGTTGAAGGATAGTTGGGAATCAGGAGAATATTTTTTCTTCTTCTTTCCTTTTTTTGTTTATGCACTGCCAGTTATTATCTTTCTATTTCATTTTAAGACTCAAATTGCCAACCAATGTCCACCTGAGTGGAAGTTCATTAGCAGTGCATCAACCACAAATTACACCACTTCCTAGAGCCAACAGACTAGAACAACTATAATCATTTGAATGCAGAACTAGATGCTGAAAGGTAGTGTGAGTTCTATTTTATTGTAAATTATCAAGGCTCCATTTATTTTGCTGGTTTACTCAAATTTAATCACTGCAGTAGTCATTCAAACTGTTTAATCAAAGTGTGGCTAAATTGGAATGGTTCTTTGACTGTTCTTACTCAGTAGAACAACTGAGTGTAGATGCCACTTAAAAGAGAAAAAAAAGGTACTTCTGGTAGGCCCATGTTATTCTTTTTGGAACAAGTCCCTCCTATAAAAGGCAGAAAGGTAGATTTATTTATTATTACTAACACCATCATCTTCTCATTCATTCCATTTACCTTTGATCTTAAGAAGAAATATAGAATTCCCATAAATACCAAAATAGCCTCATAAGTGCCATATGTAAGAATATTTTCACACTATAGCTATCATGTAAATGGCATTTGACATTTCCTAATGGCTATCACTAGATATTAAAATAGGGGAATATTAATTAGCACCATTTGCTGTCCCTTTGATGTTCAAAATTTGTATTTTGAATCCACATTTTCATCAAATGAAATGCCAAAATGCCCCTTTACTCTTAGAAGTAAAAATGTGTCCAAAGTTAATTATATATCTTACTAAATTGTTTTTTTTTAATTTAGGATTAGAAACAATTATATAATGATCTGAAGGTAGAAATTCCTGGGATAGCATAATTCTTTGAAATACTTTTAAAAATAATATATCCTTAATATTTATGGAGGTGATTATACTACATTGGAAAACAGCATAAACTGTGAGACTGGAAGAAGTTATGGAGTTATTGTCACTTACCTGCTTCCTTGCAATATACTTAATAAACTATTTTTGAGAAGGGGGAGCAAAGGAGTTAAAGAAAAGAGAAAAAGAAAATGATGAGAATAACTCTACCTAAGACTCTTTCATTGAGTTAGATATCTTGTTCTCTTGTGGAGTTTTGTCCTCAGATGATTGGTTCCACCTGCTAACTTCTCTCACTGAACCCTACATCCAACTCTTCTCTGGTTATCTACTTCCTAAGTTTCAGTATTTTTCTTCCTTAAGCTATTTCTTCAGACAAAGAACTTGTGTAGCTTGCACTTAAATATTTCTCTTGACCATGCCCATCCCTCAAACTGTCTGTGGCCCATTTCATTATAAAATGGTGATAGACAAGCTGCCGTTAGTGTTCTCACGTGTTCATTCACTTGGACAGGTTATACACAGCTGTTATTTGAGGTACATTGACCTTAAAGGCTCTGAGGCTAGCACTGCCCTCTTGACTGATTAACACAGTAAAATTTTCTAGTTCTTTCACATTTTCATATTCTTGTTTCATATTCATGTTTCACTTCAAATTTCTTTATAGTTAGATAACACTTAAAACAATAAGCAAGTGGCTTTTGCTCATTTGTATGATAATTGCAATTCCATGGGCCCCCATTCAAGTTATCAACCAACAAATGAAAACCAAGTCCTATTGTGGGAGGAACGATTGTGACAAAATTGCATGCATAGATTTTTTAAAAAATATTTATGTTGCATTTTGTGCCTAGGTTTCAGGAACATGGAATTACTGTTTGCTTTGTTTTGTCTCCTAAGATGAAAAACTGTACATAAATATGTACAAAACAGGCTGAAATAATTTAAATCTATTCTTTTACTTCGCATTGTAAAACAAAGAGCATAATGCAGGTGTATTAAGTAACCACCAAACAGATGAAATATTAGTACCACCTAGTCAGTAACATATAACCCTACCTCAGGGTGACTAGTATTTGATGGTTTTTGTTTTGACTATAGATCCTTGGCCTTTCTCTCCAGTATCTGTCTAGAATACTTTGAAGGAGAAAAAAAAGGCAATAACGATAACATAATAACACATAGCAACCTCCTATCTAATTTTCCATTCACTATCTCAGCAGTTAAATTTTGTCTCCATTTTTGCTTCATTATCATTGAGTTCCACCTCTGTGCTTCATTGGAGTAGTACTTAATGAAGTCTTGCATGTGTAAGTATTAAGTGTAAATTTGTTTTTATAATACTAAATTAAGTTCTCTGAACTGTCAAGGTGAAAGAATTAGGATGATGTTAAGAACTTTATTATAACAAAGTTTCAAATGCCAAAGAAAATGCTTATGGTCACCAGGTACACATGCTCCTGTGCAAACTAGCAGTAACATACATGCTATACTAAGTTACCTCAGCGACGGAATATCATGTGAGTAAGGAGAGTATTTGACAGTTGGAAAGGTGAGTTTTTCTTATGCCATGCTTTTTTAAAGTAATAAACTTGGTTTAATATTTAATGCCATATTGCTCTTGAGTTCCTGATAATAATCTACAGAGAAGAACCGAAATTTGTTAATTATTATCATGTGGAATAATTGACAAAATGACGTCTACAGAAACTCCAGAGTGAAGTAAATATAATGCTTAACACATAGAGTACTAAGCATGTACAATAAACACATAGAGTACTAAGCATGTACAATATTTTCTCTTTTTATAGAGTATTTGTTCCCTATTCTGAAGCCTTTAGGTAACATTGTAGTCGTACAATTGTTAAACTGTTTCTCTTTTCAATAACAAAATTATGGCAAGTAAGATAATTCAGAATGATAGCAAGAATGAAAAATTAGAAGCAGGCAAATAGGTTAAGGATAAGGGCTCTGAGAGTGAAGTTTTCTTTAGCTAAAAGCCGAGTGTCACTGTGTAAGTGAAGATTTTGTCTTTGCCTAAGGCCAGATGTGTAAGAAGCATTTATACCGAAAGGTCTTTCATGCAGAGATGCTATAAGGAAGTCTGGTTTCTCTCTGTAATCTTCTACAGAAGCACCTCTGCATGGAGTCTATATTGTCAGGAAATGACTCAACTGACGAAAACCACTGAACACCATAAAACTGGGTCAACTGAACCGACTGCCTCTCCCATCACCCCATACCTTACTCCAAATTCTGCCATGAATCCTATAAATGAAAAAAGGAAAAGAAAATACCTAGATGCTTGTACTCCTCGGTGCTGTCCCATGTCAGAGAACCACTCTTGCTCCACAGGCACTTCATGGGCTTCCTTGACTTTAACCTTTGACTCCAGAACAAAGTTCCTTTCCAATCTCATGCTTGTGCAGTCCAAAAACTTCATTATCTAAATTCCCCCAAAACCATTGACTCTGCCGATTCATTGGAAGTTTTGTGTGATTGTGTCTAGCACACTAACAAGTGAATTAAAGTCCATCTGATGTTAAAAGAAAAAGCCTCATCAAACTCAAAAGATACCTCGTTTTTCCTATATCAGCACCAGCAGAGATTCTGTTTCTCAAGGTGAGCTAATAACACCAATTTTACGTTGGAAGCAAATGCAATTTGTCTAAATACTGAGTGATTCAAAATAAATCCAAAAATAAAATAAATCCAAAAATAAAATAAATCCAAAAATAAAATAAATCCAAAAATAAAATAAATCCAAAAATAAAATAAATCCAAAAGCAGTGTTTTCTTAAGGAATGGAGAGGTAAATATGAATTCACATTTTATGAAACTGACCTCGTAAGGTGGTTGTTGATGCGTAAATGAAGGTGGGAGCATATTGTTGATAGATATTATTTGTTAATCTTGTGTCAAAATATGTGCTTTAAGAAGTGAATAGGACTTTTAAGCGGAGAGGGAATTGAACCAGGAGGTTCAAGGAGAGAATCAAAGGGAAGGTAACTGACTAACAGTAAAGGCTGTTTGAAAAGCCATAGTGAAACTTACTACAGGAGAAACTTCCTGACTATATAGACATGTATTTCAGGAATCTAAATGGAACCATAAAAATGACAGAGGAGATAATAACCCAACTAGATGTCTCCAGTGGCAGGATTGGGTTACATCTTGCTAAAGCATTGCCCAAAGCAGCCACCATGGAAAACTACAAACATCACAAATTATTGTCAAGTTTATCAGTTTCTTTCTATAATGTGTTTTTTTCAGGATAATTGATCACACTTTGAGCCCCGAGATTGAGTTGCTTACTAAAACAAAACCTGTTTCTAGTTGTGGTATAGCTTGACCCTATCTCAGACCTTCAATCAAAGAGCTTTTCGTTTCTTGTAAGTAGGAATAAATAAAGTCAACCATAGAGCAGGAGGCAGACAAAGCAACCAACACACAGGAAGTGAACCTGGGGGGAGGGACATAGAGAGTAAGATGAATTCAGGAGGACAGAAGAGAGACCCACAGGAAGTAGAAGGGAGGAACATTCAATTTGAAGGGTTTTTGAAATGGTGTGTAGAAGAACTCCTTTTAGGATGTTTGCTGAGGAGGAGGTCAGCTGGGTGTATTCTCTGTCTGTCTGAGCTAACTGGCTTTTACCTCAGAATCTGGCTCCCAAGACTTTATTGGTAAAATTGAATGTTTGAAATTTTGTTATAAGTAACATGTGTTTATGGGGCCCAATTGCTACAGATAACACTTACAGAGGTCATCACCAAGAAATCGACTGAGTGCCTAACTAGAAATGTAGCCCCTACTGACTAGTGTTGGAGATATTGGGCTGTAGTCAGCATCCTGTTTGCGAGCTTCATCAAAATTCCCCAGCCACAGTCACTGCAACCTCTATTAGTCATCGGCATACAAGATATAGAGGTGCAATAGCAGCTCAAATGTTATGGAAGTAACCAATTAATTTTTGATGGCTAAGAACCTGAGACTTGTTAGTTCATGACCCTATGAGAAAACCTAATATGTTATTTTGTTAAAGAACATAGCAACAGTGATGATTAACGACATACTGCTATATTCATGATGCCTTGTCTAAAAAAAGGTGAAAAAAGAAAAACAAAGAGAAAACCAACAGTAGCCAGAATATATATTATTTTTATTTTAGGGCCCTCAAGAACATGCTCTCAAGGTGATAAAACCTAAATTTGTATCAAGAAACAGCTTCTGGCAATATCAATGGCAAAGTGCGCTAAATTGAACATAGAAATATTAATGTCTGATATTTTCTTCTTTATGGCCAAAACTTGAAGTTGAGGGAAAACTTTTAATTTCTAGTTATTTTTCACTAAATAATATTAATGCTTGAGTGGTCATCTTACAAAAACAATTTGTAATTTTTGTTTCGTCATGTCCTTGATAAAGATTGAAAAATCTCAGGGCTGATTATCAATCTGTTTATCATGTGAGCTACTGATAACACCAGACAAACATGTATCACCCAGGGGCTACGTGGTTCAGACTAAATGTAATTCAGGATAAATCTCTACAGGTTGCCTTGTTTCTTAATGTAGAAAGAGTACACGTTGCATTCTTTGAAGATAATCTAGAAAGGTTTCCCATGCCACTGATGATAGTGGCACCTGATTGAAGATCTTGCCCAGACTAGAAATGCCAGCTATAATAAAGTGAAAAGAAAATTTAAATAAGGAAAATCTAAAATTATCTGTGGAACAGAGAATTGTCCTGCATTCGACACTGTCTGAGAACTCAGGTTTTTAGAAGGTATCTATTTTTCTGAGTGATATTCCAGGTGTAATGACCTCATGGGAATGTGGAGAACATTTTACCATCGCAACAGTTGCTTAGACAAAATGGTAAACTCACTCAGTTTTTCATAATGCCTTTTTCTCTGTAAGTTCTAACATTTAATTATATTTCCCCTCAGTTTCCAAGGATATTCAGTACGTCTTAGGGTTGACTCTCTTTAATTCTACTTATGAATTCAAATCCCGGTCTGCATACAATGATACTAATATTCTTAAATTCATGATTTAAAAAAATCCCTTAAAACATTTATCTAGAAACATTTAGTGTAAGCGTTTCACTAACTTAACAAATAGGCAAACAAGCGAGTAAGCAAGCAAGCAAAATCTACCTCTCAAACAAAATACAGAAAGCTTCTCTTCAAATTCTCTAACTCCTGAAATTCTTTATTTACTCTCATCCCCATGTGTGGGTCATAACATAACAAATGGCTCACTTTGAGCCTCTTTCCCATGGCTTGGTTGCCATCAGAATAGAATTCTGATAATGACTGTCAGAGGAGTCTGATAATTCCTTAAAGAGAGTTCAGCCTGTCCCATGGAATTGCTAGGGACAATTTGTCCTAATCTTTAATTTCTGTTGTGTTTGTCCTGAAGCCAGGTTCTGCTTGGTTTCTGCTTACCTCCACAGCTTGTTTCATATCCATTACTTCTTTTTCAGAACAGATACCACGTTCCTAAAGCTACAAGGCTGAACTCCAAGCAATAGTCATTTGTCTACAGATAGCTGTATTGGTTTTTGTGCTATACAGTGCTTCAGAGCATATGAGCCATTAAACAAAAGGAATCACCACTTTTAGGAGATGATTGACTTCCTTTCTTCCTTTCATCCCTTTCTCCCTCATTCCTTCCCTTCTTCTTTCCCTCCCTCCCATCCTCTTTCTTTCTTTTTTTCTCTCTCTCTCTCTTTCTTTCTTTCTTTCTTTCTTTCTTTCTTTCTTTCTTTCTTTCTTTCTTTCTTTCTTCTTTCATCAGTAATATCCTCCCCACCCCTACACATATTCTTTTTTTTGCTCTGCTATTTTCTACTTTTAGACCTTCAGTATTTTCTATTCCTGTTTCACTTATCTAGCGTGGTATACGTTTTTTGGTTTTTGTTTTGTTTTGGGGGTGGAGGTTGTTTTTGTTGTTTCACTTTGTGTTCAAGTTGGTCTAACTGAGATATCAAGATTCCATTTCAAGTAATCACACTGAGTTTTTCATATAACTAATTTTCCAAATATTTAGTAGTCTCCAAACTCTCAAGATTACAAAAAAACTTGAATTTCTGTCTTGCTAAGAGTTCACTCACTTCGAAAAATGGGTTGTAACAATTTGTTGGCCTATGACAAGAAACAGCAGAGAAAAGACCTGTGGAAACTTTGGCCACTGGGAACATAGTTGAAGTCACTTCCAAGTAGCTATGACATCAAGGACCATGATCTGAACATAAAAACCTACAAATTTGGTTAATCCTGTCAATTATAGGGAAATTAGCAAAATTTGAATATGGGTTGCAGGTGAGAGAGTATTGTGCTGAAGTAAAACTTCTACATTTAGTAACTGTATGGTAAGCATATGTAAAATATTTACTGAAAGATTTTGTTTAAAAGGACACGACATAAGCAATCTACACTCATAAAATATGTCAGACATGTGTGCAATCATATATGCATGTATATATATGTATAGCAGATAGAATATGAACTAATATATATGATAATTCCTCATTCTGTCTTATTTTGAAAAGAATGCGTTTAAAGTGTTAATAAAAACAGCAACAGGTTGATTTAATTTATTCAGATTTGAAATCTGTTCTCTTGATGAAAGCATAAAAGCTTATGTTTTACATCTCTAGAAGATTGTTCTCATATTAAACTAAAAAGACGTTTTATGACCTTTTGAAAATTATCAAGAGAAAAAAATCATTATCAAATACTGACATAAGCTCCACGAAATCGCAAATAAAAATTAGGCTGGGAAACTGACTTTCTCAATAAAATATTTGTCAAGTAAATAGATTAATCCTCCATGCACAGTGGAAGCCAATTAGTGAAAGAACATGATAAATGTTAGGTGCCTTTTGTGAACTACTTCAGAGTCTCGTAGAATCTTATTGTAGAATATTCTTCTTAGTCAAATTAAAACACATGATCGGTCACTTTGAAAAATGCTGTAGAAAAAGCAAAACCTTGCAATGCTCAGAATAAATAATTCTCTAGGTATTTCAAAGGGAGAATCATAAATATGTGGTCATCTACTGTATACTATCTGTAATTTTTCACTGATATCTGTAACTCTATGTGATTTAAAATGAAAGAATACATTGGACTTTATTTTACAAAGAAATGTGGCCACATATAAACCTACAAAATCTCAGACCACAAGTATCGGAAGTAGATGGAACGTTTTACTAAGGTAGCACATAACTTCAACACATGCATGTGTGTGTGTGTGTGTGTGTGTGTGTGTGTGCGCGCGCGCGTGCGCGCGCGCATGTACCTCAGTGACAACTAGTTTTCTTGACATTTTCACAAAGTCCTCTTTTTACTACCAATGTAATCTATAAATATAACATGAAAAATATATATCAGAAGTCATACTATGTGAAAAGGTACCTTTACTTGGTAATCTATATGAAACTTGAGGCCACACCAATTCGAATTTATAAAGCTGTTATTCCAAAGAATGTCTCTGAATTATTTATTTCTCTGAATTCACTCCTTTGATCTGGGATATCAATAGTATGTTAATATATCAGCTTCTTATGTCATGTTTTACTTTTAATTTTCATGGAAACAATATATAATATTATGCAGAATTTAGCTGACTCAATATAGTGGTTTGAATGAAAAACAATGTCTTGCATTTACATAGGTACTTGAATATCAATCCCTCATAGGTAATGTCAGGAAAGATTGTGCCCAGATGGAGAAAATATGTCACTAGGAGTAGGATTTGAGAGGGAGGTTAGAGGTTATCTCACCCCACTTTAGTACTGTTTTTAGTGTTCTGTTGATAAAAGTCCCTTCTTCTAGAAGCTATGGCCACCTCATGCTTTGCCCCCCGCCATAAATGAGTTTTCTTTGGATCCATGAGCCAAAACAAACTTCCTTTTAAAAAAGTCACCATCGGTCATGGTATTTTAACACAGCAAGAGAAAAATGACTAAGATACTGAGAAATTATATTATTTCTTTCTTTTATTTTTTAATTCTAACTGCTGTTCTTATTTTAAATATGTGAGTGCTTTGCCTGCATATGTAAGCATACTATGTGCATGTCTGGTGACTGTAGAAGCTACAAAAGCATGCCAGAACTGCCAGAACTGGAGCTATGCACAGCTGTAGGTCCACATGAGGATGCAGGAAACCAAACCCAAGTCATCTGCATGAGCAGCAAGTACTCTTATTTGTAGAGTTATCTCTCTATTCTTCAGACACTATTCTTTAACTGCCCATTGAAGGAATATTTTGCACACTTCTACATACCCATTTTTACAATAAATATCACCACCTCAATAGGATTTTCCAGCTGAAATAAAAAACATGTTGTTGGCAAGCATTGTAAATAACTTTAAAAACACAATTTAGATGACCAAGCATTTAGAGGCACTAATTTGTATTAAACTTCACGTCTCAGCACTAGGATTCCTTTGCATTGAAACCAAAACCTTTTCTTCAATAAGTGACATACACTTCTTAGTCTATAGCATTTGTTTTTTATTCTTGACTACTTCATTAGTCATTAATTAACTGTCATTAACTGTTATGTCTCACCATCATTATAGGATTGAGACAACTTCATTTTTTTCCAAATCTTTTACCATTCCCTTTTATGATAAAAAGACACATCTTTCTTTCTTTCTTCCTTCCTTCCTTCCTTCCTTCCTTCCTTCCTTCCTTTCTTTCTTTCTTTCTTTTTTTGTTTTTCCCCCTTTTTTATTGGATATTTTTTGTACATTTCAGATGTTATCCCCTTACCCCATTTCCATATTTCTTGATGTCCCCTCACACATCTTCTCATAGTTCCACTGTTAGCTTTTGTTATTATTGCATTTCATGTACAGTCAGATACATTTGAGATTTTAATGATGGTACCTTGTAAAGTTTATAATAGAATTTAACTTAGTTAGAAGCAAGAGCGCATCTGTTTGTGTCTTTCTCTAACCTAGCAAGGATTTAATAGACTTTCCTTATTCATGTTAATATATGGTAGAGTAAAAATTTTCAAAGAAACCTGACTTGTATCCCTCTCTGACTCCTGCTTAATTCAACTGCACTGAACTCAACTCCACTCAAGTGAACTGTCTGCCTCTCCCTGTGCTGTTCTTAAGTAGCCTTTCTTTCCTGTCTGTCTCTTTAGAGTTGGGCATATCTTGTCTTTGACTCATTCTGTTAAATCTTTCTCTGATTCATATCTTTGTCTGCCCTTAAATGTTACTTTCAAACATGGAGCTTCCTTCTATAAACTAACCTTACTTTCATTGTTTGGAATTAAAATAGTATACACTAAAGGCATATCTGTATTCTAGCTAGAGAGAGTAAAGACATGTCATTGCAGCCTAGAAGTTTTTTATGATATGATTCCTTGCCAGAACAGCTACGTTCCTGGATCAAAATTCTTCTACCACTTCAAGGTCAGCCTGATCTACATCAGGACAGCCAGAACTATGCAGAGAGAGAACAACAGCAACAACAAAAGTATGTGTGTGTGTGTGTGTGTGTGTGTGTGTGTGTGTGTGTGTGTGTATTTAGAAACAGAGGCAGCTGAAACCAAAGAATAACCCAAATACCAGGGAGCTCCCAGAGACTGAGGCACTAAACCAAGAGCATACATGGGCTGATCAGAGGCCTCTGGCATATATATAGCAGATGTCTGCCTGTTCAAACCTCAGTGGGAGAAGATATGTTTCATCCTAGAGAGACTTGAGGCCCCAGGGAAGGGGAGTCCTGGTGTATATGTGTGTGTGTGTGTGTGTGTGTGTGTGTGTGTGTGTGGGAGGGGGGAGTAGAAACCCTCTCAGAGGCAATTTTATTTTTAGAAATAACCATTTTATTTTTTTCTAAAATTATTTTGTAAATTATTAAGATAAAATGTGCCTTAACTCCAGTTCTTATTGCATTTCATTTCTCAAGGTTAAAAAAAAATTAAAAATTTTTTAAAATAAAATCTACTTTTTATGTTAAATGTGACTTTTTTTTATTCTTCTGTAGCCTTGTCATAAATGAATATCCTTTCTGTTTAGTTTTAAAAATCTGCACAAAATTGGTTTTTTTTTCACTCACATGCCCCAAACTCAGTACCAAAACAAAACAAACAAATAACAACAACAAATGAAAATACTGAGAATTTAAGCATAGATTTCTTTGCGGTCACTAACGTATGATTGGCATTTCCAAGTACAAAGAGACTGCTCTGAACACATTTTTCTTATCCTTATAACTTTATATTTTAGCCTTCAAAAGCACAAACCTTTCTGTCTTCCTTAGGGTTTTATTGCTGTGAAGAGACACCATGACCACAGCATTTCTTATAAAAGTCTTCTCTGGGTCTAGCTTATAGTTCAGAGGCTTAGTTCCTTATCAGTATGGTAGGAAGCATGGTATCAAGCAGGCTGACATGGTGCTGGAGAGATAGCTGAGAGTTCTACATGTGAATCTGGAGGCAGCAGGAAGTGAATGAGACACACTTCCTCCAACAAAGTCACACTACCTAATAGTGCCACTGCCTATGAACCTATGAGGGAAATTTTCATTCAAACAACATATCTTTTCCCAAGATAACTATGAATAACTTAGAAAAATGGGTGTTGAAATCCAAATGAACACAATAGAAATTTTGTGTCACTTGGATAACTTCTACCTGCCCCCGATAAACACCTAACTGTAATTTACATCTGCCAGTTCACCTTCTTCAGGTTCATTTATAAAGAAGAAGAAGAGAGGGAAGGAGAGAGAGAGGTTTTGAGGCAACTAACATTCAATAGTTACTATGTCTTTACTTAAAATATATTTTATTAAAGTGCCTGGTTTAATTTCTAAGCTCTTTGGGTAATTTTTGTGCTATATTAAAATGTAGGTTAAGATATTTAATGATGGGAAAATTAATGTACTGAAATACCTTTCCAGATTGAGAAACAACTGCTCAATATATATTGCTGTGGAAACATATATTTATGCACACATATATGCTGTGCAATAAAAATTAAACAAACAAACAAACAAACTGGACCTATCTCTCCAATGTGTCTGTTTGATAAAATAATAACTCAAGTGCTATAAGTATTTTTTCTTTCTGTATAATATAGAATAATGAAATGCATTTGAGAAAATATTATATATATATATATATATATATATATATATATATACATATATGTGTGTGTGTGTTTGTGTGTGTATGTGCATTATTTAAAATTTGCTAATAAATCTTAGTTACAAGGACAGACAAAATATCCCTTTGAATGTAGTTTCACTTTCTAAAAAGCATTTCTTAAAAATCTGTAACAATGCCAATAATAAGTAGTTTTAGGTCATATTGACAGAAGATGAATTCTCAAGTGTTCTATGTTATTTGGTTCAACTATTGTTTTCTCTGATTTCTATTTGCAATTTACCTAGATTTTAATCAAACACAGTGAGGGAATGATAGGAAGGTGAAGGTTTTGGGGTTTTCTAATTCAATTAAGTTGACAGTATCAATTATATAATGGAAGCCTTAGCAGGGCAGCGTCTTTGTCCTTTCAGATAGAGAAGAAAAAACTAATTCTAAACCAAACCTTGACTATCTTAGCCAACAGGAGTAGCAATAGTAAACCTAAATTGTTTTCATGTTTAACTTTAATAATTTCTGTTTAAAAAATATCTATCTTCTAGTGGAGGAGAACAGAGACCAAGTTAATTTCTGTCCATAAGAGATTTGGAAGAGTTTACCTTCAACAAGAAAGTATTAATGTCTTGATGGTTAATTAAAAAATATATTTTATGAAGGAAAGCTTGATATACTCATTTACCTTTTATTTATTATTTGTTATTTGTTATTTATTATTTATTATTTATTATTTATTATTTATTATTTATTATTTATCTTGCCCAAAGGCTTACTGAATTTTGCTACAATTTCTTCCAATTTACATAGAAACTTTGTCCCTACTGGCTAACTTTAATAGTGTTAGAAGGTACCATACATGTTATCAGAGTTAAAAGTAATCCTCAATTATAGGGAGCAAATGAAGCTCTGAGCCAACTTATATTGTTTATATGGGCCAGTTATGTCAAGGACCAAACAATACCATCCATATAAAACCGGCAAAGCCCTTCTCTGTCCGAGCACAAGTGTTTGAATTTGAAAATGATTAACTGAATTATATAAAAAAGTCGCAACTTTAGCTTCCTTCTCTTGGATGTTTACACCACAAGACTGGTCCCCAGTAGACTGGTCCTCCTACTTCATCTACCTAACTGTTCCCCATGTACTGAAAAAAAAAAAACAGATGAGGTCATGGGCTGATGAAGTTATAGGCGTGAATCTATCAGAGCATGCGTAGCCCAACTGACCCCAGCTTTTATATTTGCCTCCGTCATTTATTTAGTGCCACTGTCCTTTCTTCATTTTCTTACTGCCCCTTGTTAGAGCGTCACACAATCAGGTTGGATGTGGCAAGCAATCTCATTCATATGTGAATCCCGAGAACTAAAATAATGACAGGTCTGACAAGCTAGTCTCCTTGTTGTTGAAACAGAAGCAAGAATGTTACAGGGGTAACCAGTCAATTTCTGATCGGATTTAAAGCTGAATGCGCAAAATGTATTGTTACCTGAGACTCTTTTTTTTTTTTTTTTAAATTGGCTATTGTATTTATTACATTTCAAATGTTATCTCCCTTTCTGGTTTCTCCTCCACAAACCCTCAATCCCATCCCCCTCCTCCTGCTCCTATGAGGTTACTCCCCTACTCATTCCCCCCCCCACTCTCCCCCCACAACTCCTGCCACACCTCACCTGGGTCATTCAGCCTTCACAGGACCAAGGGCCTCTCTTCCTATTGATACCAGATAAGGCCATCCTGTGCTACATAAGCAGCTGGAGCCATGGGTCCCTCCATGTGTACTCTTCGGTGTGGGGTCTGGTTGGTTGATTTGTTGTTCTTCCGGAGGGATTGAAAACACCTTCAGCACCTTCAGTCCTTCCCCTAACTCCTCCATTGTGGTCCCTGTGCTCAGTCTGATGGTTGGCTGTGAGTATCCACAGCTGTATTGGTCAAGCACTGGCAGAGCCTCTCAGGGGATAGCCATACCAGGCTCCTGTCAGCATATAGTATTAAGATATTCCTAACGAGTTATTGCTATGTTCAATGCACCTTCTAACCCTCATTGGAGAAGCTTCTATTTATAGTTGATAGCAAATAACACAAAGATCGTTAAGGAGTCACCTCACACAGCATAGTGGACAACTGTCACTGTCAAGTGTTGGTGCCTATGCACTCACCCAAGACTCAAATCTCCCTGGAAGACAGGGCAGAAATAATTTAAGCACTAGAGGTGGCGTATGATTTCAAGGAAGCTGCTTTCCAGACACAACAGGAAAGTTTTATGTATGAACTCATATCGATTGTGACAGTATGTACAAGACTTTTGCAACTTTGAGAAAGACAAAACTTTAACACGAAGGGAGGAAGTTGAGCACAAATTCCTACCCCTAGTTGAGGAGCTATTATCATTTGATAGCTGCTGGGAGATGGAGAATGAATGTCTAAATTTCTTAAATAGTGTGACCCTATTTGGGTAGAACATACTCTAGGGAATGACCCACACATGATTAGTTTGGCAACACAAATCGGACTAGATGGGTTAATAATAATAACATTAATAATAATAAAGTTCAAAAACAAACAAAAAAAACCTTGAAGTTGTTTGTATAGGAAAATTGGGTGGATCTGGAAGTTTTCGGAAAGGCAGGTGAATATCCTCAAATAATAAAAATATTATCTTTTCTTCTACTTTTCACTGTTTGATTAACTCAAGGTTTTACTAGTACTCATGCCTCTCTTACCTTAAAAGAAATCTTTCCTACATTCCTACATATGTCTTATATTCTTATATCAGTTCTCTAAAATGTTCAGTGTTTCTTCGTTCCGTGCCAGTCACACAGTCTGCTGCAGGTTGCCTTCAGATTCACCTCTCTCAGAGGAACACTCTGGCCTTACCTCCTGGATTCAGAAATTTATTCAGCTAAACTCTTTCTGACATGTTACATCGTTCACCACATCTTCATCTTGAAAAGTGTTTTAAAAATTCCCTGAAACAAGATTGGTTTTTGTCTCTCTTTTAAGGCTCAAAAAAAAACCTTTCTCCATTAAAAATGGTTTTATCCTTCGAATTCAGACGAAAAGCTCATCTTGCCTTTGTTTACAGCATATTGCCTTAGTCAGTGCGTGATTCAACACAGGCTTAAGACAACTTTTTGAAACCAAAGTCATATAAATTAAAGTGTTCTATTCAAGTAACACTTTAAATGCTGTAATAGAAAAACTTTCACAAAGTATATTTTTCACATTCATGCAATTTTCAAACTAATGCATCATTTATGTCTTCATGCCAGTGTAAGAAAAACTAGGAGGAGAATTTGGACATGATATGCTTTAAAAATATATAAATTAATAATAAAAACTCAAACAAATCCTAATATAATTTAGTCAGGAATGGAGTGTATTCTGACTTTATTTTTGTAAATGTTAAGTCTCTTAAATGAAGTGATTGAATACACAAAATTATACAACATATTAACTAGTAACTATGCATAGTCCTGAAATTATCAACAGGGTAATACACATCAATTACCATATTCATTTCAGTGCACACAATACCTCAAATTAAGACATGCTGAATTATAGAAGACAGGAGTATAAATTTATTACTCAATTTAAATTTTCATTGTTTGATTATTGTGCCATTTGCGAATTATTGTTTATGTGTTGTTGATTACTAATTATAATCATAAAATTTTGCTACTGTTTGCACATTTAAAATGAAAATGCATTGGTTATTTAATATTTTCATATTCTATACATTTTCAATGCTGAAAAATTATTCTTCTTTATCAACCCACTATCCAAATGCTTACTAATGTCTTATACTCATTGATGAATGTATATTTAAATAATCACTATAGAAGATCCTGTTTGCAGTAGACAGAAGTTAACACAGAGTCACATAACTACTCACTGGACAGAGAATGAGTAGTCGCAGTGTGCTTGGCCCTAAGAGATCATGTATATTACATTCCTTCTTCCCAGGGCTCAGACACCATTGTGGAAGAGAGAAGAAAAGGACAATTAATTGCCAGAGAGAAAGGATGCGTACAAAGAAACAGTGTTTTCCAGACACAACAGAACATTCAGGCTCAAGCCAGACAGAATGTCCGCATGCAGTGGGGAGAAGGACATGGAGTCCCACTTCTAGCTGATGACCTACTGATAACTGGTAGGGAAGTAGAGTGTTGATCTGGGAGAAGTTGAATGGTGAATATGATCAAAATACATTTTGAGATTCTCAAAGGATTAATAACAAAACCTTGTCCTTTACCATGTACCAGACTTACGGTAGAATAACAATGAACCAGTCTATGGTATTCACTCCTCTTTTATTGGCTTATAATATAAGAATTTTCTCTGTTATATTATTTTTAAAATAGTTAAATTTAATGTAAAACATATTTTAAATATATTATTATTTAAAAATAATTATGTTTCTCTATTTTTTATGTTCTTTGCTACTTTTCGCTGAAAGCGGTTTTCTTTAAACATTTTAGAAGTTACTTTGGAAGTTCATTTATTGTAGATCCTTTTCTTATAAGTTTTTTCTTGTTTCAGTAATTTAGTAAGGGCCTTGAGTACACAGCAAAACCTTTACAAAATAATCCAGAGTACTGCAGAAGCACTGAAGAATGATGCCCTGGGTGAAGGAGCAATGGGCATCAAGAGCTCCCGCTATAATGTCTTCATCCTGCAGACATTCAGTAATGGATTCAGGAGAAGGGAGATCTTTTTGAGCTAGAGGCCAGCCTGGTCTACATGCCTATAGAGACAGTTACAAGTCAGCTGGGGCTACAGAATAAAACTTTTGAGATAGAGAAAGAGAGGAGAGGAAAAGGAGGGGAAGAAAGGAGAGGGCAAGAAGTTAGGTAGGAAAAAGAGAAGAATATGAATAAATTGTCAAACCATCCTGAATTGTTAATCTCAAGTATACTGAGAGAATAAAAATATACCAACTGCTTAGCATAGATAAAATAAAAAATAAAGAAATATTTCTGAAGAAAAAAACCACAATCGTATGTCCTGTTAATGCATATTCTGTGACTCCAATGTATCTCACCTGTATTGACCACACCTAACCAAAAATTCTTCTTATCAAAAAAAGTTTTATACAGAATAAATGACAGTCCATTAAAAACAATATTATTTTTTTCATGTGTTCATGTGTGCATGAGAGTGAAGTGTGTGTGTGTGTGTGTGTGTGTGTGTCTGAGAGAGACATGTGTCTCCCTCCTCCCTCTTCCTCTTCTCTCTCTCTCTCTCTCTCTGTGTGTGTGTGTGTGTGTGTGTGTGTGTGTGTGTGTGTGTGTGTGCATGCACATATCTGTGGCATTCAGAGAATACCTTGCCCAGATTTGGTTCTTTTTCTACCATGTGAATCCTAGAGGTCAAACTCAGGTCCTCAGGCTTATAGACAAGTCTCTACCCACTGAGTATTTCTATCAACTCAATATTTTAAAATAGTTATAAAAAGCTTACAGGAAGATACTTGACAGCTTAAATGCCACATTCATGCTTTTAGATACAAACAACAATAAAATGGAATAAAATTGATAATGTCATCTATTTAAACTACAATCTCACTTCAGAACCCCTAAGATGTATGTGAAGGGGTTGCTGAATCTTTTTCTTTTCTCCATTGTGGAATATTGAGTAAATCTGCTTTTTATACTTTCCACTCCTTGCTGTTTGTTTGTTTTGTTTATCTTTTTTGTTTTTTTGAGAAAGTTTTCTCTGTGCAGCCGTGAGTGACCTGGAAATCACTTTGTAGACCAGGCTGGCTTTGAATATATATATATATATATATATATATATATATATATATATATATATATATATATATATATATGTATATATGATTAAAGGCATTCACTATCACTCCTAGCCTTGCTTTTTTTAAATCTGATTCTCTTAACTGATTTATAGAGGACAAGTGGCTCATTCTGACTTGGGGCTAGATTGTGATTCCAACTTCAATAAGACTTTTAGTAGGTAAGAAGGTAAGTTTATTCTTACTGTTCACTAATTATTAATTGTTTTGTTTAAGATAGATATGAATTTTTATATATTTATTTATCTCATGGTTTTCATGACCATGAAAATTTCAGAAAGCTGAACTGCTGAAAGAATTAGACAATGGACAGCCTAGGAATGAGGAAGAGACAAGTTGAAGAAGGAGAAAGGAGAGAAGCAGAGACAGAGACACAGAAAGACAGAGAGACAGAATGACTGACACAAAGAGAAGAAACAAGAGAAGGAGGAGATGAGCGAGGCTTTCCCAAAAATAACATTAAGAAATTATGATGTATACAAGAGAATATATTTTAAAAACTATTTCTGATGGATTCTGGGATTTTCCTGAAGCATTCAGAATGATCACTACTGTTGGAAATAGATAAAACCAAAAGGGAAATATACAAACACCGATAATAATATGTTTAGCAAATTTGTAATTAATTGATTTATTTAAAAGTCCTTGTGTCATTCAGAATTTCAGAAGAATAAACTTAAGTGATTCTTTACATTTACAGGAGTAAATGTATTAATTACATGGATGCTGGAAAGATTCTAGCATGAAAGGTGAACTTTAAATGTTGAATTTGTCTTTAAAGGACTGCAGGTCTGGAGGCAGTATTTTAATACTTCATAAAAAGAAAATGGAGTTATTTTAAAAGGTAATTGATTTTGCCCCTAAGCCACAAATGAAATGCTTCCTGAATGTTCAAGAACTCTTGTTTGCTATAGTCCAGCTTGAATACCCCTTCTGCCAAAAAAAGTTTCTTATCATTTCCTAAGCAGAAAAGAACTTTATTTTAAACTTAAGTTATCTTTAAAAATGATAAGTGAATAAATGCAAAAGTGTGGATCCATGTATTTTTATGCTTTTGCAAGCATAAGAATAAACAAGTAAAACAAAATGAAGAAGTCCAGAAACAGTGCAAAAATAAGAGTGATCCAGAGGTAGATGACAGTCATGCATGGTTGGAGCGATGTGTATTAGGGTTTATACAGGGCAATTGTTGAGCTCTATAGAAAATTAAACAAAGGATTATTACATAATCAAGATGTAAGACCTAATTTAAGAAAAGGCATATGGAATAATACAGGTATCTCACCTCCCTGACTATTGTCTGCTTAATTCACACAAACTAAGTTTGCTGAGTCTCTGGGTTTTGAGAAAATGGACCTTCCAAACCAAAAGGATGCTAAAACATGTTTTCAAAGGATCCATTGTTTCAAAATAATTTTTGTATTTTAGGGATTCCAAAGACTGCCATGCTTTCAAAAATTAAGAATGAAAAAAAATGAATAAGCATTTTTCTTATTTTCTAGGTATTTAAGAGCGTTGATTCTTAGAGCATACCAGAAATTGAAATATCTGCATTTGTTTGATGTAAAGAAAGTAAGAGAGGTCTCTTTGTAAGCAAATACTTTAGATTTTGCTTTGTCTTTTCAAAACAGGATTTCCCTTTGTAGCCCTGGCAGTCCTGGAATTTGCTTTTTAGACAAGGTTGGCCTTGAACTCAGAGACTTTCCCGACTCTGCCTCCAAGGTGTTGGGTTTAGACATGAGTTATTTCTGCTCAGTGGATGGTTTTTAGTAATATAAACAAACACATGTTCACGAATCACAAACACAACAGAAAAGGATGTATAAGATTATACAATACCTACATAAAACCTTTTTGAGAACATATATAAAATTCTTCCTATTTTATTTCAATGAACAAAGAAAAAATATTTTAGAACCCAAAACTGAGCTATCTATAGTCAAAGAACAGCAAATAAAACTGATCATTTTTAGAATTGATATGGCTGTGATCAATTATTTAAAAGAGAACAGTAAAATCATTCTAGAGCTACACAACAATGCAATATAATTCTCTCTGGCATACTTTTTTTGGTAGTGGTGGTTGGGAAAGAGTTATAAGCACTACAGAATATTAAATGGGGGGAAAAGAGTAAACATTTTCTGGTCATGGCTCTTGGGAAGCCCTGCATCCAGCAGGCAGTGTGGCTTGGAGACAGAAAAGGGCTGTTTTGTATTATTTCAGATGTTTTTATTAATAAAGTATCATAAAATGATGATATAGGTGGCTGAAAACTGAGTTTGATAATCAGAGGGATATGTATGGGACTGACTAAAACTGAAAACTTACAAATAATTTCCATTAAAATTGCAGTGGGCATAAAATTTGATCAATTCTATATGGAAATTATCAGCTAATGAGGGTTAACTTTTTGAATACACAGCCCTTTTACAACTGATGAACACTTGATGAATTATAGCTCATTTTGCTTTTGTGTTTATACTCAATGTTTTAATTTTCCAAATAGTTTTGTACGCTTCTCTAATAATCCCATTACTAGAAAAACTTTAAATGTTTTTGTACAATAACTTGAATGATAGCCAGCAAAAACCACTGTAACTCCAAGTCCTTCAAAATGTATTCTTGTTCAGAAAGTAATAAACTGTGCATTATGTTAGATACCACTGGAAATTCAATAAGCGTATGTATGCGATTACTGAAGAAAGAACATGAACAACAACAATGAACACCCAGAACAACAGCAACAAAGCAAACAAAAGCTAAAACCAAAGCTTGTTCCAATTTAAAGAGGCTGTATATTCCAAATGAGATATTGTGGGAATATTACTGTAGAAAGCTGTTTCAGCAAGTATAAAGTTATTGCTATTATACCTCCAAGGGTTACTTTTTCTGAAAAGATAGGAGTCAGAAAAAGACCTTGAGATGTCTGAGGTGTAACTAAATGGAAGAGAGGGAGAAGGGGGAGGAAAAGGGAGAGGGAGAGGGAGAGGGAGAGGGAGAGGGAGGGGGAGAGGG
>JANHMN010000010.1:3419550-3432894 GCA_030674055.1 Rhabdomys pumilio | reverse complement strand
GAGAGGGAGGGGGAGGGGGGAGAGGGAGAGGGAGAGGGGGGAGAGGGAGAGGGAGAGGGAGAGGGAGAGGGAGAGGGAGAGGGAGAGGGAGGGGGAGAGGGAGGGGGAGGGGGAGAGGGGAGGGGGAGGGAAGAGAGAAGAGAGAAGAGAGAAGAGAGAAGAGAGGAGAAGAGAGAAAAGAGAGAGATCTTAATTTTATTCAGTTTAAATATTTTAGAGAACGTAAGCTATCAGTAGAAATCTCGCTAAATTTTGAAAGACACCTTGTTATGCCAGTGGTTCTGCAGCCTGGTTTCTAAGTCTTTATTGCTAAAATGACGCATGGTTAGAGAAATTGCTTACTAGATCTCTCCTAAATTTTACTTTCTTAAAGTAAAATACTTCTCATACCTCTGCATCATACCTTTTCCTAAAGAAGTGTGTGTGTATGTGTGTATCTCTGTGTGTGTGTGCGTGTGTGTGTGTGTTGCATATGCACACACAGATGTCTGTGGAGGGCAAAACTGGATAGGATATCAGATCCTTTGGTGATGGGTTTACAGTTGGTTTTGAAGCATTCCATCTGTGTGGTAGGACTTGAACTCATGTCCTCTGCAAGAACACTAAGGATCAACTTGCCAACTCTTATGACATACATTAAAATGTTAATGCCTTTAGAGTATATGTCATATGGTGCATAGCAGGTTCTTAACTGATACTAATGGCTGTTACTACTTAGGACTGGTAAATTTTAAAACTTGTAGTTCAAGCCATGGAGGTTTACAATGATAAATATCCCTCTTCTCCTGTCCCCAACCCTAATACATATAAAAAGAAACATTTTGAAATGTTTGCTTTGCCAATACATCTTTCAGTGAAATAATTTCAAAATAAATGTTTAAAATTAAAATTTAAAAATTTGAAGCACAGTTCTTCCATGTATATAAACTGGAATTAGGTATATTAGCACCTTTCTGAACAGAGGTTTTTATGTTTTGTGAGATTGCACTATATTTCTTTACAACTAGGAAAATACCTCACTGAATACATATTGATTTTTTTTCAGAAAAGGTGAATTGTAATTCAATATTGTAATTATTTAAATATGTCAGCCTAATAGATCATAGCCAATAAATATGTTAAAACAATTTTGAAACTGAAGGGAAAATATGCTTACATTACCATTTGACAGAGGTTTGTGAAAAGGATTTGGTAACAGATGAAGACAACAGAGAAAATGCAGGGACTTAAAGTGAGCTAAGGCATTCAGGAAGCATGATGCTTTGAAGCATATAATTTACAGAGTACCATGAATACAGTAGTGTCAGTAGGCATGTCTGTAATTTATTTGACACATTGTCCATCAAAGGGCATCTGCAGCATTTGCTACCTTCTTAGTCTTGATTTATATTGGCAATTTCCTCTGAATGTCATGTCCTTTATGGATGCTTAGCTGCTTTGGCGAAGTGACTAGATCATGAAGACTCTGAACCTGTCAATGAATTAATTCACTGACGGGATCATATTTTGATGAGCTATTGGAAAGAGACATAAACCTAGATGAGAAATAGCTAAGACAACTGGGGCTTGGGGGTTATGTTCTTAAAGGTTGTGTGTCATCTCCAGTTCTATCCTTTCACCACCTGTGTTCCATCCAACATGAGGTATGCTCACATGTCTCTAAACATGACCCCTGTCCAGATGCCCTGTCTAACCAAAGGCCCATGTTCAGTAGAGCCAAGTCGCCATAGATCCTTTTAAACAGACTTTTATAATAAAACTGTTTTCATTTTAAAATTATTTATTTATTTATTTACACTTCAGATTTTATTCTTTCCCCCCTTCCACCCTCTGACTGTTCCACATGCCATACCTCCAACCCATCCTGTATCTCCACGAGGCAGTCTCCACCTGTACAGCCTATCCCCCACCCTACCTGACCTTTAAACTCTCTGGGGTCTCCAGACTCTTGAGGGTTAGGTTTATCATCTTTGATTGAACACAGACTAGGCAGCCCTCTGCTGTACATG
Organism: Rhabdomys pumilio; assembly: GCA_030674055.1. Lineage (NCBI taxonomy): Eukaryota > Metazoa > Chordata > Mammalia > Rodentia > Muridae > Rhabdomys > Rhabdomys pumilio. The sequence continues at coordinate 3,430,885 of JANHMN010000010.1, read as the reverse complement.
TGTTGGGGGTCTCATATCAGCTGGTGTATGCTGCCTTTTTGGTGGACCAGTGTTTGAGAGATCTTGGGGTCTAGATTAATTGAGACTGCTGGTCCTCCTACAGGGTTGCCATCCTCCTCAGCTTTTTTCAGCCTTTTCTAATCCAATCACAGGGGTCAGTAGCTTCTATCCATTGCTTGGGTGCAAATATCTGTCTCTGACTCTTTCAGCTGCTTGCTGGGTCTTCCAGAGGGCAGTCATGATAGGTCCCTTTTAGAGATCGCTCATAGTGGCCTTATTTGTGATAGCCAGAAGGTGGTGGAAACAACACAGATGTCCCACGACAAAAAAATGGATGCAGAAAATGTGATTCATTTCTTTACACAATGGAATATTACTTGGTTATTAAAAATAAAGATACCCTGAGTTTTGTGGGCAAATGGATGGAACTAGAAAATATCATCCTGAGTGAGGTAACTCAGATCCAAAAGAACATACGTATTATGTACTCACTTATAAGTGGATATTAAAAAAAAAAAAAGTACAGATTACCCAAGATAGAGTCTACAGAACTCAAAAAGGTCAACAAGTTGAAGGGCCCAAATGAGGACACCTCAGTCTCACTGGGGATGGAGAAGAAAGCAATCACAAGAGGGGAGGGAAGGAGGGATCTGGGAGGGAATGTGGACAGGGGTTGGGGGAAAAGAGGAACCTGATCTGGTATTTGGTGAGAGAAAAGGACTGAAGCCCTGAGTGACAGTAGAAAGAATGAAAACAAGCAACCTAGGGAGGTAGGAGGTTGAGGGAACCCTCCAGAATGCACCAGAGACCTGGAAGGTGACAGACTCTCAGGACTCAAAGGGAGGGACCTTAGATAAAATGCCTGACAGTAGAGAGAGTGAGCTTATAGAGCCCACCTCAAGCAGAAAAACAGAACATCAGATGAGGGAGGGAGTTGCCATCCCACAGTCAAAACTCTGACCCATAATTGTTCCTGTTTGAAAGAACTGCAGGGATGGAAATGGAGAGGAGTCTGAGGAAAATAACATCCAGCAACAGGCCCAAAGTGAGATTCAGCTCAAGAAGAGGTCCCAAGGCCTGACACTGAGGCTATGGAGCACTCTCAAACTTTTTCATTTCTAAGTTTCTTTTTTTTTTTTGCTCAGGCATTGTATCTCAGCTACAAACTTGACTAGCATATTTCCTTTATAAGAATGACCTGGTGCCTACTATCAAAGGGGTTATTGGAGAATAAGGTCATGAGAACAAACAATTATCTAAGGACCTCCCCCAACATGGCCCAGTCTAAAAGGTTTCACCAACTCCCAAAAGTACTAAGCCAGTGATTGACTAAGCTTTAAACCACAATGGAACTTTTGAGAATAAAATTTCCACTCAAGGTCATAGCCCTAAGTTATTCTTTTTCTTTTCTTAAATAACAGATATGAACTAATTGACTCAGCATTTTCTCCCTTAGCAGATTTGTTGGGAAAGTGTATACAACTGGAACTAGAGTTGAAAAAATTTCATTTCATAATGCCAGGGACAATGGTGGCTTCATCTAATGTGGGAGGATAGGGTCAAATCATCTTTAGAAGGTAGAGGTAGGGGGAGACTTTCTAGGTCTTTCAAGAGTACAAGATCATTTTTAATTTCCTAATCATTTATTATTTTCATAAATTTTAATAAAAGAATGTTCCTTACTCAGTTCACCCAAAAATAGAATATAGAAAACTCCATATAAAGTGCTTTATTGGTTTATCAAATGAAGTGGAAGACACCTCATTATTTAGTTCTTAGATTGAATATATAAGATTAAAAGCAGAAGGTCAGAGAATAGATTTAATTACAGATATAACAATTGGGAGCTGTGAGATGCAAGCTTTTTCAAAATTCAAAATGGATAAAAGTCATCTCACCTTGGTCCTGTGGAGTATCTCTCTATTCTCTATGAGACCAATCAAAGCTTAGGAAGAAATGGTCTTTACTGTGCTTAACTTATTTGATACTTTAAAACTATGTTTTAGTGAGGCATGCTGGTACACTCAGATTGTTTAAAGAAACAATCTTATAGGAAATCTCATTTGCATAATACTAATACTCAAAGGGTTGTGATAGCCCATGGACACTTACATGCTATTATTACAAGTTTCCAGTCCCTAATGATCCTGAATTGGATGGGTCCAAGAAAACATATCTAGAGTTTTATGCTACTTTGGATCACATATACATTTGTGATTTGAATGCACATTAATAATTTCCACAATATGCTGAGAATTTCTTGGCCATGATGTTATTATCTATGCTTATTCAATAGTAGCTTGTGAGAGAGGTGTAAGCATTTCTAAACTTAGTGAATGACATTAGAAAACTTCAGATGGAAACAACACAGTATCTAGGAGGAGTGTGGAATGCACTGAGCTCAGCCATTCATGAAGAGATTAGAAACTAACATAATTTTTTTCCACACATATCAAGGAACTATTTCTTGTTTGACTTAGGAAGATGTGTCTCAATCATTGTAAATTGTTCAAGGATCACATGAGAAGTGTTTCTGTCTTAGTTGTAACTTTTCTACTGAGATTGTAAAACTTGAAATTCATATTCATTTTGAGCTTGCTATGTTTATGAAATGAGATATTGCATACAGAAAACAAATATATAAATCACACATATATTTTACTTTAAAAAGTTTGTAATTTAAAAAAAAAATTTGTGTTCCTAATTTTATGTGAAATGCCAGGGCAACTGTAGCACAAATGGTATGGGAGCAGTGAAGCACTTATTGAATAGATTTCAGGTCTGCTCCATGAGACGGAATCTATACCTTATATTGATGCTGCTACAATGACCAAAAACCTGAGACTAGACTAATAATGAATGTAGGGGAAAACCCAATACTATTCTGTTGATAAAGGAATATAGTAATAAAATGACTCCTAAAGATATATTGTTAAACTTATGGTTTGTACAATCCTCATCACAGAAGCTTCTTCCTGAAGGGAAAAGAAATTAACAGAGACCTTCATCTAGACAATGTGTAGATGATGAAAGATGTTGTCGCACTCAATTGTACATATGATGTTTTCATCAAACCCTTCTGCTCAAGACTTAGTAATCTACATGGAAAAGGAAGCAGAAGGTTGTTCAATGAAGGAAAAAGCATTTTGAAGATACAACAGGGGTATTTTTCATATGAATTCTCTCAGACTATGGCAGCATTTGTAGGCACTGCACAGCTTTAAGCCAAATGAGGTCCCAATAATCAGAAAAGGACATGGACATAAAGTTCCACCCTTAACAAAGAAACTTTGTACATATTTTGTACATAAAGTGTATATTACTGTGCATTGACTCCTTTCTGGAAGATGCTTGAGAAACATAGACATTCGTGTCTGTCCTTGGCATCAGTGTTACAAATGACTCTACTCCGAAAATGAGATAGAACTTATTGGTTTTTCTCAAGTGAGCTCATTTCTTTGGTACATAAGATAATGAGGATTTGGATCCATGTCAATTCAGGCTAAGTGTTGGCAATGCTCTCATATCAACTGTACAACATGATTTTACAGATTATTCCTCATGGCCTTGATAATACAAACATTTAAAAAACAAACATGGAGCCCCTCTTCAGATCCCTGTGGCTGGAGCAGACACCCAGCGGGTCTGATCCTTTGTGGAAAACATATCCAGAGACATCCCAGAGAGGCCACTGACCTCAGAGAGGCAGATCCCTGTGGCTGGAGCAGACACCCAGCTGGTCTGCTCCCTTGTGGAAAATCTGTATCCTGAGACATTCCTGAGAGGCCACTGACCTCAGAGTGGCAGACACCCAACTGGTCTGCTTCTGTCTGGAAACCATATCCCAAGACATCCTAGAGAGGCCACCAACCTCAGAGTAGGGGACACCATACCCCGAGACATCCTAGAGGAAACACTACACTCAGAGCAGCGAACACCTAGGTGGTCTGCTATTATGAAGGCACCTTATCCTGAGACATTTTAGAGGAGACACTGCACTCAGAGCAGCTGGAGCTCAGGATCACAGGATCACAGGATCACAGGATCACAGGATCACAGGATCACAGGATCACAGGATCACAGGATCACAGGATCACAGGATCACAGAGATATCTGGACCCTGAGGAGTTCTGACACAAGCAAGATAACTGGAAAGACAGGCTCTAGTCAGAACCAGTAGCATTAGAGTTAACCAAATGGCGAAAGGCAAGCACAAGAACATAAGCGACAGAATCCAAAGTTACATGGAATCATCAGAACCCAGTTCTCCCATCATAGCAAGCCCAGAATATCCCATCACACCAGAAAAGCAGGATACAGAATTAAAATCACTTCTCATGATGATATTAGAGGACTTTAAGAAGGTCATAAATAACACTCTCAAAGAATTTGAGGAGAACACAGGTAAACAGGTAGAAACACTTAAAGAGGAAACACAAAAATCCCTTAAAGAATTGCAAGAAAACACAATCAAACAGGTGAAAAAATTAAACAAAACCACCCAGGATCTAAAAGTGGAAGCAAAAACAATAAAGAAATCTCAAAGGGAGACTACTCTGGAGATAGAAAACCTAAGAAAAAGACCCGGAGTCATAGATGCAAGCATCACCAACAGAATACAAGAGATAGAAGAGAGAATCTCATGTGCAGAAGATACCATGGAAAACATTGACACAACTGTCACATAATAATCAAAACATCAAATATACAAAACAAAGAAAAAATACTAAAAGCAGTAAGGGAAAAAGACAAAGTAACATATAAAAACAGACCTATAAGAATTACACCAGATTTCTCACCAGAGACTATAAAAGCCAGAAGATCCTGGACTGATATCACACAGACCCTAAGAGAATACAAATGCCAGCCCAGACTACTATACCCAGCAAAACTATCAATCACTATTGATAGAGAAACCAAGACATTCCATGACAAAAACAAATTTACACAATATCTTCCCACAAATCCAGCACCTCAAAGGATAACTGATGGAAAACTTTAACACAAGGAGGGAAATTACAACGTATAAAAAACAAAAAAGTAGTCTTCCAACAACTCCAAAAGAAGATAGTTACACAAACATAATTCCACCTCCAATAACAAAAGTGACAGGAAGCAACAATTATTTTTCCTTAATATCTCATAATATCAATGGACTCAATACTCCAAGAAAAAGATGTAGACTAGCAGACTGGATATATAAACAAGACCCAGAATTTTGCTGCATACAGGAAACACACCTCTGTGACAAAGAAAGAAACTACCTCAGAGGAAAAGGATGGAAAACAATCTTCCAAGCAAATGGTCCCAAGAAAGAAGCTGGAGTAGCAATTCTAATATCAAATAAAATTGATTTTCAGCCAAACGTAATCAAAAAAGATAAGGAAGGACACTTCATACTCATCAAAGGAAAAATGTACCAAAATGAACTCTCAGTTCTGAACATCTATGCCCCAAATGTAAGGGTACCCACATACATAAAAGAAACTTTACTAAAGCTCAAAGCATACATTACACCTCACTCAATAATCGTGGGGGATTTCAACACCCCACTCTCAGCAATGGACAAATCATGGAAACAGAAACTCATAGCTCTAAGTGCCTACAAAAAGAAACTGGAGAGAGCATACACTAACAACTTGACAGCACACGTGAAAGCATTAGAACAAAAAGAAGCAAATATACCTAAGAGGAGTAGACAACAGTAAATAATCAAACTCAGCACTGAAATCAACCAAGTAGAAACAGAAAGAACTATACAAAATATCAACAAAACTAGGAGGTGGTTCTTGGAGGAAATCAACAAGATAGATAAGCCCTTAGCCAGACTAAACAAAGGGCACAGATAGAGACAGTATCCAAATTAATAAAATCAGAAACGAAAAGGGAGACATAACAACAAAAATTGAGAAAATTAAAAAAAATCATCAGATCCTACTACAAAGGCCTATAGTCAACAAAATTGGAAAATCTGGATGAAATGGAAAATTTTCTAGACAAATACCAGATATGAAAATTAAATCAGGAGCAGATAAACCATATAAACAGTTCTATAAACCCTAAAGAAATAGAAGCAGTCATTAAAAGTCTCCCCACCAAAAAAAGTCCGGGACCAGATGGTTTTAGTGCAGAATTCTGTCAGACCTTCAAGGAAGACCTAATACCAATTCTATTCAAATTATTCCACAGAATAGAAAAGAAGGAACACTACCCAATTACAATTATGCTCATACCTAAACCTCACAAAGACCTAACAAAGAAAGAGAAATAAGACCAATTTCTCTTATGAATATTGATGCAAAAATACTCAATAAAATTCTCACAAACCAAATCCAACAACACATCAAAACAATTACGCATCATGATCAAGTAGGCTTTATCCCAGGAATGCAGGGATGGTTCAATATTTGGAAATCCATCAATGTAATCTACTATATAAACAAACTCAAAAAAAAAAAAAACCATGATCATCTCACTAGATGCTGAGAAAGCATTTGACAAAATGGGATAAAGGGATTCCTGGGTGATGGGGAGAATGGGGTAAGGGGATAAATCTTGAAATGTAAATATAATATCCAATAAAAAATAGAGAAAAAAACATGGAGAAAACAAATACTGTTGACTATACTTTTTAAAATCTTTTTTGTTTTGTTTTTTGTTTGTTTGTTTGTTTGTTTAACATAACAGTCCTTAAAGAGAATCCCAGTTTGGTAAGATTAATATTCAAAGCATGTTTCTAGCCTTTTTAATCCCATGAAGAGACATTATGGTAGATTTATTGGTACTACTCTACTATATCATGATGCAAAAAGAGATGGTTTTAACATATCTTACAGTTACTGACTACACTACAGTCAACAATTCTGTAGCTAAGTGAATGGGCTGTAGCATTTTGGTTTACCTTATAATAATCTATATTGTTTTTAAACAATATAATTTTGCCAAGTAGCATATTTCTAATTGTTTGTCTATTGACAGAGAGCTAGGCTCGCTAAAATCACTACAATAGTCTATAAACCCACCAACATAATGTCAATGAACTCAATTATGTAATGTTCACATGTACATGTGCAAGGGGTCTTCTTGGTCCTGTAGATGCCTCTGTTAACCTGAAAATCATCACCATTTCAGTCCACCCCTATCCAGTACCTTATTAGGTTACTATGAAAAAAAAAAAAGTAAGTTATCTTTGAAGTCTTTCTTAAATCTCACTTTCTTTTTCTAACAATAGAACTACATACCATATCAATATACTAGCTGGTAGCCATTCCTCTGGATCTCTGTTGTGGCTAATTTAGGGGTTTATCTTTTACTGCAGACCTTAAAATAAACTTTGCCTTTCCTTTTCTGATTTTTCTGGAGGCCTCTTAACAACTTAATTGAAGCCGGGCGGTGGTGGCACACGCCTTTAATCCCAGCACTTGGGAGGCAGAGGCAGGCAGATTTCTGAGTTTGAGGTCAGCCTGGTCTACAGAGTGAGTTCCAGGAGAGCCAGGGCTACTCAGAGAAACCCTGTCTCAAAAAACCAAAAAAAAAAAAAAATGAGGCCTTCTGAGTATGAATTATATATTCTCCAATAACCTAAGTGAAAAAGCACTTGAGAATATTTTTGAAATTTTATATTCATTTTTTTTTGTGCTTTTCAAATGACATGTAATTATCAACATATTTTATATTCAATATATAAGTAGAATCTTTTAAGTAAGAGGACCATATATAAATCTTTATCAAAATATAAAGCATTCTCATAAATGGAGTTCTATAAATATTGACAAACCATAAAGCTGATAAATTTATTGAATCTAAGCTAACATATGCTCTAAGTATATTTTGTTTTATATAACACATTAGTAATTATATTTTATTGATAACATATTTTAAGAGCAAGTCAATAATACATTATTGTAAATATGCTGTAAAATTTCTTTCATGCAAATAAAATATCATTAGGATTTAAGATTTTTAGATTCTAGTTATGATTAGATACTATCTGATCATTCATAAAAATTTTTCAATATTTTGACACATAAATCAATATTTGAGGAAATAATTTTAAATTAAACGTGACAGTACTTATTTTCTTTGCAGATGAACTCACCTCTCACAATGATGTTGGTGGACTTTTTTGCAGGATTTCCCACATTATTATTGGCAATGCAGCTGTAAGTACCAGCATCATCAGAGGTGATGGCAGGTATGGTCAATGTCCCTCCATTCAAAACAATCTTTTCAGGCAGAGTCCCGAAGGACCTGACCCAGGTGAGAGAGGGCGTAGGTTCTCCTCCGGTTGTAACACACACTAACGTTATGGCCTCTCCAGGATTTACAACTATAGGGTCATCCACCAAGAGTTTAATTGATGGAGATGCTAAAAGACACAAACAGAAGAAATGCATTTATTGAGATATGCTGAACCGGGAATGAACAGCAGGTTTTATATTATTCATTCAAGCAGTTAAATGGAAATGTTCTTTTTCTCAAAATTAGAATGTCCTACTCAAACTTTAACCAGATGTAATACTTCTGTACTTCAATTAAGCAGCATGACTTTATAGAACATTATTAAGTCTTTTACACTAGATGTAATATTTTGAGGTTATTTTCAGAATCATTTCTATGGGTTAATGTCAGTGCTATTTGTTCATGGCACCCTAGGAAAAGTCACATAAGAGAATGCAAATATTATTCATTTCTGTAAATTTATTGTTCTTACACAAGAATCACAAAATTGACTAATGTTGTCAAATACAGCATCCATGTCTTAGAGATATGCTACTTTTATCTCATTCATAGTTGTTTAGTCCTTTTATTAAAATCAGGGATGAAGTGATTGATGCTTTCAACATGAATTTAGGCAAGTAAAGAGAGAGCATAAATCACCAGAGTCTTACTACATAGCGAAACCTGACTGCTGTTCTTCAGTTGTAGAGTCACATTATGTGTTATCTCCTTAGTCAGAAAGGTTTAGGTTGTGAGTTCTCATAAACATAGCTTTAAAATTCAGAAAGAAACTATCACAAATGCCCCAGTAGAAATACTGAGCTTACCACTTCTTTTATGGTTAATCATAAAAGTCACACAGTAAAAATTAAGTCTTTTCAAATCCTTAAATTAAAAAATAGAAATATAAACATTCACTCAATTAAAAAACAATCACCTTTATAACAACACTTAAAATTGAAGCTATGTGGAGAATATAAAATGTTACATTCATACAAGCACAACTTATAACACAATGTAAATATATGAAACATTTTCATAAAAGGAGTAGTAGACAGGTATTTTATTGATGTTAAAATTAGTATGTTCAGGAATATTTGATGACAAAGTGATAGCAGTACTGTATGCAATATATATATTAATTATATAATCTCTCTATGTATATACATATGTAGTATAAGTATATAAATTATATACATAATAGTTATTTGACTTTAGTTTTTCATTTCTCTTAAAAATCACATCTCAATATGTATGAAAGTATGTACATATGTATTTTGTATATATAGTATATAGCACATGTATAATATTTATATAGTATAATAAATACTATATTATAAATATATAAATAGTATATATATTAATGTATGCAAATTCATGTAACTGCTTTAATTTAAAATTATTAAGCTCAGTTTAAGCTGCAACTTAGAATTCAAACCCATTAAATTGTGTTTTAATAAAATTCATATTTCTTTATAAACAAAGCAGGGGAAGATAGGGCTTTAGCTCTGTGATGAGCATGAGAAAGAGAGAGAGAGACAGAGAGAGAGAGAGACAGACAGAGAGAGGAGGGAAAGAGTCTCCTTCGGAAGGAGTCTATTTGGCATTTTAAAACATCGTTGTTGCTTACTGACTCTTATAACATCATTAAAATAGCATGGGAATTTTCAAAATGTCACAATATCAGCTTCTCTGATGTTGTGGCATTAAATTATAAAGATTTATTATTAAAAAGCTGTTGGGAAACACACATAGTAAAGGTGGTATGTGAAAGTCACCACAGTTGGGGAGAAAACAAAGTGTATCAAGGAATTATTAAATATTAAACTAGTGAATAGAAGATGCCACTAATTAAATCTTATAAAATATGTATTGAAGTTACTTATTAATATATCACCATCAAGATGCAAATGAAATCCTAATATAAGTAGCATAAATCTAGAATTTTCTTGAGTTAGTACTTTAGAAAACCTAATGCTTATCAAACTGTGTTTAGTGTGTTTTGTACCACATTTAAATTCTACTAAAAGAAACCAAGTCAAAGTTTTAGAATGTATGTAAGGACTATAGAAACAACAAGTTGACATTAAATAGAAGAGTATTTGCTTAAAAGGCTTATTGGAGAAGGGGTAGTTTTCTGTAAGAAACTATGCAAAACAAAAAACTAGAAGAGAATTTCAAAGTTTAAATGTCATTTCATATATAGCAAAACATGCATTGTTTTGACTCCTTTGTTATAGAGAAGAACATTTACAATGTGATCACCTGATGTTCTCCTTCATGAATCTTGGATGAAAACAGTTCTGAGCAGGTTATATTTGTGAATGTTTCCTTTTATTTTCTCAGATTGTTCTTGAAATTGAAAAAGTAGCTCAATCAGACTCTTGATGAGATGACTAACAACTCTGAAGCCTTATTAATATTCAAATATATTTGCTATACTAAATTTTCTAACTTTAAAGCTTAAGAAACTTACAAGGTTAAACTTTTGACACTTGCACATTTGCATATAACCTTTAGGGAACTTTTTGTAACTATAAGGCTTTGTTTAAGAATAACAAGTGATTCTTAGAGGGTGAATAGAATCATGACTAAGAGAGGAAAATTAAAGCATAGAAAAAATTTACCAGTATCAAAAGTACTTTCAGATGGAATGGCTCTTATGTTAATTTGGGGTTGTATACAAGCATTCTGAGTGAGGTTCTGCCTTTCTTATTTTATTTTAGGATCTGACTAACCCAGATATTTACTATCTCACTGTACAGACAACTGGACATTGAATTTATCATCTTCCTTTCTTATCCTCCTGAGGTCTGAGTTTATAGGCATATTACTATATTTGACTTCAGTTTTCCACTTCTTTTTAAAAGTCACATGTTAACATGTATGCATGTATTTATGTATGTATTTTTATGTGCCACTGTATGTGTGCATGTGCAATGGCACCTATAAGAAACCCAGAGGTGAACTTGAGGGAGTTGGTTTTCTCCTTTACCATGTGGGTGCTGAGGCTTGAATTCAGGATGTCAGGTTGGTGGCAAGTTCCTTTCCTTGCAGAACCATGCCCCTGGCCCTAGTTGCTCATTTCTTCATCCTTTTGATGTCGCTTTTTGGT
>JANHMN010000010.1:3401276-3419540 GCA_030674055.1 Rhabdomys pumilio | reverse complement strand
GGATAACATAGATGATACACAGTTGATAGGTAGATAGATAGATAGATAGATAGATAGATAGATAGATAGATAGATGGCAGATAGATGATAAACATGATAGAACAGATATATGGATGGTTGCATAAGTAGGCATATAGGTGATGGATAAAGTGTACATGACAAATGTTTCTGAGATTGTTTATAAATGATATAGAGGACCAATAGATGAAAGAAAGGTAGTAAGTAGAGGTATAATAGATTATAGATAGATGAAACATGATAAATAGTTCATCATAGATAAATGATGGGTAGGAGAAAGAGTGACAAACACAAGGAATGATAGGAATAAGTGTGCGAGGGAAGGAGGAAAATCAGAAAAAGAGAATAAGAAAGAACAGAATGAGAAAGATAAAAATGAAAACAAAGGGGCAAAAGATAATATGGTTTATATGAAATGTTTCTCACTGAGTTATGTGTGGCAAGCCTTGGGCTTCAGCTCATGCAGCTGTATGTAAGGGAATTTCAGTAGCTGGGGTCAAGCTGAAGGAATCAGGTGACAGGAGTAAGTTGTCAATGGGGTGAGGACTATCTTGAGGTTTATATCTGATCTCATCTTGTCATAGATCACGCCCACCTTCTCCCTCCCCTTCCTCTTCCCAAAGTGGAATGTGCTGCTTTGCGAGGCATCTCTTACCATGATGGATTGAAACCTTGGAAACTGTGAGTTAAGATAAATCGTCCATCCCTTAGGTTGTTTGCTGCAGGTGTTTGTTAAAATGACGAAAGCCTGACTGGAAAAGTCTGACAGATAATAGACAACAGCACATAGGGGAGAAATAATAGATAGTACAATCTGGGGAGAGACGGGAGTAGATTAGACTGTCAAGAAAGAAAGAGAGGTAAAGAGGGAGGAGTTAAAAGAGAAGAGATGAGAACAGAGATGAGCCCAGAAAAGCTGAGTTTCTGTTTTCCCAAATTCTAAACTGTATTGCTCTATCTTTTTTGATACAGTATCTTACACACCTCAAGCCTGGTCCTAACTCAGTGACTTGTTGTGTTGCTCAGAACTGATTTTAAACTCTTGATTCTCCTGCTTCCATCGCCCAAGTACTAGCAGTACAGATGTGCTCTGCCATGCCCAGCCTACATCTTAATCAGTCAGCATATCTGAGGAAAGACATTCTTCCCATATTCCATTCAGCACTTTAATTCCTAGTAAAGAAACGTGATGGCTTTCCCTCTTGAGCTGATCAGGAGATATTTAAGAGGCCCACACAGTGAAAAATGGCCTGTTGAGTATCATATACATATCTCCTAGACCAGACATTGCACAGGAAATGGGACTTTGTGTCCTTTCTTAAGTTTGGCAGTACTGAGTATAGCTGACTAGAAGTCAGGAACACGATATTCTTATGGCCCTGGGAAAGAACTCAAAGCTGTAAAATGACAGAGTGAGAAGAAGAGAGCAACCAGGTAGAACTGAAGTTTCTAAGATAGTCAGAAATACATCTATCAGAATTTTTTGACAGGGATGCAAGTGAGCCTTGTGGAAACGTGCTTGCCTAGTATTCTTGAAGACTCGAGTTCATCCCCAATAAAGCAAAAAGGCAAAAACAATAAAATGCCTTTAGAATATGCTAGTACTACTGGTTATGGTAAATGGTAAATAAACTTATAAAATTATAGCAATGCACATAGTTGAATAAAAAAATAAATTGAATTGAGAAAATAATTATTTCAAATCTGAATTCATAATGAGATTCATGTCCACTCAAAACTCTAGCAACTCTGTCATTAGTATTGTCTCTGGAGATAAAAATTTTAACAATTTAGTTCTGGTTAAATTAGAAGAGATTCAGTGAGGAAGAGAAATACTCACTCAGGTATAGTCTTTGTATTACTACCTATCAGGGGAAGAAAACATAGATAAACATTCCCTTAAAACCTGAAGCTAGAACACAGTGCTAATCATATGTATATTCTCACACATTTTAGGCCTTCCATGGACCTGGCATGAAACTTCTAAAAATACAACGTAGTTTGTCTCTTGGACTATAATTTAAAAAGCACAAGCTGTTACTTATATGTACCTATCAAATGTTGTTAGTAAACAACTGAAGTAATTCAAGGATTAGGAAGAGAATTGATTCATGTAGAAAATGACAAGGAATGAAAAAACAAATAAGAATCACTTGATAGATATGGTCTGCCTGGCCGGATCTGCCTAACGTAAAACCTTCATAGTGGGTCTAGACTGTCATTAAGAGGGGAGCACTGAGGGGAACATTGATAAAGATAAGGGGGAGGCTAGAAATAGAGACAGGCCAGAAAAAAGCTGTGATAGCCAGGCTTCTGAGTAGAAAACCTGCCTCTGACTTGTGTAACCAAAAGAGTATGCATCTCAGAACTCTCTGGAGAATCAGGGATATTTGAGGAGTTTACCAGCATCTATGGCTCACTGGAACTTGATTTCCCAGACTCATGTTATCCCTGCATCCAGAGAAAGCTTTTCTACAGAGAGATCTTCATTTCAGTTTTATGTCTGTTGCTGTGATAAATGCTCTGACCACCCCCACTCCCGACCCCCAAATATCAGGCAAGAAAAGTGACTGTTTGTCTTACAATTCCAGGTCACAGTGCATTATTGTGGAGTAGCTAAAGCAGGAATGAGAAGCATGGCATCCATGGTCACGAGCAAGGAAAGAATGTAGGCATGGGTCTTTGCTTTCTTGCTCTTAGCTGTACTTTTCCTCCCTTACGTTGTTCAGGATCTCCAGCCTGGAGAATGATGCGACTCAGAATAGGCTGACCCACCAATTAGCTATCAAGGTCATCCCTACAGACATTTCTACAGGCCACCCTGCTGTTAATGACTCCTGCATGACACCCCTCTCTAAGTAACTCTAGGTTGTGTCAACTTAACACTAAAAACTTCGCAGCATACTAGTATTTAAGATAAGTGGGTATACATGATCATAATTCAGCATGCACACATTAGAAATTAGTATTATAATTTTAAAACAATTAATCAAAATTAAAAATAAAATCAGAAATCTGTCCACAGAAAGTACATTAATTGCCAGGTGAGTCTAAGAACAGAAGGCAGCATACTTGGTGTCTGTGGGTCACTGTTTCCATTTACTTTCAAAATCAATTACTAGCTACAGGAAGGTGCTATATAAAGGGAAAAGAAAGAATGTGTGTGTGTGGGGGGGGTGGCTGCTATCAATCAAGAACGAGATGCTGGATGAAATGAATGAGAGTACAGTATGAAGTAGTGAACGGTAATGAAAATAGGCAATCACATTTTCTGTTCTGTAACGTGACATTTGTAAAGTAGCAGAAAACATGTAAAATGCTGACAACTGAGGTGAGCTTGTATGTGAAGAGACATGTCCAGAAACTATGTTTTGTTTGAAATAGCCTCCATTTCATTAAGATGAAAACATGACTATCTTGGTAGAAACTTCATGGTGATTCCATTCTCCATGTGTATTTCATGCCAAATGTGGATAACTGAACATATCACAAAATAAAGAGGGTATACACCGAGTCGATTTGAGAACTGAATGATCTACCCACATATGTGACTTTATTATTTCAATATTATAAGTCACTTACTGCTGAAGCTCAGGAAGACCAAGGATGATATTATACTGAGAAAGTGTATCTAAAATGATGTTTAAGAATATTAAAGTTTTTGAAATAGTATCCATAAATAGTACTTACTTCAGGAGTGAACTTCTGCTACAAATACTGAAACCAACAGGCATTTTTTTTATTATTGTAATATTCATAAAACAGAGATTTCTGGAAATGATCAAGGAAGCACAATCCATTTCTTCATGGAAGATTGCATTAAAGGATTATGAAATTGATCAATTTTATGATATAGTAAATCTCAAGTAAGAGAGTCTCTAAAATTTTTTTAATTAGGGGTGGCTTCACAGTCTCTTTTATTGCTATTACTGTTTTTATCACCAGTAACTGAATGTCTTCTTCCTAGGGAACACCTTACTTACTCATGTATTGAGTAGATATTTATAGGGTTTGTATCATGTAATAAGAAACAAAATGTGTCAATGAAATAAAGCAACTAAAGCTTCCCAACATTCAGAAGTATACACTCTAACAAAAAAAAAATGAAAACTCTGGATACAACTACTTTTGTCTTATGTGACTTTACACTGTCACATCATCTTCAAATTCTCTGAATTTATGTGTGCTTTTGACTCTTGACCAGAATGTTGATGCCATTATGAATTATGAAGAATTATGAAAAAAGTACCAATAAGTATTTTCAGCTAAAGCATTGTTGATGCATGAAAATATTCTGTTCTGTATAGAAGATACTGGGATTTGGAGAGTAAGACTATACTGCAAAGGTTCATTTATCATGACACAAGCAGAATAGTCACTGACTCTGCTGCCTGGAGTCCACTTCCAATGTTTGATCATTTAGTAAGCACAACATTAGCTAATTCATTATACCTAAATATCAAGGTCAATTTTTCATCAAGACTGAAGCTTTTATCCAACATATTAGTTTGATTTCTCCTTTGCAGGAGTAAGTATGATTATAATACTCTACCACTTGAACACTTGCTCTTATCCCATCAGTGTGACATCTTTAGGAATAGGACATCAAGGTGAGAAGAATAATATACATTTTGTATCAGCAGGACCCAAAGAAGATACAACAAAGGTTTAGGTGGTTAATAAAGTTGTCATGAAGAAAATATCTATAAAGTTGAGCCAGGTGTGGAGGCACACGTTGGTACTCATAGTACTTGTCGAGGTGAAGGGTGAAGGAAAACCACTTCAAAGTCCAGATGGGCCAATTGTTTGCAAACAAATCAACCAACAAATAACATGAACTATTTTCTTTATACAAAACATAGGAATTATAAAAAAATAACTCATAGACCACATGAAGCTCATGAAGAAGGAAGACCAGGTGTGAGTGTGGGACCGAAACTGAAGGAGGGGCCGTCTGGAGACCATTTCACCTGGGTATCCATCCCATGTGCAGTCACCAAAGGCAGAAGCTGATGTGGATGTCAGGAAGTGCATGCTGATAGGAGCCTGATATAGCTGTCTTCTTAGAGGTCTGCCAAAGTCTGACACATTCAGAGACAGATGCTCACAGCTAACCACTGATCTGATCAAGGGTTTCCCAATGGAGGATTTAGAGAGAAGACTGAAAGAGCAGAAAGGGTTTGTGGCCCCATGAGGAGAGCAACAATACCAACCAACCAGAGCTCCCCAGGGTCTAAACCACCAGCCTGGGAGCACATAGGAAGGGACCCATGACTCTATCTGTATATGTAGGGGAGGATGGCCTTTTCAGGCATAGGTGGGAGAGGTGGTCCTTGGTATCATGAAGGCTGGACACCGAGTTGGGGGGAATTTGAGGGTGGGGAGGTGGAAGTGGGGGGGTAGGTGGGGGCACATCCTTATAGAAGCAGGAGGAGGGGGGATGGGATAGGGGGCTCCTGGGGAGGGGGAATTGGGTAAGGGGATAAAATCTGAAATGTAAATAAAATATTCAATAAAAAAATTAAAGAAAAGAAATTATAAAAAAACAGTTTTTATTGTTAAACCTACTTAAAATCATTTATATGCTATATTACTAATAGTGATGGCAAAATAATTGGTTTAACATAATTATTATGCCTTGCTCAACAGGTGAATATGTCTTATTCTCATTTTCAGTTAGCACTTTCTTCAGTTATAATTCTGAAGATTACTACTGATAAATGAAACAATTAAGTTACTTAGTGTCTCTGAAACCAAAATAAACCAAAATATAGGGAACATAATTTTTTAGGAGGAGAACTAGTATATAGCTAATTATTATGAGATGCCAAGATGTAGGTCAATATCAGCCAAGATTTAAACCTCTTCTTAGTGGAAAGTGAAATCAACAAATGAATAGAACAAAGGAAGACCATCTGCCATTGACCATACAGCTAGCTATTTTATTTTTTAAGTTGTGTGCTATATTAAAAAGTATTCTCATAATACTTAAAATACTTGTTTGATAAGGGCATTTTAGCTTTCATTATCTATCCTGGGACCAATTTATTTCAGTGTTATAGTTTGAGTTCTGTATAATTGCATAACTCCAATTCATAGAATGTTGATTGTGGGTTGTTTCATAATTCTCTGGAGTCCAGGGTTTTTCTCTAATCAAGGAGGAAATTAGTTAGTTTCTAACGAGGTCTGCCTGAAGCAAATTCTGCCATGATAAGGAAAATCCTGGGGCGGAAAGCCACATCTTTGGATACAGTTATACCTAAAGTCCTGAAACTGTAACAAGTATTAAAAGTTACATTAGAAGCCTAAGCATCCTTGTCAGTGGTAGCAGCAGAATATTCGAACTGCAATGAAGAAAGTGTGCACACATCTTCTTTTGCATTAGTGGTTATTAATTGGACAAACTGCTTATGACATATCCATCTATGCATCTATTCACTTTGATAAAGTTATCATTTTCCTTTCCTATTACTATTCTTTCAATATATTCTAGATATTAATTCCCTATTGGGAATTTCACAAAGGTTTTTATCTATTTTATAAGCTCTCTCTTCACTAGTTTACTTCTTTCTTTCACTGTTTGGGAGACTTTTAAATTTGATGTAGTTCTGTATTTATAAATTATTTTATGAAAAATATGCCAATTTGATATAGATGCACTTAGCATCAACTGTGTACTAAAATTTGTTCTGGGCTCTGAAAAATGTCATAACAAATCAAATATAAATACTGTCCTCCTGAAATGTACCATTAGATAAATCTGATTAGAGATATTAGTATATCTGAGGCAATGTCCAAAAAAAGCATTCTTTATGCAAATGTATTACTTCTATAAAAAGCCAGGGAGAAAAATCAGGGATTTTATCAAAATGAAATATCTCTGTATGGGAAAGAGAAAAATCACCAGGAGGAAAACATAATTCACAGAATGGAAGAAAATACTTGTACTCCATATGCAGTCGGGAGTTAATCTCTAAAATATATAACAATCTCATATTATTTACTCATATGTCCTAATATGCCAATTTTAAAAATGGCTAACAACCTGAATAGGCTTCTTTAAGGAGACATTGGAGACTAATATGTATAGGCAAAATATATTCATTGCTATCAGTAAATAGAAAATGAAAAATAAAAACACTATAACATTACCCATACATTTCAGGATCTAATTAGTTTTTAATACACAGGGTAGGGTGATATTTTGGAAAAACAAGAAGGTTTAATATTGTGAATGGTTCAAAGCAGTGTTGCAAGAATGAGCATGGAGGATAGAAATCAATAAAAATACATTTAACTTTCAGATTACCTTGAAATGCTTTTTAGGATCCTGAATAGTACCAAAAAAATTTAAATCAAGACTCGGGGATATAAAGACACATATTCAGTATACCAGAATAGCCCCAAAATTGGGGGGAAAACTAAATTATACAGTAATTAATATATAGATATAGTAAATGTAACATCTGGCTATGTCATAACAAATTGTATCATTCAAAATGAAAATTCCTGTAATATGTGAAAACATGGGTGAACTCTGAGGACGTTTTGGTAAGAAAAATAAGCAGTTAACACACACCATATAATCTTCCTCATAAACAGTATCTAACACATTCAGTCAAATTCAGACTCATGATGTGGGTCAGTGTTTGCCAGGGTTTGAGAGGAAACGAGGTGGGGGCATTACTAATCATGGGCGTTAAAGTAAATTTCATCTTTTTTTTTTTTTTTTTGTCTTCCAAATTAAGTGAAACAGATTTACAAGTTGGAAAAAAAAAAAAAAAAAAAAGGAACCAAAGAAAAGGTTGTAATTCCAAGTGTTGCATGTAGGGGGAGTCATTCCAGTGGATTGGATTACAAAGGCACAAAGTCGTGCTTTTCACTGCTGAAGGTGGCAGCTCGAAACTATGGACTATGTACTCCATGTTACTAAAGCATCATGTTGCCTTCCCGTGAATACTAACAGCGGCCTAATTCTGGCATTATACATGTAGTTCAAATGAGACTATTCCAACACTTAAAAAGCCCTATTATCTTGGGGCTTCAGAGAGAATATTTCCATGTATTCTTTTGTGTTTTAGGACAGTGCTGTTAATGTGATAAGGAAGGTGCTTAGTTTTCAAATACAAAATACAGAAAAAAATTAAGATGCATAAAATGGAATGTTTCTTAAGGCAAAAGTAACGAGCAATAAAACTCTCAGTACTATTTTCTAATAAAAGATAAAACAATAAATCGCTTCTTAATTTGCTTCCTCTCTACACAGAAATGTACGTACATAATATTCTGTATTTCATTTCCCAAAGTTACTAGAAATAAAGCTTTCTGCTTCTAGTTCTATCACATTTAATACTAATTTTAGTCAAACTACATTTCTTATTCTTATTAGATTAATGAGCTACTGAAATATCTTTGCAGAGAAAATATTTACCATTGTTTTTAATATAGAAAATTTTAAGTTTAAGTTACATACATTTATACATATATATACACACATATATACATACACATACATACATACACACACACACATACATAAATATTAATCCAAAGCTGATTTCCAATGTGTTGATGTGGTAATTTGGATTTAATTCAAAAGTAATTTGTTGACCCTTTTCTCCTGAAGTATGTTATAAATCTCGTACATAATATGACAAACAATAGGTAGCAATAGTCTCAGATTCTGTAAGCTTTTACTTTGCATGCAAAGATCTTAAGGCTCACAGGTTACTAGACAGTTCTGCACCTATTTCTTGACACCTTTCTTCTAAATTTTGTTGTTGCTATTATTACCTTGATAAATAGAAGTAAAGTATTATGGTGAATGCTTTCTTTTCATCATATTTCCCCACCAATCACGCTATCGATATGGTTTTAGCAGCAAAACAAATCCACAGAGTTGAGGGAATTGATAAAAATCACCACCTTATATGGAATGGAGAGAATCCATAACAGCTCTTTCAAATAAATGCTTTCTCATGTAGACTTGATTAAGCCTTTACATGAGCCAGCATTGACAATGGTTGGTGGTGCACAGCTGCAGTCCCAGCACTCAAGAGGCAGAAGGGGAAGAGGGGTATGACGAATGTAATGTCTGAATGTAATGTCTACATAGCAAAGAGTTTCATACCAGTCACGACTACACAGTGACAATATATCAACCAAAAACAAACAAACAAACAAAAAAACCAAAACAAAGGACAGAGACAAACAGAAACAAACAACAAAAACACCAAAAGGAAGAAAGACAACAACAAAACAAAGGACACATCCACACAGAGATATCCGGCTGGTAGATTGCATCACTGGGACACTCTATTGTTCTGGTTTGCTTGGATGTTGCTTTAAAATATCTGGGACTTTCAGAGTTCAAGACATCAAGAGAACAGGCAATGAGACCAGGTATACGCAACAGCTGTGGGTTGTTTATCTGAGTTAGTAATTTACAAAATCCCAAACCTCCCAGGAAACTAGAAGTTGTCAGACAAGTTTTAAATCGACTGCTTGTTTAAAAATAGATAATCCAGCATTTCAGAAAATTTCTAATTTTGCCTAGAAGCATTCAGGTTTCCAACAGCCAGAAAAACAAACAAACAAAGAGAAAGGAAAAAAAAATAAAAGCCTCATGTAATTTGAGATATGAAAGGAGGATAATTAAACTGGGACTTTCTACTGAAAAAACAAACTCTCTGTGGCAACCTCTGGTTTGTCAGACAGTTCTTAGAGCAATCTGAAGGTACAAGGGAGTCACTGGGACTGTATCTGTAAACTTTGTATGAGATGAAAAAAAAAAAAACATTGCAGCTTCAGCGTGTTGCCCTGTGTGTTAACATGCAAACTATACTTCTTGTGTACTGTAACTGATTATACGAAAGCTGGCCCGAGGGTCAGATAACTTGACAAGTGGTGTTCATTCTTTGTTGAGTCTTGAAAAATTAAAAAAAAAAAAAATCAAGGGTACAGGTGTACACAAGTTTCAATATATTTTTGTCTTTGTTTGTATTTTACAACTTTAACAAGTGAGGTTAAAATACTTTCCTTGGAGAAATACAGACACTTGGGGGAAAAAATAACCTGGTGCTCTGAAGAACATAAATGCGCTGTTTTTATTTTTATTTTATATAATTTCAATTGGTGTTTCCTACTATCTTTACATTGAAACTCTTAAGCTGAATAAAACTGCAGATTGATAACCTTGCTAGATTATAAGCAACAAATAAATGTTTACAAATGGCTTAAAGATTTGAATGTTCAATGTGCATTTATTGCACAGAGCCTGTGTCATTAAGAGTTTAGGTGTGCACAGTTATCCAGTAGAGCGTTTTTAGAATTGCACAAATTGATTACAAGTCATAGCCCCTCCTTTCTGGTTTTCCTCATTCCTTTCCTATTCTCTCCTACTTCCTATTTCTCTTTCCATCCCCCCAATCCATGAAAAGATCCTGTGGACTGAAAAAGCCCACCTGAAAAGCCTGGACTACCCTGACTGACATGGAGACTGTCAGGGGTTAGTAACTGTGTCTCAGGAGACTTGCAGGTGGTTTTAGCTAGCACAGGCAGGTGTCAGGATGCTCAAGAGGTTTGTTAGACATTGGAAATGTGCAAAGAACTGTACCATGTTCATAAATTTCCATTTTAAAATACAAAATGCACAGTCTTGGGATTAAGAAAATAAAAAACCTAGTATTTAATTTACCTTTGCCAACTCAATGGCAATGGCAATTATGAAGCAGAGTGGTATTAAGTTCCTCTGAAGCTTTCTTATGGTAATCTTGGCTGGCTGGCTAGGATTTAAAAGGAACTTGCTTCCAAGCCTGGGTCCCAAGTTGTGGAAGAAGAGAACCAACTCCTGAAAGTTATCCTCTGGTCTCTACATGTGCACTGTGGAACTCAAGCACCTTGCTGCTGCTCCCTCCCACATCCCCCATAAGCAAATAATGTTTTATTATAATTAAATTCAGGTAGCATATTAAATTAAAAATAGGTACCTTGAAAATGTATAAGTGACCATTTTAGATGTTTATAACAAAACAGACTATTTGATGATAGTCCAAAATATTCATATGATTTTGAAAGAACATTCTGATCAATTGTTTCCATCTCTGTACATATTGCATTGTGGCCTTTCATTCACCAATTTGCCCTTGTATATTTTGCCATTTATTATTTTTTTTTAAATTATTGTATCTTCTAGGAAAGTTACTAGATGATGAGGGATGTTTTATATAAGAATTTACAGTCTCAAAATAAATGTGAATACCAGGGAATGTAAAAAATTTATTGGGAGGACAATAAAATACACAGGTAGAGGAAGAACCCGGCAACTTGCAAACTTTCTGTTACTATGGCAATAGAATTTTGGAAAATCTGGGTCATCTTGTTGCTGTGGAAACTCTCAGGAAGAGTAAAGTTGAAACCTAGTAATGACCACTATATTTTCTTTCCAATTGACAGTGAGGTTATCATCTGTGTTTTCCTATATCTGAAGTTGCATTAGTGAGACTGGGGTACATTCAGGTTTGATTACCTTAGGAAATGAGAGAGCACTTAGACAGACAATCTAGTGTATTGACAACCTTGTGTATTTCCTCTATTTGCTTGATGAAATCTTTTTCTGTCTTTTATTAGAAATAGATCTTTTTCTCACGTCATATGTCCCGATTACTGTTTCCCCTCCTGCTACAACTTCTAGTCTTTTACCACTTTCTCTCCCACGTTTTGTTTCTCATTAGAACACCAACAGGCTTCCGAGGGATAATAATAGAATAAAGTATATAAGACAAACCAAAACCTAACACATCAGCATAGGACAAAACCAAGCAGAAGAAAAAGGGCCAAGAAAAGGCACAAGGAACACATACAAACACACAGTTCTCTGCACACAAAGGAATCACATAAAAATACTAAACTGAAAGCCATAATATATATGTAAAGGACCTGTAGAGTAAAAGGAGAGTAAACATATAAATATATAAATGATAATAATAATAATAATAATAATAATAATAATAGTAAAAATGATAATAAATAAAATAAAAAATTTAAAAGCCTGATACAAAATTATGAAACAAAGAACTTTTAAAGATTGCTTTGAGTTTGTTTTTTGTTGAATACACAAACATAACTAATTTTATATTAAAGTTTCAGTCAAGAACAGGTCACAGCAGGCAGAAATATCACAAGTATATAATCAGATTATCTTGGGACACTTCTGTCTTCTTACCCAGCATTATTGCCTTACCTGGAGCCTGACCTAACATCTTTGAGGGCATCGTGAATCTCCTGATTCTAACCATCCTAAGGTTTAAGAATGCTATCAAAAGCTTCTGAGGCCTATTGAAAAGTTTTCCTGTTGTAGCCTTCCTATGTAATATTTCTGTCAATGTAATGAATGGTGCTTTGATTTATGACTTTGTTTGTTCTATTCTTGAGTAAAATTCATTGAACTGTTAGTACATTGGAACAAGGAATTTGAGGGTACCTAAATCTGTGTTTCTGGGTTTCGAGGGTCACTCATATAGGATTTGATAAATAATAAACTATCTCCTTTTGGTGAAAAAAAATTTGGTCATTAAACTTATACCCATCATGAGCATTAATTTGCACAGATTTCTATGGGTGGTGGTATTCACATACAAAGAACAATTCATTGACAATGAGCATAAATCAAGATGATAAGTTGTTTTCAGACAAGTCATTAGTCATAGAACCGTTTCGGCCAATTTTGAGATTTTCTTCATCATTTTAGCTTGATTGATGATTGCAAGCATATATTCTTCTACTATTTAGATTATAAATCCTATTGTAAATATTTCTTACTGAGTATTTTTCTATATATCAACTGCTTCATGTTTTATATATCTAGAATTTATTACCCATAAAAGCAAACTGTGACTAAGTTTTCTTTTCTTATCCCTAATTTTAAGAAGTAAAAAACAAAACAAAACAAAACAAAACAAAACAAAACAAAACCAGTAGCCAAACCAGCATTTGATTGAGACAGATGCAGATACAGACAGCCATTGGACTGAGCTTGGGAACCCCTATGGAAGAGTTAGGGGAAGGATTGAAGAAGCTGAAGGGGATGGCAACCCTATAGGAAGAAGAAAAATGTCAACTAACCAGATCCCTTAGAGCTTCCAGTGACTAAATCACCAACCAAAGAGTATACATTGGCCTGCTCTGTGGGCCCCATTATTTCCATAGCAGAGTGAATGCCTTGTCTGGCCTCAGTGGGAAGGGATGCACTTTGTCCTGTGGAGGATTGATGCCCCATAGAAGGGGAATGCTAGAGAGGTGAGGTGGAAATGGAGAGGTGATAGAGCACCCTGTTAGAGGCAAAGGGGAGGGGAGATGGAATGGGGTGGCCCTGGAGGGAGGCAGGAAGGGGGATAACATTTGAAATGTAAATAAATAAAATAATTAATAATAATAAAAGAAAAAAGAAACAGTAGCCAATTAATGTCCTTAAGCTCACAGAACTAGAATTTGTGTCTTAAATTTCTGATTCAAAACACAAGACCCCACCAATAGGGGCCCTGTTGAGAGAGAGACAGGGCCCTAAATTTTAGCCTTGAATGGTTTAGTACTCATTGCACAGTTCAGATTGGATTCAAACTCTTCATAATCCTCCTGCCTCAGCATCTTGAACACTGAGAATGCAGGTGTAAAAAACGATGCCTGATGAGGAAAACATCTTATTGTCAACACCAGTCTAACAACAGTTACCATCAAATATTGGTGTCTGTACTGATTGTAGGGAGCCGACTTTAAGCAGAAAGCGGCTAGAAAGCAGTTATCATCTTTGCAGCCATCAGGAATCATTTACCCTGATAGAGACTTGGTTTTTCAGCAGCCTACAACAGCTGAGCACACTTTAACAAATATCTTGTTTATCCCACATAGCTTGTTTTGCTGTTTAGTGACCCCAGCTGCAAGGTGCACGTGGTAAAATGTTTTCACCTGTGTTCTCCTGCGTGTGCTTATAAATACCCAGGATTTCATTGTAAGAATATATACAGTTAAGAGATATATGAGAATAGGGTTAATATATATACAGTCAATAGAGTTAAGAGATACACAGTCAATATGAGTTAAGAATATATATATATACAGTCAATAGAGTTAAGAGAGGAATCAATGTGTGCAGTAAAGAGACAATAAAGGAATAATGAGACTTGACTCCAGAACCTCTGCCTTGTCTCCATTCTTCGAGACTCAGTCCCCGTGGATGCGAGCAGCAGCGCAAGCCAAACCAGACAGAGTATTGGTCCTCAACAGTTTTGGCACCAAGCGTGGGGCAGAACGGTTGTCAACACTGATAAACCCTATTCTTAAAGGTAACATCCATTATTCATTTCTGACATCATAAATGTTCTAATATTCAAAGGTTAAAAAATCAGAAGTTTCTCTAGTATTTCATATACTAAATTTAAAAATATAAAAATATTATAACCCAAAAAGTGCATACTTCACTGTCATATAGAGGTGCTATTAGCATCTTGATTCTGCCTTTAAAAAAACAATGATCATGATGGTGTAAATAGTGGCTGTCTTTCTTTGGATTCAGCCTTCTCTTATTTTAGAGTTGCTTTCCCTAAACAAAGTATACAGGGCTATAAAAAGTCACGATAGAGTTATATTTTGAAATGAACTATTAGAAATAAAACAAAAGGTAGCTAATATTTAATAAGTGTGTTCCTGATATAAGAATGAAAACCTTTACAGGAATAAGGTGTACAGATCCTTTATTCCATGCCAAGGAAAGCCATGTGACCACTTCATGATGGTAACTCAGGAAGGCAGCTCTTAACAGAAGCCAATTGTGAAAAAAGGACTTTGATCCTGCAATTTGTAGCCTGTAAAATCATGAGAATATATATTTCTGTTGTTTGTGCCTCCTAGTGTGTGGCATCATACTAATGTAGCCCACGCAAGCGGGTACAGGAAACCCTCCTTTCTGTTCTAGGTATATCTCATAAAATCAGTCTTTCTAATACAAATGCTGGTTGATAAGATAATATACCTAGATTCTAGTCAGCAATAATTATCACTCAGTTAGATTCTGTGTTGGTCAGGTGAACTCAGCAATGTAAGAGAAAAAGAAAACAAATAATCTTGGGTAAAGAAAGTGGCCAAGGTTCATGTTTATGTGTAAGAGCAAAATTCCCAATACTCCTTTCTCTTGAACTTAAATTGACACCTCTGATAATGTGCATATTATACAAAGACACGGTTATATATTTTATTTCATAACCTTGGCTACCAAATCACTGTAACTAAAATAACATTTTACTTCTTATAAAACATAGGCTTCATTCTGCTAAACATAGGAGACCACCATGCAAAGAGCAGAGCACACAGAGTTTTATATTCCCTTTACTAAGTAAAATAATGGCAGATCCAAAACACAAGAGATGTTTTCCTTAAAACCTTTGCTTCTGTGAAAATTGATGAAAAGATTAAAGAACATGAGAGAGAGACAGAGAGGCAGATATGGAAAGAGGTGGTTAAAGAGGTGCAAGGAGGAAGGAGCTGAGGGGGGAGGAGGAGGAGAAAAAAGAAACATGGAAAAGAGATAGAGGAGCCGTGCAACTTCAGTACATGTTTACACAGCACCACTT
Organism: Rhabdomys pumilio; assembly: GCA_030674055.1. Lineage (NCBI taxonomy): Eukaryota > Metazoa > Chordata > Mammalia > Rodentia > Muridae > Rhabdomys > Rhabdomys pumilio. The sequence continues at coordinate 3,403,899 of JANHMN010000010.1, read as the reverse complement.
TTGTAATGTATTACTCTGGATGTAATCCATATCTAAGGAAAGCATGTTAATTAGGTAGTTTTTATAAATGCTAAGGCTGTGTAGACTAAATCAAGGGATCTATATAATTAAGTAAAATTAGCCCCACCTGCCTTATTTCTTTATAGTCTTCATCATCACCTCTTAGGCAGGTACAAAACATGTTTTTCATCCTAATATAGGAAACTACTTAATTCCTTTTTCCCATTGAAATCATGAGCCGTCAACATTTAAGTGCTTGAAATACATTAAAATAAATGAAAAATTTATCATAATTCCTATGTACCCTTAGGTTGTAGATACATATTTTAAATAATTTATACTTTCCTCCCATAATTATGATCATTTAAAAATACACATATTTATTGAGACTATAAATTTACAAATCTAAATGGACTTATTTTAATCAGCCGTGATAAATAAAACTACACCAGTACTTTAAACAGAAAAAAGATTAATGTAATTTTTCTTCAAGATGAGACCATAACCATCAAAGTCTTGATTGGTCACAAGTCACTTGGTCAGTGTGTTTTACAGAAAATAATATATATGTTGCTTTGTCACTTTTATATAAAATGCTATGAATAGGTATAATAGGTGTTAAAGAATCTGGCTAATGTAATGTGATATTCTCTGATACTACTGTGACAAGACACATTTTAATAGTGTCGTCATTAAGAATCAAAAGATTATTGAACACTTTGCTTAGCTTGATATAGAATTGAACTACAATGTTAATTCATTCTGAGAAAGCCAAGATAACCCACTGTTGTTTAATCTGTAGATGACTATGTTATTTCAGAGGATTCAGAGATGCTCCATTAACAACTTGATTTCTTTCATTTCTAAAGCTCATATGTACAGAAAGGAGTGAGTTTATTAAAACATTCTGAATACACAGACATCATCTTGTTATCCAAAACAATCATTTAATTTTTTCCAAAGTCTGTATTCCAAGGTCTCACATCAAATTCCTGTTTCAGTCGGTATAAAATGGTCCCAGCAATCTAGTCAAGGTGAAATGGCTTGGCTCTAAGAACTCTGAAGAACTGTTACCAGTGATGATATTTCTATGTTAGCTTGCTGTGTGTATTGGGCATTTTGTAAGCAGGACTTCAGATTGATGCTACTTAATAACTTTAAATAACTACACAGATTTTCCTTGCAAGTTTATTCAAAATTATACTTATCTACCGTTTGTCCTCTACTAGAGTTATAATCTCCAAAGTTCAATTTTTACAAACGTATTTGTTACAAAGAATATTAACCAATCTTATTGCAACATTCACAATATAATCCTTATCTTTCTATAGTGTACACATTTTCCAAAAAAGTGTTGTAAAACAGAGGCTTAATCTTTTGTATATACCATAACAGTTTCTAGCAGAATGCCTGATAACATATTGGTTATGTCCCAGAGATTTGCACTTCTCTTTCATGTCAGAAGAACAATAATCTGGCCTTAGAAGCACCTATTGTTTTACAGACCTGCTTGCATAAGTATGGTCAGCACTGAATTTACTCCTGATGCACTTTGGGAACTACTGTGCTTTCATCTATCTGCACAAACCCTTCCAACATTGAGCAAAACCACATAGGAAAGAAGACAAAGCATACCTGATTTGAATGCATCAAAGGTCAGGCAAATGGGGTATCTGATTGAAGTTGTTGGAAGACTTAAACAAGCACCACAATCTCATTTATCTTTCACAGTTTCAATACTTACTTCGTAATAAACACCAATAAAAGATTATTTACCCATGCATAATCTACCAAGACAGAAAACATTTGTTTTCTGCTTAATCATATACATTAATGCGGGGACCAATAGAATAGACCACAATGTTGAAAATTTTAAAAGAATGTTTGTAAGATAGCACAACTGTGCCCTCTGAAAAATGGTAGCTCTTCTCATTAAAAGTCATCCTAGCAACAAAAGAAGCCAGCTGCTTTAACAGGCTTTAGGAGATCTGCCAGTTTTTATTCTAATATTGCTAATGAAATAAGATGTCTTTATTTATATCTAATAAAACACTGTGCTTTCAGCTAGAATTTCCTTTCATTAGCGCCAAAACAAAACTAAAATGCTGGTCACTCATCCGTTTAAAATAACTCTTCAGATTTGAGAGTCAGTCTTCTCCAACACACGCAACATGCAACAGTGAAAGCTATAGATCACCACAATATAAAATGCTAAGTTTTATTTTTGAAGTTTTGGTCTTCAAACAGTTTTTGTTTTCATTGACTTTCTTCAGTCTTGGATTAAGCTAAAGGAACTATATGTCAAACCATATAAAAAGATAATATAAAAACAAATATATAAAAACAAAGCTACAGTTGGCTTCTGCCTCGGTGGTCATAGTGATTAATAAAAAAAGCAGAGAGCAACTTAAGAACTAATAACTGCTCAAATGTAAGAAATGTAAGGCCAAATGTAAGTGGTAAACTTACTACCTCGTTCTTTTTCACTCAGCTGCACTATCTTTACCCATTACTAGGAAATAGTTCCATTTTATTTTGTTTGTTTTTTTTCCTCTAGGCGATTATCTGACTACTAACACACACACACACACACACACACACACACACACACACACACACACAC
>JANHMN010000010.1:3350553-3401266 GCA_030674055.1 Rhabdomys pumilio | reverse complement strand
CACACACACACACACACACACACACACACACACACACACACACACACTTAATGAAGGATATGCTTTATTCTCACTTGCCACCCATGCCACCAGCACTCTTATGGTGAGACAGAAAGCAGATACAGAGAATTGACCAGAATTAAATATTTGCAGTGAAACAACTGAAAGGAGAGACTGTCTTCTAAAGCAAGGTAGATGAAGAGAACAGATCCCAGCAAAGCTGCCCTCCAGCCTTTATATGTGCAATGCACACATGCACTCATATTCACACAATCTCCTACACAGACATAAATAAATAAATAGCCTTTAAAGATATAAAGAGGGGAATTACTAAAACATACATTGTTCAAAAGTGCAGTACAAATAGCAATACCTTATATGCTAGTTTTAGAAATTAAAAATAAAATTTAAATAAAATATATACAAAGTTTGAATAATTTACTGTATGTTTCATGACAAGAACAATATATTACAGTTATTAATATATTCTTTTATAATATGCTATTTTCTTTCTTTAAAAAATGGCACAAAGTCATTAACTTATATGTTTTACAACCATTAGGATTTTATATTTCTCTTTATTTTTCTGAAGCATATATTCCATGAAGTGTTTTACATTTTAATTAGTAAAGCTGTATTTTCTTTTACAGATTATTTTTAGGTTTGCTTCTACAGACTTTCACCAGGTCCTTAATGCAATACTTCCTACTGTAAGGCAATTGGCCTATATATACCTACACATATGAATTCTGACTCAGAGAGGAGCTCAAGAAATTATTGCAGAATAAATGAATTAATGAATGAGCAAATAAATAAAGAAATGGGCATTTAAAATTTTAGCAACTTGTTGGAACAAAAAAATACCAAAGTAGAAATGTACTTTGGAAAATATTTTTTATAAAATCTTAACTCTAATGCTTTCACTAAATACTCTGGTTGGAATTTGCTGAGTAGTTATTTGCTGGGAAAGAAATAATGTGTGCTCTAAATGTTTCAGGCATATCAACACATTAATTCTTTCTTGTATAAAAGTACCATCTTGGTAAAAACTATTTGAGTTTACCCATTACATTTTTTATTTGAAAAATAGCATTGTAAAAGAGTCTTACTTTGCTTTGCAACCATAAGCCATTTTCAGCAAATTAGATGATAAATTTTTATATAAAGAATCCAATAGTCCTCAAAATTCCTTTCAATGATATATAGGGTGATTTGTAAAAATTTATGACTAAAGTATTTTAAGACAATAAAATTCTCTATGTTTCACACATATAGAGTCTCTTTCAGCTATTTCCCCCTTATTGCTTTGTTAAAAGCTTTAGAAATATGCCAAACATTTCTTAGATAAAAGATGACTTCCTTCTGTATATGTAGCAATCCACTGGCCTGTAAGAAGACTGAAAAGTTTTCTGTAAAATAGTTGTGAAAAACACACATATAGAATATAGTGATAGGTCCATACCGGTTTTATTGGAAAGTCTAAAAGACACCATCTTGTCTGGAATATTACATACGTTCCTCACTGAAGCAATGCAGCTGTAGTTAGCATAATCCTGAGGTCGGAGATTCTTCAGCTTTAAGATCTTTGTTTCCCCCTGAAATTGGAGAAGAGGTCATTAGCACAGGTCACTGCTAACCAGAAGGAATGAACTGACATACAGCACTGTAGTGCATTAAATCATATTCTTAGCAGAACATGTCCTAAATGTGAAAAAGAAACATTCACTTAAGCATAATACTGTAATATGCTTGGAGCTAAAAACTAACAGACAACAATGTAAATTCATAATATTTTCTTTGCAATCTTGCATCCTGGGGAAGAAAAGCCTACTTCTGGCAGTAGTTATGCAAATTATTATGCAAAGCTCTGAATAATACACTTAATAATAGAGGTTATTCGATAATCACCACAGTCTAATGCAGGCTTCAACATGAAACACTATTGTAAAACAGGCTTCTGAAGATGACCCAACACACAGAACACTGGTTTTACAGAAGATTTGAGGAGATCTAATGATAGACCATCATACTGATATACATAATATTTGATAGAGTGTTAACAATGGCAGAGAACAGACTCAATACTGACTGGAGGATGTTTCGTGATGTTTCTTGATTGTTACTGCCCTTGCTGTTTTAACACAGTAGCTTAGGGTTAGCGCTTCCATGTGAATGTGGAACATTGCAAACAGCACTAACTCAGAAGTGGTCATTCCTGCTGAGTAGGACAGACTGAGGAAGCATTGGATGAAATTGGTAAAAGTGTGAAGATAACCACCAACCAACACCCAGAGTGGAAATGACTTTCTGCTCGACCCAGGCAAAAGTGCATGGAATTCCTTTGGCTCTTGCAAAACCTTCCCTGTCCCTCTCAAAATAGTTAGTCTATTAAGGAATGTACGTCTCATGACAAATAGCTCTCAATGGCATCCTATCTGGAAGAACTTTCAAAATCTTATTTTTCCTATTTCATATATTCTGTTGTAAAGGTCAATGTGTTTCCTCCCATCTCCCCCCCTTTTATTTTTTTAAAAAATAACATCATTTAATTCTTAAAATCACCATACATCCAATATGCAAGTATGAACTGAAGTTCTGTATGGGTTAATACAGAAAGCAAAGCAAGGCTCTTATCTAGACATAGCTGTATCCATGTGACATGGAAATCCACAACAGTGACCGTGGCATCATGCTAACAGTCCTTTCAGTCGTGACAAATTTCAATATTAAACCATTAACATATATGATACTTTCCTGAGTCTAAATAAGCAAAATTCTATTTTATGATTGATACTGTGAAATAATCACTTCATTTAAGCTGAAGAAGACTCCTATCACCTCACATAAATGCCATATTTTCACTTTTCTAAAACTGTAAAACCCGATCAGCCTCCCTGCTAAGTCATGCAAATTATTTTTTGTTTTGTTTTAGGAAAGACTTTGCATTGCATATTTAAAGAACAAAGATCCTGTGCAAACATATAGGGAAATCAATATGGTTTTATAATGTAGTTAACCATTTTCACTTGTGACAGGGCTATCATACAGCAAACATAAAATGCCTTGAAAACTGTGTTTAGCTATCTGAAATAAAAAACCTTTACACTTAAAATAGTTAACTCAGATTATTTTTAAAAAATTGTATTTATTTCTTGTGTGTGTATGTGTGTGTGTGTGTGTGTGTGTGTGTGTGTGTGCGTGTGCACATGTGCACGCACACGCATGTGCATGCGCATTTATGGGCAGTTACATATGTGGCTGTGTGTATATGCAGGTCATAGAAGAGCTTGCAGTAACCTGGTTTTCTCCTTCTACCATGGAAGGCCTGGGGCTCAAACTCAGATGATCAGGCTTCATAGCAAATGCCTTTATCTGTTCAGCTACCTCACTAGCTCTTAGCTCTTTTCCTTCAGACATTTACTGCTTATGATTTTTTTTAACTTTTTAATTTTATTGTATTGGGTATTTTAATAACTTTACATTTCAAAGGTAGATGTCCCTTGTTTCAGGTTTCCCCTTGGGAAACCTCCTATCCCATCCTGCCTCCCCCTGTTTTATTAAGGTTGTTCACCTACATACGTACTCACTCCCACCTCTCTGCCCTGACATCCCCCTACATTGGGGCATCAAGCCTTTCCAGGACCAAGGGCCTCTCCTCCCTTTGGTGTCCAACAACCCCATCCTCTGCTACATATGCAGCTGGAGCCATGGGTCCCTCCCTATGTGCTTCCAGGCTGGTGATTTAGACCTTGGGGAGCTCTAGTTGATTGGTATTGTTGTTTTCCTCATGGGGCCACAAATCCTTTCAGCTCCTGCAGTCCTTTCTCTAACTCCTCCATTGGGGACCCTGTGCTCGTTCCAATGGTTGTCTGTGAGCATCCACCTCTGTATTTGTCAGGCTCTGGCAGAGCCTTTCAGGAGACAGCTATATCAGGCTCCATCAGCATGCACTTCTTGACATCCTCAATAGTGTCTGGGTTTGGTGACTGTATATGAGATGGATCCCCAGGTGGGGCAGTCTCTGGATGGCCTTTCCTTCAGTCTCTGTTCTATACTTTGTCTCTGTATTTCCTCCTATGAGTATTTTGTTCCCCGTTCTAAGAAGGACGGAAGCATCCACACTTTGGTCTTCCTTCTTCTTGAGTTTCACATGGTCTGTGAATTGTATCTTGGGTATTCCAAGCTTATAGGCTAATATCTACTTATCAATGAGTGGATACCATGGGTGTTCTTATGAGACTGGGTTACGTCATTCAGGATGATATTTTCTAATTCCATTCATTTGCCTAAGAATTTTATAAAATCCTTGTTTTTAATAGATGAGTAGTACTTCATTATGTAAATGTACTACATTTTACTCCTAGAAACAAGTAAATGTCAGCCAGGCCTCTAGCCCCACTTTGTTCCCTCACTTTGTTCAGGTTCATAGCTAGCGCTCTGTGTTTCCGAGTTTCTACTGAAAGCTCAGTTTTTCTCCAGTCTCACAATTTAGAGACTCCCTTCAGCTCTGGGTAGATACTTGTCTCCCACTGTCCAGAAATTTGCTTCAACATGTACTTTTGATACTTTACTCACACAGAACCTTAACATATCTGCAAATGGACTTGACATGCATTCCTCTAAAGCAGCAGTTCTCTACCTGTGGGTTGCGACCCCTAAAGACCATTGAAACACACAGATATTTACGTCAAGATTCATAAAAGTAGCAAAATTACAGTTATGAAATAGCAATGAAGATAATTTTACGGTTGGGGTCACTACAACATGAGGAACTGTATTAGAGTCACAGCATTAAGAAGGTGAAGAATCCCTGCAAGTATGCATCATATGTACAGAATCTCTTTTAATTAGCTCTTTCATTGGCACTTAAACATGCTCCATCTCAAATTATCCTTCGCTATTTATTTTTAATTATAATCCTGTAACCATACATTCAGTTGACAAACTCTTAAATGTATGCAGCAGATTTAAAGGATGTATGGATGTAAATAAACAACATTTTAACCATTTTCTTTGAGTTATTGATGAATAATTGAGAAATAGCAATTATATGTATTTAAGATATGGAATGTTTTGTTTTCATCGACCTTTTTATTATGAGACAAGAAACCAACCAAGCTAACTGATTGTCTGTCTTCTTATAATGTTGTTCAGTTTTGAATCTTGTAGATATATCTATTGTCTATTGTATAACACGCATCCATCCATCCTCCATCTCTCCATTCATGCATGCGTCTGTCTATCTATCTGTCTGTGTCTGTCTGTCTGTCTGTCTGTCTAATCTACAAATGTATCAAGAGAGGAAAGAGAGTCTAGCTATATAGCTTAAGCTTGCCTTAAGCAATTCTCATGTAAAAGTTTCAAGACAGGTTTGTGTCGTCATGCTGTGGAATGCCTGTTTTTAAATATGAAATCAGATCATTTTGTCTCCATGCTAAATCATATGGATCATTTGATGTTGCTTTCATGAGTAAATACATATTATCTCTGTTTCATCTCATTGTGTCATACTCTAAAAAACATCCACTGACCCTCTCTATGGTTTATTACCTCTGATTATCAGTCCCAAGGCTTCTATGTGCTTGGTCTGTCAATCACTTGATCAGGTTTTCCCTCATACAAAATTGCTTCATTATCTCCCTGCTGACACTGTCCCATTGTGTGATGGCTTTTTGGTGACTTAACCCACCTACCCCCATTCGAAATCTATATCAGATGCTGTTCTTCATAAACTTGCTTGTTCATGACTTCTTGACCCCAAATTTCCTATCTTCCTTATCTTCAGATCAAGTGATCCTTCCTTTTGGGATCCTGTCACAATAGACCCAGTTAGTGTTCGGGTTGAAGTGCTATTTTACGACTTAAAAAATTCTTGGTACTCAGAAATAATTGTGATTCTATCGTGAAGGATGACCCAGTTATTGCTATGGTGGGAAGATCTGTATCTCAGTTAGCTTATATGCAGAACATAGGAGTACAATGGGCACGTTAGAGATCAGAGATGTGTTTCTATATCTGATTTCTCTATAGCTTAACCACCCAGTGATCAACAGGCTTATCTAGAAGATGGTGATTAGATGATGATTCTATATAGCTTTTATATAGTTTATATAGCTGCAAATCAAGATTCCAAAGGGAGTGAAACTATAGAGGCCACAGAAAAAATAATTCTGTAAGGTAATATGCAAGGATAACCTATTGACTTGTGAAGAAAAGAGGTGCTGGTAAATCATTTTAATTTGTTGGATGAATAAAAAAAAATTAAAAGCAGAAATCTAAAATCTTTGTACCTTATGCATTTAATTCACTACATTCATTAAAAGATAAAAATGATTTTATTGTTTATAATGTAAATTTATTTGTCTCTCTGTGTGGGATTGTATGTGTGAGAAAGTGTGCATATAAGTATGAGTATGCACTTGTCTTGCATGCATGCACAGTTTCAAATGTCATGTATATAAACATAATATTCTGTATATTAAGATTATTTTGGCATGTGAAATTCCAAAATTTTAAAAAAGGAATTTTGATTTGATTATTATCTAATTATATACTTAGCTTAACTAGCTTTATTGTAACTAATTACATAATTAGTAAATATGTTCAGTCTCACAATTAGTTGATGTAATTACAATACACAAGATGATGTCATGAACAATTTTGCAAACATTATAGGAAAATGGCAAGTAAATAATATGCAGCTTCTGAAGTTTAAAGTCATATCTTTTGCAATCACACAGAAATTTTATAAACTAGTTTTAAATGTATCTTGTACTTGCCAATAAATATAATACATTTGAAACTGTTTTAAGAAATAGAAAAGAAGATTATTATATATTAGCCTGTGGCTTTTCCAATGGTGACATTTTCTAGGAAAAAAATCTATAACTGTCAATGGCATATTCAGTTACTTTCAAAATAGAATAGACCTTTAAAATATTTATTTCCAATATATAATTTTATCCTGAGCTACTGGGAAAAGCATACAGCCTGCAATTTATATTAATTTATACCTCAATCTACTATAAACACACACACACACACACACACACACACACACACACACACACACAAATGCATGCAAGCCTTTCTCTTTCATCATTAAGTGAATAAAACTGTGAAAGGATAATTATTCTTCTTAAACTTATTATGTGGTAGAAGCTTCATTTCAGCCTCAAAACACATGCCAATTTCATTATGGAAATAATAAGTTCAAGAAACTATAAATATTATTTTGTTGCTCAAGAGGGTTGTGAAATATTCAGTTCAAATTGATGCAGTTATTAGCCTGTATGCATAGGCACAAAAGATAGAGCCCTTTCATCATCTTTGAAATTATTTTTATTAAAAATAAGATTATTTAATAGCATTAATAGTGAAAATCTAATATCTTTCACAGAATTTTAATTTCCTTACATTAAAAATTATCAGGAGCAGCTTTGCTTATACACTGAAGGCCTAAAATCAGCCATAGGCATAAGTCAGCCTGCTAACACAAAATCTCAGGTCTCTGTGGAAAAACACTGAAACAAATAGCTATAAGATATTATATACAAGCAGCTTTGGTGGAAATTTGCCAGACTAAGTCATCACAGACCTTGTAGATAAGTAGCCTTGATGGATAGTACCAACTTAGATAAGGACAAGTGAATCATAGGCAGAGTCATAGTGACCTGACCCCTGAAGCTTCACCCAGCTGATACTCTGTTCTGGATGATATCTGTACTCCCCCTGAACACTTAAGTTCCTGCGTCATCCCCTTCCCCCACATCCTGCTTTTTTGTGTATATAACTCCTGTGCAAAAAAGTAAAAATTGCGATTTGGTCAGTCTATAGACAGATCGCCATTCTTTGCGTTCGTCTGTCCCCCATCTTCTCTTTGAGGTGACCTCCCTGGATCCCTGTTTAATGCCCTGCTGGCCAGGACAAAAAGTGTAAGAAGTATGTGACTTTTTCTCTGAATCTTTATCTAGCATTTTCCAGTATGCCCACCCATTTTCACAGTGAACCCTTCCTCACATCGACAAATAGTCTAGTGTATCTTAGACATGGAGCATGATCAGTGAATCACTTTGCTTGGTTATTAATTTTGATGTCACAAAATAAATCAATTCCTTTATTTTAGGAGTAGGTATATCATTCGTAGGATTGACTTTGTTATGAAAGTGTGGTTTTCTTTGTGTTCCTTCACTTGTGTTACAATGGACCTAGAATGAACTTTCTAATACCAAGGACTGTGAGAAAGTTTTGTTAAATAAAGTACTCAGATGGTCATTACAGTAGCAGAGCAGATATTAAGATATGTTCTAATGTAAGTATTGTCAATATTAGAAAGTAATTATTCAAAAAGTATTCTTGGCACACAACAGAAAGTATGTGAAGAAACTAATGCAATATATATATATATATACATATATATATATATATATATACATATATATACACATATATATACATACATATTCATATGTATATATACATATATACACATATATATGTGCATTTATGTATATGTGTATATACATGTACATATGTATATGTTTATATATGGTGTACATATGATGTATATATGTTTATATGTATATATGTGTATATGTACATATGTGAATATGTCTATATATGTATATGTGTATATGTGTGTATATATGTATATATGTATGTGTACATAGTGATATATGTGCATATATATGCATATTAAGTGATCACTAAAAGAGCAATAGAATATGAAACAACAAATTCATCACACAAAGGAAATATAGCCTTACATGATATTTTTAAACTATAACATAATTTTAAATATAAAGCAACAATTGCTGTTCTTAGCTCCATCACAAAGATCCATATAATTAGTTCAGAGTATGTGATATTTTTAACCTTCTAGTGCAGAGAAAAAAAATTGATCAATTTGTAAGTTACAACATGACAAAACTTCTCATATTCAAATACACATGCTTAATCAATTTTGTTGCTTTCTATTAAACAATGACTGCAAAATCACAGTACTTTCAACCATCGTTGGCAATTGCCAGCTACAAATGAGGCTATTGGTGGCTGTTAAGTAGACTTGTCTGTAAAAATGTTCTCCTTATCACTTTTTTTCTGTATTATTAACATGTGCTTGAAGGTTAGAATTAGACCCAAATGTCTCAGTCTATTGTAATTTTCAACCGTTAGTACAATTTAGAGGAAAAAGAATAGTCTGTAACTCTTCATTTGTAAAATTATATAAAATGTTATGGGCTACAGGATCAGTCCTATGTAAGCTCTGGATTCAAGCAGAGTTTCAAAATGGCTGCCCACAGTGCACATAAAGACACAAGAGTGGGTGTGCACATTCTATCCCTTCAGGACTTAACAGTTCTTAGTTCATTCTCCAAGTTAGAGTCACATATATATTTTGCCCCATTTCTTTCAGTAGTCATTTACATTTGAGATGCTTGTAATAAAGCAGAATAATTATGATCCAGTCAAGAAGGAAACCATGGGCTTCCATAAGAATATACGACTTTAGTCCAACTCATGATATAGCATTTCTTTGTAGGAATGTTTTAAAGAACATATTATGACCAAATTTTATGTACATACATATATATGTGTACACATATGTATATAATCCAAATGAAGTTGTGATATATACAGGTGATATTATTCTTTCTAAGAGCTAAAGACTAGACAAAATCTTGGTGCTAAACAAGAGAAACCTCCTATGTCGTTTTTGTTCAGAGGGTTCCAAGAGACACTCCAAACAATGTAGATATTGCTACTGTCCATGGTTTCCTCCTAGAAATTGAATGTAAGTCCCTAGTACAAAAGACACAACGTAGTTTGGACACAGGGCTACAAGGATTCCAGCTGGGTCTAATTGGAAGGCTTCCACCTTCAGGATTTGCTTTTATAGTATATGAAAATACTGTACAATCTGCCAAGGAAGAAAGGAAACCTTTATTCCTATACAGCTGTGATGCCTTCAAACCAGATCAATGACCAGTGAAGCAAGAAATACATAAAGGTATAATAGTGACATTCATAACTTAGAGGGTACCAACAGCTCTCTAATTAGATTTTAGGATGCTTACCATGAGGGATCCTATGCCTGGTACCTGAATCATAGCCAACTATTCTGAGATAGTGAGGTTATCAATCTTACAAAACTTACTAATGCCACTTAACTAAAGTATTATAATTACTAACTTCATTATGTGTGTGTGTGTGTGTGTGTGTGTGTGTGTGTGTGTGTGTGTAGAAATAAGTGTACTTCAAGGAAGATTTACTTTGCAACAGAGAAATCAGCACAGAAACCAACAACTCGTCAAAATGCATTGAACGTGGATCCCCAGATCCAGTTGGTACATCTATAGAGCAATCCTTACAGCTAAGTAAGGCTTAGAGTATATTATGGAAGAGGGCCAGGGAGAGCCATTAGATCAAGGAGTCAGCTATGAAATGTGTTTTCTAGAAATAAAAGAGAAACCACTCCCATGATTTAACAATATGGCTGCCTAAACAAAACCCAAAGACAACAGTAATAATCATTCTGGTGTAGAAGTGGAAAAAGTTCATTGACCCTAACCTTAGACCAGAGCTACAGGCAAGGTCTAACTACAGGGATAGAGAGAACGAATCTTCCACAGTGGTGAAATCCCTAACTGGTGATCCAGCATCAAGTGGTCAACCCTGATAACATCTGTGTACCTAAGTACAAGCAACACTAAATAGACATACCAGGTTACATTTTTGGACACATATTTTTGCCTATCTATCTATCTATCTATCTATCTATCTATCTATCTATCTATCATCTATCTATCTATCTGTCTATCTCCTCTCTCTCTCTCTCTCTCTCTCTCTCTCTCTCTCTCTCTCTCTCTCATTCTTCTATCTGTGTTTCTAATTGTGGTGATTACAAGGAAAGGAATAATAATTAAATATGTCATTGCAACTTGGAATATACAATTATTCTTTTTAAAATGTTTTCGATCAAACTTGTCATTGAATGTGAAGTCACGCTTTTACAAAGGAAATGGGTAAATGTATGGATAAAAAAAATATCAGGGTACATTGACTTTAAGGAATCAGCATTTCAAGTTTATTATATATAAACAAATGGTCTTTTATATCTAAGTGTGCTGGTTTTTCAATCAAACATATATTGTTCTATAAAAGAGTACATTTGAAGAAAATGTCTTTTCAAATGGTTATAATATTGAATGTTGCCAGAGTCAAGAAATTATCATAGTCAGCTGGGGTAGGAATACTGTTCACAATCTCTTACCTGGGTAAAGAAGGGCTCATAAATCTCCACTCCTTTGTCAGATCCTTGTAGCAAAACCTCTTGGCCGCGTCTCCAGCTATAGCGCACAGGGGGGTTGGAATTGGCGACACATCGGAGGAACACTGTTCTCTCATAGTAAAATTGCTCTTTAGCTTCACCTATACTTTGATGAACAGTTACTACTGGATCATCCAAGTCTAGAAAAAAGAAAAAACAAGCAAGGGAAAACATTACAAGATGCACAATTTCTCACGTGTTGCACTCTTATGCAATACCTGGTTAATGATGCACGTTTCTAATGATAGCAGCAGCTATAAGTACTTAAGTAAACTTACTAAACTCATTAACAAAAAAATTCCAACTTATAAAAATTGATAGTTTTGTCTTCAGACTTGTTGAGATAGTACAGAAGTTCTTACATTTTTCAACCTCCTTGTCAAAAGCCAATAATTAAACAGTTCATAAAAGTGAACAAAATTCAAATGGTCAGCCCTGACAACACACATACAACTAGCATTATATGTACTGAATAGGTTACTTTTAGGGACATAAACACACACAGATACATGCACACACACACACACTCACACACTCATGTATGCACACATACACACACATGCACACACACGTACATATGTATGTATGTATGTACATGAATGCATGCATAAAATAACAATTAATGAGAAAAGATGGAATGAATATGAAGGAGAGTAGGGAAGTTATATGGTAAAGTTTAAAAGGAAGAAATAACAAGCAGAAATGTAATTAAATTACAATCTCAATTTTTAAAAAAAGTTAAAAATAATTTCAAAACAATGAAAATAAAGTCAACCACAGAATTCAATATCACAGAGCCCAAATGACTTTTTCTTTTCATTTAGTGATATCTGATAACAAATTTATATAAAACAAGTATTTGTAAGTTAGCATAATCTTCATAGTAACAAAATATGACACTGAACTGTGTGAAAATTTCTCTTTTTCTTAGATTTTATATCAAAGTGTATTTGCTAATTTCAAATGTGCTAAGAGAAGGCACCATGAGGAGGCATTCAGATCTCTTCTGCTGAGTATTGGCTTCTGTGTAGCATTTTAAATCTATATTCAAGGGACAGGCTTTAGAGAAAAGCCAGCTCACTTAGAGCTTGCAGTTTCATTTCTTTGTCTACTCAGAAGTCAAGGCACCAGGTAAATGAAGGTGGATGACATCACCAAGCTGCAGAAACACTATAATAAACACAGCTACTCCTATCAGATTTGGCTGAGGGATCATAGCCAACACTTCATGTAAGATAGCCTGGTTGATTTTTCTTAAGAAAAGAAAAATCTGTAACAAACACACCTGCCTTATAGCATGACAAGCTGGAAGCCCCATCCTCAAACATAAACCCAACACAGACTCTCAGGAATGATGTAAACACTTGTTGTTAATTACTATCATAACCCATTAAAGGTCCTTTCAGCTATATAAAACTTTAAAAGATAATTTAATTTTAATGGTCTTCTTTATCAGTAAAATGGTCCCATATTATTCAGGCTGTTGTTAGATTCATTAATGAGATAGCTTATAAAACCATGGGTACAGAGTAAATAGTTAACACAGTTTAGCCTTTAGTATTAATATATAATTGTCACTATCATGGTCTCTTCGTACTAATTTCCATCGAGCCCATGTTTTTTCTTGTCTTTATCTCGTGACCTTATATGTACTCAATTCTCATTATAAAAGTGCAAATGGGGAATTTGGTCAGTTGTTCAGGCAACCAAAGACTCCAGATCACAAGTGCTTTTAAGTCAAAGCCTAGAGAAAAGCTACACTGTGCACATATACATAACAAAGAAGAATGTGAGCATATGGAACGTGGCATGTTTAAAAAGTCACAGTTCCTGAGAAATGATTCTTTTAATGTATAAAATAATAAATACTCAGCATGACTAAATCCCTCCATTCTGTTGACAGTCCTTTAAAAATGTGAATTATATGACAGTCCTACTTTGATTTCTTGTTTTGCAACATTATAATTATTTTTTAAAATTTCTTCCAACATTAGCATCTTTTCACAGCTATCTCACAGGCCTCTAATTTTAGTAGTGCAAATTTACGGAACAACTGCTGCTTTCTGCTAGAGATTAAGGACTGTCAGTTCAAATTCACTCTACTGGCCATGTAGAGACATGTGCTGTCTGATCTTAATAAGCTGGGATATTTGGGGATTTTCAAGCCTATGAAATATTCACATAATGATTAGCTCTTCACATAAACCTAATCCAACATCAGACTGATGAAGTGAATTCAGCTCAGTCACTTGAATTAGGGACTAACTGTATTATGATTGTGAACATTTAATTTTCTTTCTCGTGAAGACAGTTCTTTGACTATTGACCAGTAACAAGTGGCTGGTGACATCACAGTGGTGACATAACTATTCTTACTCTCTGAATAGTTCATAGCAATATTACTTTCATATTTCTATTGTTGTGGAAAAATATAATGATAAAAGCGACATACGAATGAGGATTTATATGGTTCCAGACAGGGTAATGTCCATCATGGCAACATTAATGTGAGACTATCTTGGCAGGCAGAAG
This sequence comes from Rhabdomys pumilio, assembly GCA_030674055.1. NCBI lineage: Eukaryota > Metazoa > Chordata > Mammalia > Rodentia > Muridae > Rhabdomys > Rhabdomys pumilio. The sequence goes on along the minus strand of JANHMN010000010.1, from coordinate 3,387,405 downwards.
GCAAATGGGTGTCATTTTATTCTCTCATAGTAAGCAGAGAGAATGGAAAGGAAGATGAGGCTATAAAACCCCAGAACCCTGCCCATAGGCATGCTGTTCCTCCAGGAAGTCTCAACCTTCTAACGCTACCACAACCTCCCAGCACACTGTCATCTGCTGGGAACAAGTGTTCAAACACATGAGCTTATGGAGACATACATATTCAAACACAAACAATGGTGTTATCCTTTCCAATACTCTGCTTTTACATGCATTCTTAGATCTTTTATTACTGGGAGGTGGTGTGATCAGGCTCAGATGCAAATAGTCTAGGCCTTAACAGTCATTTATGCATCTTGTAGTGTCATGAATAAAAGCTGGGTCATGGGTCACTAGCCTTTTGACAACTCAACCTCGTAATAACAACTTCCTAAACATTCTACTGGCAAAGTTTTCCGTCAGAATCATCCATGATTTCTTTCTCTCTTCAAAACTAAAATGAAATAATCCTGAATAAGACTCATATAAGCATATCTAATATTATAAGTAGATTATAAATAACTATGCATATATGAATATATATATACACATTCTAAATATATTTTGTACGTACATATGTTTTAAGCAATACACATTTATCTCCTAAATATTCCTTAACATATACTGTATATTCATATACTCCTAAGTTTATATTTTACATATTCCTAAATACTGAATAAAAGTATTTTACACAGGTGAAATCTAAAAATAATAAACAAAGAAATGTTGTGATATGGCAAATACATTGGTTATCACCTTCTAAGCCAGCAGTGTGGTTTAATTAATTCTGTTTTCTAGCAGGATCAGGGTCTTTGTAAGTACAAGCACTGTTTGGATTGCAGTGATTTCTAGAGAGGGAATTTGCTGATGGGTACCAGCTGTAGTACTCTCAGCAGTAAGAGCAATGTAGGCTGTCCTAAGCAGGGAATCTGGCTTTCAACTAGAATAATTACTGAAATCCACTTATAAGATGTGATGCTTCTAACCGAGAAAGGCTAAGCCAGAAATTTTGGTAGTCTTCTTTTCTGGAAGAAATGTCTGCAAAAATCTGTGGTGGGATCCAAGTTATTGTACTGTTACTGCCTGAGAAGTTCTACACCATGGCCTAGTATATCCTGTGGCACAGGAAGGTCTCCTAATGCGGCCATTATAACATTTTTTTTTTTTTTTTTTTTTTTTTTTTTTGCAGAAAAAGTAGAGATCTTGGTCCTTATACCTTTCTCAAACATGCTTGATGTCTGGCTTATTTACCATCAAATGTGGAAAAGAAAGAAAGAAAAACAAAGAAAGAAAGAGAGAGAGAAAGAAAGAAAGAAAGAAAGAAAGAAAGGAGGAAAGAAAGAAAGACAAGTCCCTTCAGTGGGGTAAGTAGGCATGCAGTACATTCTTTCCCGTCTTGGTATATTTTGTTTTTGTAGAATGTATATGCTGTGTGTTCTTTTCAGGGTCATGCCTCTTCTATGGGCTGTTTCTTGACACAGGATATTAGAGTAACTAATGGCTATGGCTTAAAGATTAAAGTGGGTCTTTCTGGGTCAGTTAATAAAAGTTTGTCCTTTTCTGGGAACTGGGCCCTCAAAAGTGGCAAAGCAGGAAGAAAAGCATTGATTTCAGTGGGTGAGTAGACATGATGGTAGTAATGAGATCACTCGTTGTTTCTTGGACCCATGAATTCTTATTAAAATGTACATCATCATTTAATTATGATCAGTGATTTAGAATTTCACTGAACCTGGAAAAAGCACCAAGTCCTCACTGTATGTTAACTTTAAAGATTATATTGACATTTCAAAAGGCCATTCTATCATTTTACTAGGCCAGTATTTCTATGTGATGTGGGATATGCAATGACATGCTAATACTGTGGCAACATGCACACTGAAGAATCTGTGCGACAGATCCTGCAAGTGACATGTCTAAAGATATTGCAAGGATTTCCTTTCTCCAGAATGTTGCTTTGCAAATAAACGTATGTATGTTCTTAAAAATAATTTGTTGATTGTCTCACCATAGAACATACTCAGAATGCTGCTACAAAGTAATTCAGTTGCCTAGTTAGTCATTATAAAAATATTCTGAAATTACCCCAGAAACCGTCTTTTTCTAATTGTCTAAATTTACTCTTTTAATTATACAAATTTGATTTATTTTACCTGTATATATTTTATATACTGAGTGACTATGTACTTCTTTTTCTCCCAGTTAAAATATGACCTAAGGACTCTCTATATTTTGGGAGCCTAGAGTGCTGGATGCATGCCAATTAGCTGATAATGCAGATAAGTATACTCACCCCGCATGTCAAAGTTAATCCCTGTCATCTAGTAAGACTTTGAGAAATAGTCCTGCCCACTCCTCGTGAAAAGTCCAATTATGTAATCTCTCCTTCCATCAATATTGTCTTGAAAGGACCATGGGCAATGAGATTCTCAGTGAACTCTGTGCTTCAGTTATGAGTGTATTCATACCATCATAGTCAGTGCAGTGCACTCACAACATTTATAAAGAGTAGGGTCAAGTGCTATTATTTCTGGACTTTATCTTATATTCACCATAGTGAACACATAAATCCTTTTTTAAGCATATAATTTTTTTAACAGTCTGCTCTGCAATGGTGGCAGTTACAACTTCACTCAATGGGAATCCTATCTTCCCGCTACCTCCAAACGTGTTAAGGGCTTGTCATGTGAGAATGCTCACACGTCAATAAGCTTTTACTTCTCATCCTTACTTGGTTTCCTCTATCCAGAAACACATTCAGTTTTATTCTCCATCACATCTAATCCCATAGTCCTAGGCTCTCACTCTGAACACACTGTGATAGCTCCTTTTTTACTGGAATCTCCATTCTTCCAGACGCTGAGATTTTTTTTTCTCCTCACTTAAAGACATAACAGTTTCAATGAAAAGTAATATTGTTTTTTTTTTAAACTTTTGTTTTTTTTATTGTTTGAGTTCAGCTTCTCCTGGATTATATAGCCTCAGCTGATCTGCAACTTTCTATGTAGAGAAGACTGGCTTGTGATTTGCAGGTATTTCTAGCTCTGTTTCTATACTAAAATCACAGGTGTTCCTTTTCATATATGGAGTGTAATATCATATCCGGAAAGTAATGTCATAAAATGATTACATGTAGTTATCTATTGGCTATGAATAAAAGTAGAGAATCTCTTCTGAGGGGTATGTATTGCTCCCAAATCAAGAAGGTTTTGTATTAGTTCAAAGGAGATCGACGTGATGTTCCCTGAAAGGAACAAGCTACTTCTCTAAGGCCTAGAATGTTTAATGAAACTGAGAGTTTCAAAGTTGTTTTGACTTCATAAATCCATAAAAGTTTCTACTTTAAAGAGTTGAGTTCTTCCCTCACCGAAGCCTCTGTTATGCTTCCGAATAGAAATATCTTCTTCGTATTTTGTTGTAGAGATCCTCTACTCTTCCCACCCTCAATTGGTGGGTAAGTACATTCATCCTTTCATTAATAATTGATCATGATATGAATGGATTACAGAAGAAACTGACTCCATTATTCTAATAATTATTTCTTTTCCCCCCAATTCCTCAAAACCCTGGCAGATGTCAATACCAGAACCTCACGGGAGATCCTCTCAGATATCCTGTATTTACTCATGGAGGTCTTACAGCTTTGGTTCATCAGGTACAGCCCCTTTGCTTCAGCAGTTCATGAGTATAGTAGATGTTAGGTATGGAATTTACAAAGAATCAAAAGGCTGCAGTCAGAATTTGTTACTTTCCAATGATGTCCCTTCTCACCACAAATGAAGATTTTATTTTTTTTATCATAGCATTCAAGGATCAACATTGTTCCACTAGAGGCCAGTAGATGTCCTCCCTTGAGTGTCAGGCACCTGATTAGTTGGCTGATGGATGATGTCTCCTTAAAATCCATTTCAAATGCAAATTATTTAGACCACATAGAAGGTGTACTTGGCACACCTGATATTTTGATAACAATGTGTACTGAAAAAATAGATAACATTTTTGTCCCGAATGGTCTTAATGTGAGAGACTGCTTTCCTATTATTAAGAAGCCTTGGGTTTGGTTCAAAAACTGATAAAAAAAAAATCTTTAAACTAAACAAACAAAAACCAAAGTTCTTTAAAGATCAACTGTTGTTTGCCTGCAAACAAATGGTTCTCAAGCAAGGATTAAGCAGTGGGAAGTATTTAACTGTATTGCATTTCTACATAGGTTCCACATAATCAGGATGGAGGTCCTGAGTTAAAGACTCGTCAAAGCCGTTGCACAATTTCTCAACAAGGGAAACTGCAAGTCATTAGTTGCTCTATGATGAAGAGGTGTTGTCTTTGGATTGGTGGATCTTTCTATTCAACACTACCCTAAAAGGCCATTTAAGTTATATTCTTTCTAACATTACAAGGACTTATATTTTCTTTAATATATATTTATCTTAGTTTTATAGGCTAGATATAAACAACTCAAACTCTTAGAAATTATAGTACTAACATGGGAAAAATATTGTTTTTTTTTTTTTTTTACTTTTAATTTATTTTTCCCCTCTGTAAGCCCCCTATCCCATCCCCCTTACCCTGCTTCTGTGAGGGTGTTTCCCTAGCCACCTACCCACTCCCAACTCAACACCCTAGCATTCCCCTATGCTGGGGTATTGAGCCTTCTCAGGACCAAGGGCCTCCCCTCCCTCTGATGCCAGATAAGGCCATCCTCTGATACATATGAGCTGGGGCCATGGGTTCTTCCATACGTACTCTTTGGTTGGTGGTTTAGTCCTTGGGAACTCTGGGGTGTTTGGTTGGTTTATATTGTTTTTCCTATGGGGTTACAAACTCCTTCAGCTCGTTCAGTCCTTCTCTTAACTACTCCATTATGGTTCTGGTGCTCAGTCCGATGCTTGGCTGCAAGCATCCAAATCTGTCTTGGCTCTGGCAGAGCTTCTCAGGAGATAGCTATATCAGACTTCTGTCAGCAAGTACTTTTTGGCATCAATAAGTGTCTAGGTTTGGTGCCTACATATAGGATGGACCCCTAGGTGGGGCAGTCTCTGGATGGCCTTTCCTTCAGTCTCTGCTCTACTTCTTTATCCCTGTATTTCCTTTAGACAGGAGCAATTCTGGATTAAAATATTTGAGATGGGTGGGTGACCTCATCCCTCTCCCTGGAGTCATGCCTGACCTCTGGATATGATCTCTACAGGCTCTCTCTCCCCGTTGTTGTGTAGGCCTGCCCTGTACTGGGGTAAGCTACACAAAAATGACAAAGTGTGTGGTGGAGAAATGGTACAGACAGAGAAGCTGACTGGTTTGTGCACTATGAAGAGAGGAGGATCTAGAGAATCAAAGGTGGTGATGATTAGCCTGATGTGAGAGGCCTACCTATGCTGTCAACTAATGCTGTGGTGAAATCTGGATCTCTACTGATGCCTTGGACAGTGTCTGGATATATGCCCTTTCTGCAGCAGTTTTGTGTGTGTGTGTGTGTGTGTGTGTGTGTGTGTGTGTGTGTGTGTGTGTGTTGATGGCTGTGGCCCATATTATCACCAAAGGTCATGTGGACCTCTTTGGTCAGGGATGCCATCTGAGCCATTGTTGATGCCTGAATGCTGTGTTGAGCTGGGACAACCCCTCACTGGCCACCACATAGTGGTGCCAGCTGTGATATGGGCGCAGGAAAGATGGTGCTGCCCCTTACGTGGTCAGAGTGGAAGAGCTGGCCATAGGGGCATGGGCATGGGAGAGCTGGTGGGCTAACTAACTCAGCTACCACCCAGGTACATATCCAGGGATTTGAGTTGGCCTACCAGAACATCTACACCATCTATGCATTGATAAAACAAAGGGGCTGGACCTGCTGAACCAAAGCTGTAGGACCTCCATGACTCAGAACAGAAGCAGGATATCTGAGAGGAGTCCCAGTGAGGATCCAGTATTGATAGTGTAACAGAAGCCAGAGATCTCAACCAGACCAATGACTCATTAAAATGAGAATTTGCACATAAAGCTATTTGGGCAAAAGTATATACTATGTGATACACCATCCTATACCACAGCTTTCAATGGAGAGACCTTTAACAAGAGTGATGAGCAGATATGGAGTGTGTAAGAATTGGGAAATGAATGGGATTATAATGCATGGTATGAAATTCACAAAAATCAGTAAAAAATATAGGAAAAAGTAATGGCATATGATTTAAGAAGAAGGAGGAGTAGAAGAATCAAATAGTTAAATATTTAACTGTGGGTATTTTTTTTAAACTTATAAAATTATTTGAATCAACAAATGCATTATTGGATACACAAAACTTTATTTAAATATGCCTAAATCTTATAATATTTCCTATCAAGTCTTTCAATATGTGTATAGGACCCTTATTTTAGTTAGATTTTCATATCTACAAACTAATATAAGCTACATAAATACTTAATAATGATCCAATAAATCAATCTTAAGTAAGATAAATCTCTTAGTGATATGACCAGTGTCAGTTTTCTGCAAGGTTACCCATATATAACATAATAATTATCTAAGGGAATTTATTTTTACTCTTAACGTTGGCAGCTAGCCATTTATAACAGAAGTAATTTTCTTGAAACATTTTGCTTGATTAAAGATGTCAGACACTAGCAGATTAAAGTCATTCTAAGAAAAAAATCTGATGTCTGCTACATTCATTCACTTTAGGAACAAGTCCATCAAAAGGATTTACAGTATGACAACACTTTAACCAGTTTTAGATAAAATGGGAAAGGAATGTTGGAAAACAGTATGAACTTTCCACACATTTCACTTTGTGTACTTAGAAGAATGAAATATTTGCCTTCTTTAATCTTTCATACATTTCCTGAGTTCCTATGGCACATGTATATTGCTATGGGACATGCAGGTGTTCAAAATTGTGTATGAATCCAAAACTAACAGTAATGGATCTACAATTTATTGAGTATACGTTTTGGTACAAGTTATTTTAGAAGAAACTTCAAGAAGAACAACTAAAGTCATCGTTACCAAGATTTTGTCTTTTATTATTCCAAGAAATTAAGTTCCACAAAGATTAATAAGTTGTAGCTACATATGTATTAGGGTTACTATTAAAATCACATTTATCTGAATCTCAATTTTATACATAATAATTTTATAATTTTACCTATCCACAAATATACTCACCATAATAAAAACTTTCCAACTTACAAGAACCCTATAATTTATGTCAGGAAAATGAGTACAGATGAGAAAACACTAGAATTCAATAAAAATTTTTGTAGCAAATGAAAGCGAGAAGGATAACTAAATACAGCCGGAATAAAATAAGAGTAAAAGCTTTTAAAAATGATATGTGAAGGAAATTCTCAGGAGAATATAATAGGAGGAAATAGTATGCATAAACTTGTGAGATATCACAGTAAATTTCATATAAACTATGTACTGTAACATAGAGAAGGCAGGATAATAATACTATAGGCCATCTGACAGATAGAAATGAGCTAAAGCATTACTAGCCTTATGGATAGTATAGGAAATCAATCACATTGTCTTTTAGAGAATGTGTGTGTGCTCTTTTCAGAAATACTGTAATAGCTTCTTTCTGTGTGAGAGGATTTAATGTGGCAAATGTAATGTCGAGGAGACTAATAAGAATAAAAAGAGAATTCTGTGGTAGTTTATAGAAATTTGGAAAAATATATTAAGATAAGACTTTGTCAATGAGCATGGAGAGAAAGTTTGAATGGATGAGCCATATGTATGACTAACTATGATGCTGAGAGAAGGGAGTGAGTCAAGGAAGCTACTTGCTATCTAGATTTTACCACTGAATGGATAATGAAGTGCGAAGTGACAGCTGTGTCTGGCCTTTAGGAAGGGTGGGAGAAAGATGAGAAAGGAGGGAGCTGATAGCTTAGCTCAATGTGAATCATGTCAGGAAACTACATTTCCTCCAGTTATGGTGAACATGACCTGGAGACTTGGAAGTAAGAAAGAGCTGTCTAATTGGACTTAAGTCATGCTCAACAGGAAGGAATTCATCCCTGGTCCTGTAAACTTAAGCGACTACCCTTGATTGAAGAGGCCATAGCCACAAGAGGAGAAACTTCAATTGTCATTTTCCTAAACCAGTAAATTTCTGACTAAATTCAAATGCTTACCTGTAAACACATATCACACACACACACACACACACACACACACACACACACACACCACACACACCACACACACACACACACACACACACCTATATGGATAAGTGTAGCTCTCACCCCTCATAAAAGAAGCTTCTTGTTACAACAGATGAGAACCACATGTTCAAAATGCACCTAAGAAATGATGGTTATGCGTTCAATCCCTGCTGATATGCCTCCAATGCAATTCCTACACTTATGGCTTAGGGGAAATCACAGAAGACGAGACAGAAAGATTGTAAGAGACAGAAGACCAGAGTTCCCTCTGCAAAATAGTGTCTTCTATATATGACAGAAAAGCTGGAACCATAAGATCTTGAAAATATTGTTGCCTGGAAACGAACAGCATGACAGCAATACCAGTTGACATGCCAGTGTAGATAGGTAAAATTCCACATGGTTCCATTCCTAGAAGAAAGGCAATAGGTGGTCAGTGCCCACTGAGAGAGAAAGGGAAATAACCAGGGATGAGCCCTAACACAGATTTTTCCAATGGCAGGTTCTTAGCCCTCGATACATGCACATATGAGCAGAGCTAAATAGACTTAGAATGTTCTCTCTGTCTCTGTCTCTCTCTGTCTCTGTCTCTGTCTCTGTCTCTCTCTCTCTTTCATAGCCCCCCCCCACACACACAGGACAATAGTAATTAAAGAACAAATTATGAGTTCAGAAGGGTGGCATAAGAGGAGATGAAGAGGGAAGATAGGACAGGAACATTATTGATGCAGTGCTTATGTACGCATTTTAAAAAGGACAATAAAATGATTATACAAACAGAAGAAGTCTGGACTGCAAATTTGGAGTTGAGATTCATAGGCATGATTTATGTAGCCTGGAATCCTCAAGGAATTTTGAGGAGAATAAAAGCAAAGAACCAAGAGGTTATAGACAGTACCCAGTGTTCCCAATAAATGAAGTGTTAATAGAGACTAAGGAAAAGGTGATGGGGTAGGCAGAGGTAAAATGATGAGGGATAAAGAAAAAAATTAAATGATACTTCCCCAGTTCTGAGGAGGTTAAAAATTAGAGTAAATGAGTTAAAAAATAAGAGACGATATGAAAGTAAGAGAAAAAGGTAACTAACTTTTGAATATATGAGTCATGGGAGCTTTGGATTGGTATATTATATAGTGGTGGGTTGAGCAGTCGTATATCTGTGCTTTACTGAGTTGAAGTTGGATAGGAACACTGGGAGATATGTGATAACAATTGCTTTCTTATTTTCTACTAGGAAGTAGGATTCAATAATCGGGCCATTGGTGATCAATAGGATCATGCTTTGTCCTTGACTTGCTAACTTGTATGGAGAAATTTGCATTTAAATTCAAATAATGAAGAATTAGAAGCAATAACAATACTTTTTTTTTCAAAGCCATCATCTCCAGCAAATGGTGAATACAGGCAATAGTCATTTAAATAAATGATAGTTGATTAAAGGCTATATGTTTTAGGTGGATATTTTTATAATGCTGATTCATGGAAGACTACTTTTTCAATGCTTCTCTGCATTTAAGGAGGTTTTATCTTATGTTCCTTGTCTCCTAGGTTATGCCAATTGACAGCATATTAAGGATGTCCTTTTATATCTTAAAATAACTAGATTTTTTCCACACTCTATAGCTTTCTCTGTCGTTCGTTGACTAAATATTGATGCAATTTTAATATTATCTCTTCTTAAAAACATAATAATAGCTTTGTTGAAAAAATCCCACATTTTAAATATTCAACAATAGTAGTAATTTATGTAATCTCACAAAGATAGTCCACTTTTGAAAGTTAATAGAATTTTCAAGTGTCATAATTCTTTCTCTATATTTTACTTTTACTTTGGCTGCTTACTAATTAAATTTGTTCTTTATACATGTATGCAAGGTATAGTGATTACCCTCTCCCTTAACTCTTTTCCATTTCTGTTTACATCTTCCCACAACCTCTTTCTCACATTTTTGTTTCTGTGTGTGTGTGTGTGTGTGTGTGTGACACAGAGTTTAACCAACCATATCTGTGGGTACACCAGCCATTAGAGGCTGGCAGGCTCAGCAGTGGCTGTATAATCAAAGACAATGGTGTCTCCTTTCACAGAATTCATAAATAGACAAATGGTTAAACTTTAAGGGCCCTGTGAGCCCTCCTCAATTCATGACGAGTTATCGACAGGGCAGACTTGTGGAGACCTAGCACCAACAGATAGCTACTGTGTGTCTACAATCGCCGTGGTTGAGTCATGGCCAGAAGACAGCATTTCACACCTTCCCCATGTTCCAACTCTTAATAGTCTTCCAACTACTTCTTCTATAGTACTGCTGTGGCTTGGAGAGAGTGGTATAAATATCCTCTTTAGAAATGGCCTTCAACTGTCACTTATTCTTAGCATTTTGAACAGTCATGAGTCTTGGCATCCAGTGCTATTCACTGCAAGGAGAGGATTCTTTGATTAAGGTTGGGAGTATGAGTATTGATATTTAGAAGTCAATTTGATGCAATACTGACTTATTCGCTGAGTGTACATTTATTGAGTGTTACATGAAACAGTTAATCTAACAGCAAGCACATGTCCACCAGATGAATCTGTGTATGGTGAGGATCAGTTATTGGTTAGCAGCTGAAGTCCTGAAGTATAGTGGCAAGTTAAGGAGTCAATTAATCTAAGAAATAATCACAGCAGAAGCATGTTTTCCACGGGGGATTATTCCACCATTTGGTCCAATTTTTCTGTCTTTTAATCTTTGAATTAAACCAAATGAATCTGAAAACCCAGATGGCAAAGACACAATAAATACTGTATTGGATGGCATCTTTCCTCTGGGAAGTTCCAGACTAGAAATTCTATAGAGAAAATATACAAATAGGGTTTCTCTAGAAAAATAAGAACTCAATACACTCAGAGGCAATAAATTGACTACATTATTTTACCAGCTTAGGGACAAGATTTGAATAATTGTAGGATGAATGCATATAACAAGAAATAATGCCAAAGTACATACATGAGTCTGTGAATTAAGACAACTTGGACACAATTGAACTACCCTGAAGCCTTCAAATGAAAAAAAAAAAAGCTAATTAAATCTTTCTTAGATATCTTAAAAATTAAGAACAAAACACTTTATTATATGTGAAGGATCAAAACCGGTGATATTTTGGCATTTTCTGTAGATACCAACTCAAAAGCAAGTTTGCTTCCATAAATCAATAAGAAAATTTCTATAATGCTTGAGAACAACTATTTTATATTTTTCCTGCATAGTGATTTTTGAGCAACAGCTAATTTTATCTGGTAACTCAAAAAAAAAAAAAAAAAAAACCAGACAAAATGAATACTCTGAGCCCAGCTCCTTAAAGCAAGACATTATATCTCAAAGGAAGACATTTACAACACTAAGACTATCTACAAAATTTAGATTCATTCTTGTGTGAAATTTTGCTGTTAGTCATCCACTCAAACAAATTAGAATCCATTGCATTTCTGCAAGGCTTTAAAAACACATGTATCTACATGTCTTACAGAACATTGGTAATATTGTTTTGCATATCATTCTAGGGAAAAAGTTTTTCAAATTTCATATGGCTTGGAATAATAAATAACCCCTGTACAGTTCTTTCGGTTTTTCCTCACTTTCTACTCTTAGCGTTTTGAGAATTTTGCTCTTTTTCACCCTTTGTCTAACTCCTTCAAGAACCATCTCTATTCCTATACACCCAACTTTGCTTTTCTCTCTCTTTCTTTTTAAAACCCATAGAATCCATTTGTGCTTCCCATGTAATCTTGGATGTGTGGACTTCCACTGGAGTATGGTGTACCCTCTCAGATAAAACTGCCTCTTCTCCCATGTTAATTGCCAATAGCCCCTCAGCTAGGTATGGGATTTAGTGCCTACCTTCCCTCTCCATACTAAAATATGGTCTGGCATGAACTCTCACAGATCTTGTGCTTACTGTCAAGGACATTGTGAGTTCATATGTGCAAATGCCCTGCTATGTCTAGTATTGTTTCCTTGTGCTCATCTATAACTTCTGGCTCTTATAATCTTTCTGCCCTCTCTTCTACAATGATATGGGGCAATGGGAAGATAGAATGCAGTGCAGATACTCGATTTAGGGCTGAGAGTTCAGAAGTTACTTATCTTTATCCCTAGACCAGTTGTTGGTCTTTGTGTTAAACTTCATCTATTGCAAATAGAATATTTTCTGGTAAGGTTGCAGAATTGTTCTCACCTAGGAGGGTAATGAGAAGTTGCCAGGAGTTGATTTAAAACTGTGTCCATTTATCACAATAACAGTTGTAGGTTCTTAGAATCCATGACCTGTCTAACCACAGGTACTTGTTGTCCCTGATAAAAGTTGCCAGATACAGGTTTTATCTTGTGGAAGAGTCCTTAATCCAATGGGAAAGTGTTTGGTGGTTTCTGTGATGATAACTTCATTGTTGTATTAGTAGGTATGCCTTGCCAGGTCAGTCATTATTTTAGAACTCAGAGTCCACAGCAGGCTTAGACCATTGCTTATTTTTCAAAGTGCTAAAAATTGCTATCTTCACAAAGGATGAAGCTTCCAAGTGTGAAGCTTCCTCGTTCTCTGTGGTTTCTTCAGTAATTGTTTATCTTTGTTAAGTTGTGGAGACTAATTGCATTTGAATTATTATCATTAATATTGTTTTATAGACTAGCACCACATTCATAGTCTATGAATATGTACTTTATTTTAACAGCACATTTTTAAATTGGATATTTTATTTACATTTCAGATACCAACCCCTTTCCCCATTTCCCCTCCCTAGAAGACCCCTATCCCATGCCCCCTTTTCCATTTTGCTTTTATACAATTTTTTTTAAATGTTAATCAAAGACTTTATAAGTATGGTAATGCTCAATCAGAAGTGTAACCTACTACCCAACCTAGCTATGTAAACTATCTTTGACTGGTGGAGACATGTGAACTTCTGCCTCCATGCCCCCACTCTCTTTCTCTCTCTTTTTCTCTTTCATTACCTAGCTTCTCATCTACTTCATCTTCTCCTTTCCTTACTCCATCTTTTCCTCTCGGTGCTCCTTCCCCCTTAGCTCTTCCTACATATTACCCTTCCTGTTAAAAAAAACTTTTCTCACAGAATATAATTAGAGCATAATTATTCCTATTTGTACCAGTGAGGTGCAAGATAGTCTTAATACCCAGTCCCTCCTCTTTTTGACTAACCAGAATCTCTGTCGTCTCTCTTGACTAAAACACTTAATTTTGAACCTAGCTTTTTCTTGGCTTTAGAAGGAATGTCAGCTGAAAACCATCCACTCAGATCTTTTCTCTCAAGGTAAATAGCCAGGATTGGCTATGAGACTATAGGTCTTCAACGCTGTCAGAAATCCAGAATGACTAGATTAACTGAAGTTATGGGAAGCACTAAGCATAGCTTCTAAAACTTAGCCAATTTATAGAGACCGCTGAACACCTGGACAGCCCCTATACTACCAAACATTGGAGCATCAAATCTTCAGCCTTCTGGCCCAAATCATCTGACAGACCTTAGTGCTGCAGAATTATTAAGGGCTGGTTACTCTGTCTAGGCAGATATAATCAGTCGACTATTCTGCAAGTGTGTCCTTTTCTGGACAGTAATTTGTCTGTAGATGGAGAGAGGCAATTCTTGCCTAGTGGCTATCTCACCACAACTGGAGTAACTCCAAGGATGCTCAATTTCTTCTTAGAATCCAAGACAGGAAGCTGTCAGGAGCAGACAGGTCTCTAATCAAAATGAACATTAATATAGAAATATTTGTGACATCAATTCTATGGATTTCTGATGTTTTGAAATCCAACTATCCATGTAAGGTAACCTGGACTGCTGTCTGTTATCTCCTCTCAGCTATTTCTAAATGAAATATAGAAAACACCCTAGCAATAAACTCCAAGTCATGAATTTGCTATAGTCCCTTAACTCACAGGCTAATCATCCCAAATCAACTAAAAAAAAGAAGGACTGGGTCTAAACCTTGTATTTCTAAATGTGTTATACAGGCACAATGCCTAGGAGAGTATCAATATTCATTTCACTTTCATATCAATAAGAAGCTTATACCATTGAAAACCTTAAATTTGAAATCCAAGTGAATTTTGTACCATTTAAGAAATTATAACTTCATCTTGATACTAAATTATACAGATTTCTACCAATAGGTTATGGCTATGCCATAAATCCTAGCTAATCCTCCCTGTTCCAACAAAACCACTACTTTTTCCCAGAGAGACAGCCTAATATTAACCACCTTAGTCCCCAAGCCCAGGGAATAGGGGCGCTGACTCTTCTTTAGCTTCTTCAAGCTGATTACAGGCGTTGCGATATTAGAAGAGGGATGGAGATGAAGAGTAAATTGATAAGCTTCTGATGCTGTGTCTTCACTGCACCCAGATAGAATTGGATGGCCTTGTTGGGCATAGGTGGGAGAGGATATACTTGGTCCCATGAAAAACGAACACAGAATGGGGGGGGGATGTGAGGGTGAGGAGGGAGTAATGGGGGTGGGGAGTAGGTGCGGGCACAGCCTCATAGAAGGGATATAAAGAGGGAGGATGGGATAAGTGTTTCCTGGGTGGTGGGGGAAATGGGATAAGAGGATAAAACTTGAAATGTAAATATTATAACCAACTACATAAAAGGGGGAAAAAAAGTTGTTAGAACCAACATCTTTTTAAAAAAAAAAAAGTCAGCCCTCTAGAAAAAAAAATTTTTTTTTTTCTTGATACTAAAACCTGTCCAGAGAATTGTATATTGCAGAATACACAGTCTTGGTGTATCTACTCATCAAGCAAAACGAGCAGACATGTTTTTTTAACATGGGAAACTGGCATGGAAATCATTGTAACTAATTTTGCCTGGTTGCTTTTCTAAAGAAACACGTACCTCACACAACATATGAGCATAACTGTTTTATCTGCATCTCAGTCACATTTTTCATGGTCTTAATTTTATGCACTTGATTGCATCAGGTGATTGGTCATTGTTATTTTAAATTGCACTTTCCTGATTATTGTGATCTTGAGCAGCTTTTGATAAACAACCTCCTATATTTTTGCTTTCTTATTCTTTTTTCTTTTTTTATTGCATATTTTATTTATTTACATTTCAGATGTCATCCCCTTTTCCCATTTCCCCTCCCTAGAAACCCCTTATCCCATCCCTCTCAACCATGTACTGCTCTAGCAATCAATCAAATACTGGAAATAATAGCCTTCATTTGGAAGGCTGGTTCTGGATATTTTCAGAGACATTTTTGGAATTTAGCTGCAGTTCTCAGTGATGTTATGTTAGCAAGAGATAAAGTTGGGACAGGATCTGGATTTCAAACAAGTGTTAATGCATGTCTTAAGGCTCTTAACTTGTCATGTTAAAATTCCTTTTGTTTCTTCTATAGTATTTAATGTAAGTTGCATTCATTGTGCACTTTCTAACCGTTTTCTAATTCTTTATGAAGATCTTTTGTTTATTTTTAATCTGAATTAGTTGTCCTGCCACTTAAAAATGTTTTTTTTTTAAATCAGTATATCATTGACATGCATGTTTTCTTTATTTTTACTTAACAGATACGATCCTGGACAAAATAATTGACTGTCTCTATTTTTGTATAAAAATGATTCCTTAAGCAAGGCTACTTTCCCCCACATTGTAAATGAAACTTCACTGCATCTAAAATTGAATTTTGAATGTGATATGATTAATAAGCTAGATTTTGTCTTATTTCTTTGTTTCTGATGTGTGGAGATACTCAGCAGTCCTATTTAATAGTTCATTCTATGACAAGCAGTTGACTCCCACCTTTACTTTATATTAAACTCTACCATATAATAGGACCTCCTTCTGGCTTATTTTCTGTGCTATACGAATTTGTCTTTTCCTATGTAAAATCACAGTAACGAGACAGGGAAGATTTCTAGCCTACAAGCTCTGCTAAGAAAGTTTTTCAGATCCTAGTCCGTTGGTACTATTCAATTTCACACATTGTTGGTTATTGTCTGCTTCCTGTATTAGAGTTAATGTCTAGAGTATTTTATTTTACTCAAACTAAAAAGCACATACACACAAACACAAAACTTTAAAAATTCCTCATTGAGATTGTATTACATTTATGCTCATTTTTGGGAGCGGGGCAAAGCAAAAAGTAGAAACTCATCTAGAAGTGTGCAGTCATAAAAACCAAGTACTTGATCACATTTCCGGGGCCAGATAAAAAAGGGCATTATTTAGTACACTATCTCATCATTTACATTTGCTTTTCCATTGCCATTAAGGGCTGAGTTGAATATCTCTTAATATTATAATCATTCTAGATCTACAAATCAGAACTTAATTTATGTCTCTATATATGAGTATATACCACAAGCGTGTGAGTGCCTCTAAAGGCCAGAAGACCATGATAGAGTCCTTAAAGCTGGAGTTACAGGTGGTTGTGTGTCACATGGCCCAGGTGATGAGAATCAGACTCTGGCCCTTGGCAAGAGCAGCAAATGCTTTTAAAAGCTTCACATTTGTCTAGCATGCTAACATGCAAAGATTTATGTTTTCACACTTTCTATTTGTTTCTGTTATCTGTCACTCTATCCTTTGTATTTGGTTATGAATAATGAAGACAAGTATTAATTCATGCTTCATATTTTAGTAACAAAGGCTGCATATCATATCCACTGAGTTCAGTATTTGCATAGAGAGCTTAAACTTCAAGGTGGCAGCTAGTACACTGTTAATATCCCTTCAACACAGAGGATATCAAGATCTACTTTGAATATCCAATTAGCTAACTTATAATTATAGAAAACATTATGTTTGGAATGTGAGTTCTACAAGTCTCATTAAAATTCAAGGTTTGGTCCTCAAAATCTGAAAAAAATTAGCTAATATACTTATGAAGAAATAACTTTTTCTTTTCCAAAATTATTCACCTTGAGTCTCCCTTTTCCCTTCATGTCAATAATTTAAATAACCCCATTGGCAGGTTCAGATCCTGACTTGTGCTTTTTGCCTCTGACAAGAAATCTTTAAATATATATTTACTCCCTTTCTTTAAGCTCAACTGGAATTTCTAGGCTTTGCCTCATTAGACCTCTCTTATGGAAGTTAACAGCTTTCCAACTTGTATGTAGATTCTTATTGAACACGGAGCAGGATATCCACCTCTCCCAGAGGTTTTATCGTATTTCTCTGAGCCTAGGCTCCCTCATGTTGAGGTCATTTCATTTCTTTTCCCTTCAGACTTTCTTAGCTCGTGCCCTCTATTTATGTAATGGGTGATGCCTGCATGGAAGTTCAGCATGTAAGTGATATTTGTTTTCATTTTCTCCCAGGGTCAATGGCATCATCATTGGCTATAGAATTCCTACAGGCTCTCTTTGCCTCAGTTACTCTGTCTTCTCTCTCCTGGTATCAAAATAAGAGCTTGGACACAAATATATTCCTCCTTTGTTCTTTTTCACCCTGTAATTTTATTTTCTTCTTTTAATTTTGGAATTACTACTATATTGGTTTATGTGATCATCTTTCTTCTGATTTAGTTTTAATTTAATCCCTTCAAATTTTTACAGAGCATGACAGAAATTGAACACATCTTTTTGTCTGCAGACAGTTGAATGTGCATATATGAATACATGTTTCTATGCATTGACGGGCTCACATACAGCACGTAAATTTTCTTAAAGATGACATTCAGTTTTAACTTTGTTTGTAATTATTACCCTTGGTAAACACTCTGTTTCACTAGATATGCATTTATGCAACAACTTTTTTTCTGACCACAGGAGACCTTAGGGTTTGCAATGTTGTCTGTTAATATCATATGTAGACAATCTGAGACGTGTGGGAAAAGTTAGGTCCCTGTCTGAGGGCCAGTGGAATATCAGCATTCAAGGCATCTCCTGGGAAATGTGTCCCTTACCTATACTCTCTGTTGTTGTATTTCTCAGCCTCATAGGCAGAAATTGCAAGTCCAACCAATTCTGTGCCACATACCCCTTAGTGGTCAATCAGGAGAAGGAAAATATACATAGCAGATCTCTGCTCAGATACTCATAACCCTAGTAGAATCTTGATATGTAACTGAGGGATCTTAAATTCAATACTGATCAGTTCATGATCATGTATAAAAGAATATTTTCACAAGTATAGAAAACATAAACATTAATAAAACACATTTCTCACATTCATACTGTGCATCAATAACATACTCCAAATTCTGAATTTACCTTGTTCATTTATTTCATAACCAGCATCTGACATATCTTTGGCAACATTCCTGCTGTCTTTAGCAACCAAGTAGTATATTTACCTTTGATATAAATTGCATACAGAGACACACATAAATACACACATACATTTCTATTGCTACATTTCAAGAAATCAAATGCAACAACGTCAAAGAAAAGATTTAGCCTTTTAAAATATTTTTCTTGAAATTGTATTTATTTATTTGTGTGTGTGTGTGTGTGTGTGTGTGTGTGTGTGTGTGTGTGTTTGCACATGCATACAAGACTCCACAGACATATGAAGAAAACATCACTTCCCTATAGTAGGAATTGCAGGAAGTTGTGAATCATCAATATGAGTATTCGGAACCAATTCAAGTCTGCGAGAAAGGCTACAAGTATGCTTAGTTGCTGAGTCATCTCTTTAGCCTTTATTAAAACTATTATTCACTTAAATATGCTAATCCACTTCTCCATTTCTTCTACCTTTATACTAATTGTTCTTAGAGTCTATTCAGAAACACCACAGTGCTCTTTTCTAAGTCATGGCTGCCATTCCATCTTCTCCCTCTTCTGCATTGAGAGACAACAGAGCAAAGGGATGGCAGAATGTGCTGCTCAGTGAGGCAGGAAAAGACTAAGTTTTGGATAAGACTAGTGCTGAGAAATTGGCTTTAATTGTTGAAGAAGTGACACCATTAAAGAGAAATATCCTGCTGTACATTGGGGCACTAGAAGAGCCGTTACAAAGACAATATCTCACCCATAAAGAACTCATTTGTAAAAACATTAAAATTCATTTGAAAGGAGAAAAATCTAACTGATAATGTCACTAAGGGATTTCTTGCTTGAAAACAACCAGAGATGGGAGAGTTCCAGAGGGTCAGATGCTTAAAGCTCACAGACACTGACTTCTCTGAAGTCTCTGAGGACCAGCCCCCATCCTGAGCAGGCAGCAAAACTTGGCAACATCATTCATCCAATACAGACTTTACCATCCTTATAAAAGCACAAGTAGGGGTTAGGGGTGGGAGTCAGGCTCATTAAAGCTTAAGCCAAGGTCCCCAGAGGCATTGAATGACACTAGTGAAAGTGTGATTCTCTGAGAGAGCACAGGGAGGCCAATGTGTGAAGCTGAGAATTTGAAGCATAAGTTGTCAGGAGACCCCATGGTCAAGGAGATGCTAGGAGGCAACATCCACTAAGGAAATCTGCACATGTAGAGTGGAAGTGGCTCAAGGAAAGGCTATGCATGCTGTAGGTTTCAGAGGTGGAGAGGTAGGGCTGCTTTGGAGCACAGACAATTCAATAATGATCTTCAGATGTGGATTTAGGGTTGCCAGATTTAGTGTTTGCTAGACGGCCTTTGGTCTTGTTTTGATAGGTAAGCTCCCATTGCTCCCCTTTAACACTGGAATATTTACTCTGTGCCATTGAGTGTAGAATAGAGACTCTGCACTTATATTTTAGAACTGTGTTAGAGCTGTTAAAAAGTATAGGGACCTTTGAAATTGGGCTGACTGACTGAATACGTTTTGCTTTATGAAATGACTATGAATGTATGGTGACTAGAGGAAGGAGGTTACGGCTTAAATGTTGTATTTAGGGGTTGACATGTTGACTTGTCATGGTTGATGTTGTCAATCTGATAGGATCCAGACTCTCATCTTATTCAATGTTATTTATTAACAGTAAATAAATGTTTAAGATAAAAATGTTTAAGATCACATGCTTCAATCTGTTGTTATAAACACTCCCCAATACTGCATAAAGAGGAAGGGGATCAATTGAAGATATGTTTAATGTTTGAGTTGATAGTAGTTACAAATTTGCAAATAATCATGGATAATGGTGAAATGATAAGGTTAAACATTTTCCTTCATAAATATTTTTCAAATACTATTAAACATGTGGAAAATATACTTAATAATTCATATTTAGGTTAATGTTTGAATAAATAGGTATGTTTTATATATGAAATTTCATATAGTTCAAACCTTTTGTTTCTATTTATCAGGTGACTTTTCTCATCTAATACCAATTGTTCTTCCTAAATATTCCTTCCATCCTTCTTTCTATCATTCAGTCAACTTCAAATTAATCAGAATGCAATGTATCTTAGTCATTTCTTTTCTGATTAAGAAAAAGAACAAAAGAAAACAATGTATTAACTTTGTCCTTGTGAAATTTGCGTTCTTTTGAATTGTACAACAGTAAATAATAAATCATAGAAATATTTTTGGGAACACTTCTGAATATGATAAATGAAAGTTCAAAGGCATAGCATGATTTGAGTGAGGTAATCAACCACAACACCCTCCACCTTCAATGTAAAGGGTGAATAAAATCAATTCCATAGGGGCTGTTTGTGAAGAATTTAAGGTAAAGAAAATGAATTCAATGGCCGTGGAAGGGGCAGCAGTTGCATGGATTCTATTAAAGGAAACAAAAGCATCGTTGGTAAGTAATATGTAAGCAAAAGTGAAGAAATAGGAGTGAAACTTCTAGAAAGTTCTCAAAGCAAAGGCTTGTGGGGTTGTGAAGTGCCGAGTCTCCAATATGATTCAAGGAGGCTTTGACATAAGCTAACTTGACTTTCTTTCTGTAACAGGTACAGTTACGATGCTGAAGGTGTATTAAAGAGTAAATACTGAATATGGGATAGCCAAGTAAGTGTTTTGTAGTTATCTGGGTATATTGGTGTACACCAGTGGAAACTGTATTATTCAAAAGGATAGAAAATAATATTACAGATGCAATAATAATGTAAAATAAATTTCAAAGTCTCTGGAGAAAATATTGTGTTCATTGTGCACAGATGGCATTGTGAAACTGATTTTGTAAAATGAACCATCAGATAAATGACACCTTACTGTTTAACTGTGTGAAATGGTACAGCTTGATTTGGCATTTTGCAGTGAAGATTGTGAATTACTAGAACTGTATGATAGAAACCGAAGTTCTGATAGTTACGAGGTCATAAGAAACTACACATAGATGAAATTGTCTGAGCCATCAAAGAAGCCCACAGAAACTGATCTTACTGCATTATTCTTTCTCAGTCATGGTATTTGAAGACACGACTAACATAGTAAATGGATGTTTGCATTGTTCCTATGCTTTAGTTTGTACTTACCAAGTACAGAGGAGAGCATCTGAATTCTATTTTCATAGACTAAGTATTTACCATCCATTTTCCTTCCAGTATCTTAATGTCCAGATTATGAGAGACTTGAATACTCAGGCAACTAGATATACACAACATCAATATAGAACCAGAAACAATTGATGCAAAAGAGTTGCTGCCATTGGAGATATATTCTAGTGGCACACGGTGAAGCACCAACAATGCTGTTACCTGGAACACAAGGCAACTGTGTTGTAGCAATACTAGCTGTTTAATATGAATCACTGCTCTGAGTGCACTGGCTCTTCTGTCCTCCTAGGCTTATGGAAGGATTCAGGTGAAGCTCTTCGAGTTACAGTACCATGTTCCAGATTGATTTCTAATCTTGCTGTGGCCTTAGGGATTCTGTAAAATTCAGTTTACATATTTCTTGATGTATTTGTTGCTCAGTCTATTATGTAGGTAAAAAGGGAGGTATTTAAACTATTCAGATTTTCTATCAATTGCTTTTATGCAATCGTTTATTAACTAGTGCTATAAATAGGAGGAAGCTACAAGTCTACTTCCTTCTCCCACTGGCACCTAAGCCTAGTTGATGAGCTATTTTTTCTCCTGCCTTTGGATGAAATTTCAGACACATTTCACAGTTTCTCAGTTCCCTGTAGTCAGTCACAAGAACAAACCCATTTCTGTAATTAAAACGTCCACTTCAATAATTAACAAAGAAGACCTGTGAACTCTGCAATTTATGTGTTTCCCATTTAGCACAGCTGAGTCCTAGTTGAGGCTTGATATGTGGCGAGTCTGAGGGGAAAAAGAAGGCACAGGCCTTTAGTTAGGACTGTGTTTTTCCTCCGTATTTTGTTCTTTGACACTTCCTTTCTACACTCACTACTCCAAGGACACAGTCTCTTTGGGACTATATAGATGAGTGAAATGTGAGAGGCAAGAGCAAGGAGAACTCCATCCTTTGTAGAAAAGGAGGCCAGCATCGATTCGTATACCAAGGATAACATTGGTGGATCTAGAGAGATGTTCAACACTACAGTTAATAACAATTGTTGTTCTTGTCAAGTCTGGGTTCAGTTCCCAGCACCCACATAGAAGCTTACAACTGTCTACACCTCATTTCCAGGGAACCTGATGCTCCCTTCTTGCCTCTGTGAACACTGTATGCATGGGGTACATCTAAAAAAAACATAACATAACACCCATACACACAAAATAACACTAAAAAAACTTTAAAAAAATAACCTTATTGACTAAAATTCAAACAATTCCATTATTTTTGTGTTTTGATTTCTTCAATTTTTATAAGCAGCTATGCTTGCTACTTTAAAATTTAGTTTATTCACAGCCAACATATATACAGTATTTATTTTGTTAGTACAAAAATATGTTTCTGGATATGTAGTTCTTCTATTTTCTCAAAGAAAATGGACCTTACATTTCTATTCTTTTAACAAAACTGAGATCTTTTATGTTTAACACAGGCATGCTCTGTTCTTAGGCAAGGCATCCCTAGTTACTAGTGGACATGCTAATGACATATGGCTGTACTCATAGATCAGAATATCACTCAGACTGCATCAGTGATGCTTCTTCTGAAGTACATGGTTATTATCCCAGAGATCCATAACTGGACAATTTGCAAAGTGAGAGATTCTGGAGCACTTAGCCCAAAATATTTTTATCAAACCCTTCCACCCAATGTCAGAGATTTAAATAGAAGATGAGGCAGAAATATTGTAAGAGCTAGAGGGAATGGATGACTCCAAAGAAAGAGAATCTTCCAAACACAGCAGGGCTGATGCACATATGAGCTCAGAGTGACTGTGCACATTACAGAACCCACAAGACCGGCATAGGTTCAAAGTCTGCAAAATTCTAGCATAAAAAATGGGGCGTAAACACGAATCCCTTTCCTAACCAAGTTGTTTCAACTGATACTAAAAACAAACACAACAAAAACCTTTTACATAATTTATTAAAACCAAAATATCTTCAGTTTGGTTGTTCAAATTACCTAATAAATAATAGAATTTAGATTTATTAAAGGAAATTCAATAAGTATAGATTAAATATAACTATGCAAAACTACACAAAATTGAAAAAAATAAGTATAAAAGAAATACCTGTCTTCATATTTTCGACATCCAGCCAGATCAGGACCAAGGATGGGTTAATAAATACTAACAGGCTCACATAATAATTCAGTTCATTTTGAACCACTTGGGAATTAGAGCTAGTAACTTCCAGAACACTTAAACGTATATGCAAATTCTTTGCCCAAAATACTAATAACAGACAAAACCTTGACAATTATATAAATAGGACAGCATGACATATTTTATATGTTATATATATTATACATGATGTAACAGTGTCAAGAACTACAAGAGACCAATTTTATGAAGATACATAATTTTCTCAAATGACTCCCAGCCAATGACAGCATTACAACTGTATGTTAAGCAGACATCAGAGCATTTGAGCTCACAAGAGTAGCAGAAGGGGTGTCTGTCAAGTTGTCACAGTAGTATTGAATAGTCACAGCTAATTTTGTGACATTATGATCTAATACTGAAACATTATTTTCTTTACATGTCTCTTGACCGAATACTTCTGTAAAGTACATGTTTATAGGTATTCTTTGGCAATTCTTACACTTCTGTGACAAAAATACTTTTTTCATGGTTGAAAATGAAATAGTAAAATGTCACCTATAAGTGTTTATGACATACTTACATTTTTGTTAATTTTAATAATATTTCTAGGCTATGTACTCTCAAACTGTCATGATGTCCCTACCAAAGATAAATAAATGAAAGCAATCTGTCCCAGTGACCCTGCAGGGTTTAAACACAACTTGTTTAGAAATTATCTTCAACTCTCCTATCCTAATCCTCATTTAGTGTCAAAGATCATAATGAAGTCTACTACTCATATATAAAAACAAAAGTTTTAAGACCGTAAGAATGAAGTCATGGTCTTCATTGTTGGAGGTTGGTAGCACCTTTTATTTGACTTACAATAATGTTTTGTGTTTAATTATGTGATCACAGTTTGGTTTGTTGAATATTCACTAAATGATCAGTACATTAGAAGTAAGACAGAAGAGAAAATGACAACAGCAATAGGATGTCTTCCTTGTAAAGACTGACAGTGAGAGACTGACAGTGAGAAGATCATAAATCAGAAGTTGAAATTATTTGCTGAAATTTATAAGAACCCACTGTGTTCTAGTCACTTTACATGTATTGTACTATTCATCTAATTTGTAAAAATGTGCTGTGAATTACACTCACATTGTCATCTACAGTTTACTTTTACAAGGCATTTGTGTGTGTGTGTGTGTGTGTGTGTGTGTGTGTGTGTGTTGATAGTTAACAGATTCTATGATGTTTATATAAACATTAGAGGACAATTCTTGGGAGAATCTTCTCTCTTTCCAACTAGAAATCGGTTGGCAGCAAGCACCTTTACCTGTGAAATCACCTTACTCACATCTCTTACTATTTCAAAGGCAAAAAACTTAAATCAGTCATTCCTTAGAGATGCTGAGTAACTTGACCAAGAGGTGACACCAAAAATTCAATAAAATATAGTATAAAGTCAAAGACATTTTGACAACAATACATAAACTTGGAAAAATATTCACATATACTTAGTGCAGCCACATGTTTGATGATGAGTTTGCAAATGCTTTTAGACAAAATTATAATGTTAAAATAGAAAACAGATGAAACATTCTACACAATATTAGCGTCCCATATGAGTATATTTCTACAAAAAAATTCTAAACTAATTTTAGTTTTGTTAGTTTGTATTCTTTTAAAGGTGTATTTACCTATCTAAGTATCTAAAATATCTAAGGATGACAAACCCAGTTTAGGAAGGTAACAAAACTGTATAAAAATTTTAGATTATGTGTAAACACATTTGTAAAATGTGTTGATCATTTAAGTGTCCTTCTTGAGGAAAAGTTCACATCTATAATTTATGCTCCAGACATGGAAGTAAGAGAGAAACCTAAAAGAAAATAAGACTTTCTCCATCTTCAAAGAGGTAGAAATTCATCACAGTTTTAAAAAAAACAAAAGGGGCAAAAAATAACATTTTGGGTGATCATGACATGGAAACGACTGGATACTGTTGTATTAGAGATGTGTGATTCATACACAGCTTACCCAAATTTACACAGGGACTGAGTGAAAAACAGTAATGGCTTTGACAGAGAGATGGAGAAAATGACACCTCTGCTGAGTTTAGGAAAGTGAAAAGTCACTACTTAGCTCCAAACACAAACAACACAAAGATTGAATGTGTTAGCGAATGTTGTATCTTCCAGGAATAGCAAGACATCCACAATAGGCAGAGCAACAGATACAATTATTTGTCTAAGAAACAATGAACCAGACACTGTTGCTAAAGGAGAACACATCTACCCAGCTGAACAAGAGCTTGCTTGACAAAGAAATTTTGTAGAGGTGGCATTTATTCACAATGTAATTAAGGTATATCTCTATATTCTGTTTTTGATTGCTGACCTGGCATTGAACTAAATGTTGACAGAATATTTGGAATTGTCCTCTCAATAGCCCAATGCCAGCTTTCTATATGTGAATGCTTGTCCATCCTCTCCTGCCCAAATGATTCTCTGAGATTACCTTGTTAAAAAGCAAGCTGCCCTCCGAAAACCCCCTACTCTATTGATGTCCAACAATGCCATCCTCTGCTACATATGCAGGAAAGGGAATAACATTTGAAATGTAAATAAAGAAAATAATAATTAAAAAAAATCAAGCTGCCTTGGAGAAAATCACTTAGCCCTCAACCCAGTCAAAGGACAACCCAAAGAAATGGATCTCACATTTTCGTGCTACTGATTAGTTCAGACTGAAATATGGCTTTTTGTAGAATAAATGTTGAAAGTTAATAGCTGAGAAGAAAGTAAAAGGTGTGACTTTGTGGTAGGGAGAAAGGGACTCTGTGAAGAAGAAATAGGAAGGGCTTTTTGCTAGGAGATGAGAGGAGACAGTTGTGACTACAGAACTGGAAGGTATACCTAGTCACATGTCAGGACCAGGCTAGGTAGTCAGGTAAACTTAATGAGCTAGTTGAGAGTTTGCCCAGCCAAGGCCTAAGCTTTGAAATATTAAAAGGTCTCTATAACATTATTTTTGGTTGGCAGGTCATCAAGGTTATATAACAAATTTTAGTTAAAAAAATTTCCAAATGTGGCCTTTGGTTAGCACACAAATATCATAAACAAAACATAAGGAGTATCTTTATGGCAAAATAATGTTAAAAAATTTAAATACTATAATTAAAAATTATGAGACAGCCAAATAAATGGAAGTCATGAATTTGAATAACGAAATTTAACTCCTTACTTCCATTCAGAGTCTCTTTTGATAAGAATATCATTTTATGATATCTATTTGAATTTACCCTAACATTTCTATATCCTGTAGTTCAAAATCATCAAAGCTAAATATCCTCATTTTGTCTTTGTAACATTTTACTTTTGCCTATTAATTTAAATAAAATATTGCATATTTGTGATGAACTGACACTTCTATACAATTCAGAGCCCATTCCTGTCTTACAATATATACTTAGATCATTCAAGCCCTACATATGTAACAATTAATTGTTTTCATAATAAAAGTCAAGTTTTTCTAAAAAGATAAGGTATTCTAATAGGTACTAACATAAAGGTACTAACATAAAGTATATGTGTGTGTGTTTTGTTATTTTACATAATTGTGCATACTCTGTGACACAAAAACCACTAAGCATAGCATCATTTCATGGAAATACAGTGATAGGGCAAGAATGCCAAATATTGGTAGAAATCTTTGAGCTGTCAAATTGAAATATTTAAAATTTGGTATTTCTCCTCAGTATTTGAGTCATTGTATGGCTTAATCAATATGCTTTTCGAACTTTGTAAAAAGAAAACAGATTCTTCAAAGTAACTTTGGAGTACAAAACCAAGCTATACTTTTTTTATTTTATATATATATATATATATATATATATATATATATATATGAAATATATTTGATATATATTTGAAATATATATTTGAATATATTTCATATATATATATGAAACTTAGACATATATGTGTGTGTATGTGTATATATATACATATATATACACACACACACACATATATATATACATATATATATATATATATATACACAAAATATTCCTTATTTCAAATTAGTATTCTTCTTAAGATGGTTTATATTTGAGTACATTCAATTTCTTTTGTTTTTTAAAGGATGGAATGCATCATAGTTTTATTATACTATTCCACATATTTTCCTTGCGGTTCTTAGTACAGTATATCTGTTACTTAGTTTGTATCTAGGCAGACACACTTACAAATTTGTGTAGGTCTAAGAAATATTCCCCTGTCCTGGTTTACATTTGTATGAATGGCATGTTCTGATGTCTGCTGTGCTTGTATTGTTACAGTATTCTCAGTATTTTGTAGTAATGCCATGTTATTTATTACATAGTTTCATGTGGTAGGTTTTTTCTCAGAAAATCAATTTAACTATTATTTATTGATATATCCTTGCCTTTGAAAGCTTCTACTGGCACAATTTATTATTAAAACTTTAACCCTCCCACAAAATAAATTTTTGAAATATCCCATTTTATTCTCTCTTGACCAAAAAATTGTATTTTAAAATAACATAACAGTGTCACCTCCTTATTTGCCTGATAGAGAAAATTCCTTTATTAGTTTTATCCATATAATTTACTGTGTTCTAATGAATGACTCGTTTTCCTAATTAACTTGCTGTCTTATTCTGTTCTTTATTCTTTCAGTCTCTCTCATTTTGATTTACTCAGTCTCTCTCACTTTGATTTTACCCAGAGAATCTGGATTTCTGCTGTCTAGAACATGTAGTCTTCCCCATGTCACTTCACAGATTACAGTCCACGTTTTACTTCAGATATCATTCAAATGTTTTCTTTATCAGTGATTAATTTTCTTTCCTGTAAAACTGGTGAATATCCATTATCGTTTTCTCTTTTAATCTCTCTTTTTAGTCAAATACTCTTCTGAAAAATCACTTTATACCTCCATCTTTTAAACTATCATTCATCATAGAATAATGTAGGTTAAGTAAAAATTATAAGAACTGAGTTCCAACTCATTTTTTTGTTAAATAAGTACATCATTGAAAAGCAATTTTATTTTATTTTTATTTCATTTCTATTTGGATTAAGTTAAAACCAGATGAATTTGAGCTTGCTACATGAACCCCAAATTTTCTGCATTTAGATGTGGGTGAACTAATTAGACAGTCACTTTCTGCCCAATGTTCATCCAAAACCAAGTACCTTATGTCTTAATCTAAGCCAGGTTAGGCCATGTTTTAAGTGTGTAGAGGAAGCACCTGCCTTGTGATTTTGATTTGTTTATTTATCTAAGTTTCAGGACAGTTACGTTGACATCTGTCAATACAGATCACTTAAAAGATAGATTCTGCTTTATAGCTACTTTTAATTAAAGCAAATCTGATATTGAATTGTGTCTGAATTTTCTGAATTTTTGATATCTCAAGTGTTATTGTTTGAATTATGAACCCTCAATATAAGTTCAGTTTTATATTTTAAAGTACTAATCCTCAATGAGATTTTATTTGTAGACAAAATTGTCAAGAAGCCATGTGAAGTTAAAAGCAGTCATATAAACAACTGTGGTCTTACTTCAACAGAATAAAAGTGCCTTCATAGCTAAAGAGATAACATGAGTACAAGGACATAAAAGAAGCACCAGAAAGAACAGAGTAGAAACTTGTCTGTCTGCATGGCAGGAAGAGATACTTTCTTAGAAAACAATCACACCTTCACTTTGACCTTGAACTCCCAGATTTCAGAACTACACAGAGCATGGAATTTTTTTTAACAATCTTAAGTACAAGCTTGTGCAAAGAAGCATATTTTAATGTGAAATTAAGAGTGGTTATAATGATAGTTCATGTTTTCCATAAACTGAAAAACTTTAATAACACATTTAAGTGCCTTAGCTCATACTTATTTGAAACTCACAGGGGCAATTTGTATAACAATGGTTCTCAAATCAGACTTCATTTTTTGGACATTTTAGTGCGCTATTCTTATACTGGGTGATATTCAAATGTAGGTGCATAATCCACACATCTTTTAACTTTTCTCAGTTTAATATGATTCGTTCCAGTCCATTCACTTTTGGTGGGATGCATGAGGCAGCATTTCACTATGTAGCCCAGCCTTCCCCAAACTTGGGCCACAGCCCAAGCAATCTTTAACCTCTTAATCTGCATATCTGACCCTCAGGAGTGAAGGTTGACATACCTGATAATGATAAGTTCTACAATTCTAACTTTAATTTGCATGGCATCTAGCTTTTTCTTTTTGTTGATATAAATATAAAATGCAAATTTAACTTAACAAAACATATTACTTATTTACATTTGTTTATTTTCTTCACAACAGTTTTTTCTAATATATGAACCACATATATTTTTTTCTTTCAGTGTTTACTATTACAAGCAGAGGTAGTATTATCTAGTTTATTATGCTAAGCCATGATCATCTTTGAGTCATTACTCTTCAACTACTCAGCCTGCAGCCTGCAACCTGCAACAGTTCTAATCATCCACATTCTACCACTTAAGTATATACCAAACCACAATGTAGGTACCAACCATCTTTATCTCATGATACAAGTATTTTGCTTCCAGATTGTTCCACAAGTATTACCTTCTGATAAAGCAACTCCTTTATATATTTCAATTCTGACACTCAAATTTAGCAGAAAATAACATTTACATATTTTAAGGAGGATTGTAAGATGTTTCAACACTCATTTTGTCATGCTGAAATGGCATTGTGTAGAGTAGGAATGACTATAGAAAATGTAATAGTAATAATATAGTATGCATCTTTTGGGGGGCTAGGAACCACATAAATAAATATATATATATCCAAAACAAGCAAGCAAGTTAGCAAACAAACAAACAAACAAAATAAATCTCAGGACTGGAGTGATGGTGGCTCAATGATTCAAAACACTGGCTATTCTTTCAAGGGACTGACTTGATTGCAAGTACTCACTTGTGGGCTAACAACCCTCTGTAACTCCCATTCCAGGGAACTTGATGTCCTTCCTTTATGGCTTCTGCATGTTTTGCACAGGCAACCACGCTGTGCATAGACAGACACTTTAGTCAAAATGCCCATAATACTTAAAATATAAAGGAGGTTTAAAACTACAAAATCTTCAAAATAATTGTAAGATAAAATTGTAATTGAACTTACTCGTCTGTGAACTAAAAAGCACATTTATAGTATGTGTCAATAACAGAACTCAAATTTAGATTTCATTACATCAAAACGAAGGAGGTCACACCCATACACTATCCTGTATATATATCTCACAGGCTATTTCTAGAAACCTCCATATTCCTTGCATCCTCAGAAATAGTGGGTAAAGTTTCAATCTGGATAAAAATTCCATAATAAGCCACCTTCTATAATTCCTTCTTTTGACAAATAATTCTTAGGTCACATTCATACGGTCTCACAGCTGAAAAGAGTTAATACTTATTAAACACACATAGACAGACAGACAGACACACACACACATACATATGAGAAAAATTGTATATTATCAATGCATATATATATATATATATATATATATATATATATATATATATTTGTGTGTGTGTGTGTGTGTACAAATCTGTGGCAGGTACATTTTTCATGTTTCAAATTGCTTAGTATTGAAAACTTATCCTAATTTTGTGTTGTATGTCTTCTTGATTTACATTCTTCTGGCTCAATATCCTTTAATGAACATGTATTGGTAGTTGAAAGCTGCCAATTGTATTGAAAGCTAAACAAATAGTCTTTATCCATGTACAATTGCTTTTTAGATAATAGTAAGAAAAACAATCAACCAGCTGCTAATTACAAAGCTATTGGGACTTAGAACCATTTTTGGTCATCTAGTTCATTAAAAATCAACCCATATTATGACAAATTTATAAATTAAAATTGGTATAAGTTTGTAACTATTCTAAATAACCATGTGGCTGAGATGCATTGCGATTAAGTTCATTGTGCATTCTTAAGCACTCTTCCTCTCAATTGTCTGTATGTTTCTCCTTCTTTCCCTTCCTCTCTCCCTTCCTATTTTCAGAATTATTGAATTCTTTCTTATATATGTAAGTGACAAAATTTGTACTTTCATAGTCAAAAAATGGCTTTGAAGACTATGGCCTGTTATTCTCTGTCAGTACAAACAAAACAGTTTATTGAATGCATAATTTATTATACAATAAATTATTGAGATTAGGTATTAAAATACATAAATCGCATGTATTGTTAAGAAAGAACAGATATTTTGTTTAATGGTTAAATTAGAATATTTATGCTCAAAAAATTTGTTTTTAAAGTATGAAAATAAAATATATGAACTTTAAAACTTTTCAAAGTAAAATCAAAACTATAGCAGTAAAGTGACAGGAATAAAAGCACTAAGATAAGATAAAGACAATCATATAAAATAGGGTTATTTTACTCCTAAATGGCACACCAGTAAATATACAGACATTATATAGACTGAGTAGACTACATTTTGGAACACGTCTATATATATATATTTGCAAAATTCATGAAAAAAAGAATGTAAATTTGAAAAGATCAAATAAGAATATATGGATAAATAGAATATAGGCTGAAGACTTAGGTGCTCAGGCCATGCACTGTGTGAACATATTTCCTTTACGGGAATGTATTCATTGCAGTTTTTCATATAATCTGTAGAAAAATGCAAGCATCCAATAAGTAGTTTCACAGACTGACTTGAATATAACACCAATGATGACATTACCTTTAGCTACGAAAAAACAGAGTGCCTCTACAAGACTACCATGTCTGTATAACATTATGAGTCATTTAGTCTAATACTATTCACAAAACAATTATTTCACATAAATTATTGAGTATTTTTGTTTCTTTAACCTCAAGGAAATGAATTTTATCCATAGAAATCTTTCCAAGATGGGTGGAATATGTGGCTGATTAAGGAACTATCTAAAACAATTTTCTTTCCGTATCCACAGTGGAAATCTTCTAAGACTTGTTTATATGATTCAGTGGGGAAACTTAGTACTGGGCACATGTTCATGCACTGTGTTTTTTCACTATGCCTTGTTTGTGATAATACACTTAGTTCAAGATCTCCTCAACAGACGCTCAACTGTTTATGAGGCATTCATTCACGCAGATGATCCAAAATGTGTCTGTTGACACTTGTTAGTATGTCTGGTTTGGCAAAGATGGAGAGGTTTTCAAATGAAGTGTTAAAGTCATGTAACTTTGGAATTTTAAAAACAACTGTAACAGCTATCATAATGTGTGTCCACACTAGTCGCTATGCACACACCACGAATATGTCTATGTAATCTTTTATGATTTGAATTCAAGGCATTTAGCATTTTTATGTTTAGAAAATTATAAACGTCCTACAAATATGCCAATGTCTTCACTAGTTTTTTTTAATATATCTGTTTTCTTTACAGAGCAAATAACACAAAACAGGACTATTTATTTCATTCCAACATAGTAAGACTTACTATCTGTATAAATGCATAGATTTATACTTATAAATTGGTTAGTGCTATTGTTACCAATTTTTGCAATATCCATTATTTCTCTATGTATCTGGCAGTTTCAGTTGTCTTATTGTACTTTGTGATCTAAAATATCTTTCAATTAGTTTTTCACCCAAAACTCCTTAGTAGTTCTTGCCCAATACTTTTTTTTTTTACAAGATTATGAAGCTATATTGCCCAAGGAAGGGTAATTTCAATGCTTACTGAATTCTCCTCTGATCAACAGGTTGTTACTTGTCTGCCTGATTGTTTTCTTCTATTTAACCCCTGCAATTAACTGAAAGATGAGAAAGAGAAAAACCTCCAGGTGTACAGCAGTCAGAAAGATGTAGTAATATCACAGATCTATTTTAGCTTTGATGATCAGACTCAAACAGAGGAAAATGAACCCACCTGTGATATGCACATAGCAAGTGAATATCAAGGTGAAAAACACAGATGCTAATCAACAGGTAGAACACTCTAACACACATAGAGATTCTATCCCAACTATAACATACTGGTGAAAGCAAATACCTTAGCTATGGAATTAGTGAGGCTTCTGCACATGAAGTTTAAAGTATGTATACATACACATATTAAAATTTTAAGATAGAACAAAGAAGTAATTCCAGGAATTAATCTAAATCTTAAGCTAGAAGAAATAGGCTTCAGGCATGAAAATGCCTTTGGGCTAGGACAGGGAAGTAGGCGCAGATATTTTGGTCATTCTGATAAGTCCTTAGAAACAGTGTTGACAGGAGTGATCACGGGACTTTGTTTATTGACTTGCTTGCTCGTTCCTTGACTATTTGCATTTATTGTATTGCTAGTTCCTCAATCTAGAAGTTTCAAGTAATTAAAATGGTATAAAATCAGATTGGGAAAAATATATTTCCTGATGACATTTCACAAACATACCACTGTGCACAAATCCTGAATTTATTGAAGTCGTTCAATAAACTCCTGAAGGTGAAAGCAAGGCCCTCTTATGTATCTCTGTCTCTGATACATATGTCAGAGCTAGGAAGCTGCGATTAGACATTTGGATCTAAAGACCAGGAAATGAAGAAAGTAGTAGTTAGCATGCTAGCCAGGAGAATTCTGGCAATAACTGAGAAAATGCACAGAAAGATGTAGAACACTGGTTCTCGCATATAAGTAGACAGAAACCAAGTAAGTATCTGACTATCAGAAAGCTTTAATGCATCCAAGCTGGATTGAAAGCAAAGCTAGAGCTCAGAGCAGGATGTAATGTTAGTCATTTTCCTGTGTATTTTTTTTTTGTCCCCTCATTCAAATGGTCCCTGAATATCATTTACTATCCCTCATATATTATAAAATTATTTTCAATATATTATACTAATAGAAGAAAGAAGCAATAAGACACTTTTCTTAATATATCAATTAATTCAACTGAGTATATTTGGCAATTTTTCATCATAATTAGGCACAGCAGAATGCAACAGTTTGCCATTTATGCACTAAAATAAACTGCAGAATACCATTCTTCAAGTCCCTTTTAAGATAAGTAACTCAGCAGTCACTTGCCAGCATTCTGCATCTCAAAAGAGATAAAGAGAAAAAAAATTAAAATATTTCCCATAGCTATAATTCTATTTTGCTATACTTTATTCTGAGTAGCAATCTGATAGTCAGATACTTGGTTTCTCTCTACTTATATGTGAGAATCAGTGTTCTACATCTTCCTGTGCATTTTCTCAGTTATTGCCAGAATAATAGAGTTAATCATGATCTGAAGGATTATTTAAACAAGAATGCCTTTCAATGGTTGGAGACAATGGTCTGACTTAAAACAATGATAGGCCAAGGCAGTTCAGACTCAAGTGCACTAAGACATGTAAGTCACTGATTATCAACAATAGAAAATGCTTTTTCTGAAAAAGTACTTTCAAAATAGTGTTATTTTATACCAAATACATAACATTTAACTAACAGAAAAATAGAAAGTTTTTGACAAGCATTTTAGTAAATTCTTTTTTCCTTTCTTCTCTTTTCTTTTTTCTCTATTGTTTTTCTTTTTCCTCTCCACTATTCTCATAGCATGCAGTAACACTAACCATGGGACCCTGAGAAACGGAATTGTCATTCAATTATACTAACTTATCACTGGGGCCTCTTGAGGAAGAACAATTTTAGGATTAGCACTTGGATCTGGTAAAATAAAATGAGCTCAAAATAAACCTGAAGTTCACAATAAAACACTAGTATCAACATGAAGACTCACAAGGTGCAGGTGAAGGTGTTTAAATTGTCCAGGACTTCCTTGGGCCTGAGCAGTTACTTCTCTCAAAGGCTATTCACAGGCACCGTGAGACCTATGGCTCTTAATTCTGTTTTCATAATAAAATCCAAGTTAGATTTCACAATATTCTCAGAGCTATTTAGTTGTTAAAGTAAGTATAGCATACCGTATTTTCCTAATTTTACCTATTCTTGTATGACTGTCATATATTGTGTTTAACATGAGATACAGAATCCCAATTTTTCCTCTATTTTATTTTAAATTTCTAAAACTCAATACAAACTTCATTAATTAATATACTGGATAAACATGGTACATATTGTATTTAAAATAATTGGGTGAACCCTTTCTTTCATTCAACATCAAATTGCATTCTCTTCTTATTTCAGTGATTACATTGGGTTCTTTGAATTTTCCTTGATGGTGTCAATAGTTTTCACGTATATATATTGTTGCCCTGCCAATTAAGGTCAAAGTATACCATTGTTCATATTTCATTCTGAGGTTTAGCAAAATATGGAGGTATCTCTTCAATATCAAGGCTTCTACTTCTCTGACCCCTGCCTGGGTAGTTCAATACCCTCTCCCCACATGCACCTACCTGCAGAACATCATGTAGCCTTGGTTAAGATTACAGGTTCAACTTCCTTTCTCTGGATAATAACCCATCCAGTGAGCACCTGAGATTCCTGAAAGGATTCCCCATGTAAAGGGGTTAGGTAGATAGCCTTACCCTTCAGCCATGACCTTCCCTTCCTGGATATTCTCATGCCCTTTCCTCAAGAGTTGTATAATTCCTGTGTCACAATGAATAAAGTGCATGCACTCACATCCATCCTCAAGAAAACAAGGATGAACAATTCAAGGATCATCTCAGAGAGCTGCTTCATAAAAGATCACCAGGGAGGAGGCCTTCCTGTAAAAGAGCCATGCACAGAAATGCCTTCCAGAAGGAGGCTCTTCTTTGGTCCCCCCTTCTGGTTCTTGGCACTTGTTCATATATCATATCCAAAGTCTATATAATCATGCTGGAGTGCAGACAGGGCACACAACTTTAATCCTCTTTCCTGGAATACAAACATGCCCTTATTACAAGCCTTGAATTCCCCAAAATGATGTGGCCATGTTTTAAAGTTATGTTGAAATGAGGGGCAGACACAGTAATGAATCAGGGAAAGATTTGACAGAATGAGTCAGGATAAGATATGCCCAAATCTCACGAGAACACCCCACAGGAAAGAGACATGACTTAAGAAAGCAGGAGAGAGAGAGAGAGAGAGAGAGAGAGAGAGAGAGAGAGAGAGAGAGGCAGAGAGAGGCAGAGAGAGAGACAGAGAGAGAGGCAGAGAGAGAGACAGAGAGAGAGACAGAGA
>JANHMN010000010.1:3321205-3350543 GCA_030674055.1 Rhabdomys pumilio | reverse complement strand
AGAGAAAAGCTACAGATGAAGACAGAATGAGACAGAGAATGAGAATAAGCCTAAAGATTAGAACAAATTGCTAGAGTTAATTTGAGGTCAAACAGAGCAATTTAGTGAAAAGCTGAGAGAAGTCAGTTTGACTCAGTCAGCTTGGAGAGGAGTGTATGCCAGTACAGCAGAGTTGAACTAGTCAGCCAGAGTTCAGAAAGAACTAGGAAGTGTGAGCCGTAAGTGTGTGCCAATTACATCAAGAGAATAAGAGTTACTTTTATAGTATTGGGCTAAGGAAAAACTTTCAAAATGTGAAGCCTCTTATTTAATGACTCCAAAAGCTATTATTTCACCAAATAAAAAAAAATGTGCACTTCTTAGTTGATGATAACTTCTGTGTTAGTGATGGGGGCTTGTATCTACTTCCCCTCTCAGTGCTGGAACATCACCTGGCATCAACCTGGTACTTACTAGTAAGCACTGTACATACTGCTACAGTCTCTCTGAGACCGGATGTTAGTCAGCACATTTGTGTCTTTTGCTTATATATTATGGTTTCTTATTTTGTCTTTATGAATTTTCTCCGTACGAATATGTGTGTCTCAGCATCTATATGTGTATTTTGTGCCTTTTCTTTTTCTCTTTTTTTAAAATACATGTTTATTTGTTTTTACCTTATTTTATTTTATTATTGTTATTACTTTTAAATGCTTGTTTGTATTCTAATGATGGGTAAAGGGTGTGAATTTGGATGGGTGGAGATGTGGGCAGGATCTTGGAAGAGCTAGGGGGACAGAAAACTAATCAGAATACATTGTATAATAAACATACGTTTAATAAAATTTGATAAATAAAAATTAAATGCAGTTGTATAAAAGAAAACATGCTTTTGATTTCTGTACTACTTTTCAGGAAAAACTGAGCTACAATACAATGAGGCAAACTAAATGGCTTCCTCTTGGATTCAGAAATCTATTAAATATCACAAGCATATCCTGGGAACAGTTGCTACTTGTTAAGTATGTTATAGGAGATATGACAAGCAGCATAGACCAAGTGTGAGGGGATTTGTTGGAGCAGCCATAGTACTTTTTCCTTTTTAATATTTTCAATCAAAAGAGAGCATATGGCTTAGTGTGTCCTTCACTATTTCGTATGTGTTAGGTCTCACTGCTCTCACCAAAGCTGAGGTGCTTACTAACATACCAAAGCAGAGCCAGGTTCCTCCAGCATCCCTCAGTCTATGTCTTTTACATGGTCCTCCTGACTGGCATACCCAGAGGGCCAAAAGAATGAATGGAATTAAGCAGCCGCTGGTGGTGGGAGGTGGGAGGATGCTATAGAAAGTACCAGAGAACCAGGAGGTGAGACACTCTCAGGACTCATTGGAGGTGA
The DNA here is from genome assembly GCA_030674055.1 of Rhabdomys pumilio. Classification (NCBI taxonomy): domain Eukaryota; kingdom Metazoa; phylum Chordata; class Mammalia; order Rodentia; family Muridae; genus Rhabdomys; species Rhabdomys pumilio. The sequence goes on along the minus strand of JANHMN010000010.1, from coordinate 3,349,166 downwards.
CCTTAGCCAAAATGTTGAACATTGGGGAAAGGGAACTAGCAGAGGCCTACTCAAGTAGATCTATAGGGCCTCAAATGGAGGGACAAGGTTGCTAACTCACAGTCAAAATTACTGACCCAGAATTGTTCCTGTCTAAAAAACTGCAGGGAGAAAATAGAGAAGAGGCTGAAGGAAAGGCACTCCTATGACAAGTCCATCTCATGGGGATGGAGATGGAGCTGGGGGGATGGGGCATCAAGGCTTGACACTACTATCCTGTAATGTGTTCTCAGACAGGAGCCTGGCATGGCTGTCCTCTGAAAGCCCCTACAAGCAGCTCATTGAGACCTAAAGCCAACAATTGGACTGAAGTCAGGGACTCCTGTGATTTAATTCGGAAAAGGATTGAAGAAGCTGAAAGGGAGGGCAACCCTATTGGAAGACTAGCAGTCTTAACTAACCCAGACTCCAGTGAGCTCCCAGAGACTGAGCCACCAACCAGGAGCATACATGGGCTGGTCCGAGGCCCCTGGCACATATATAGCAGAGGGCTACCTGGTCAGGCCTCAGTGTGAGAAGTGCTTAATCCTTGAGAGACCCGAAGTTCCAGCGAAGGCAGAGGGACTGGTGGAGGGGAGGAAGCAACCTATCAGAGGCAAGGGGAAGGAGGAATCAGATGAGGAACTTTGGGAGGGGGCCTGAGGGGGGGCAACAAATGGAATGTAAATAAATAATTTTAAAAATATTTTTGTGTCCTTCACATTTTAAGACCTTTATGTGAAGGTTTTAATCCTACCCTCCCAGTGATTCTAAACGTTCCTAATGCTGTGACCCTTTAATAAAGTTGTTTGTGTGGTGGTGACCCCCAACCATAAAATTATTTTCTTGCTACTTCATACCTGTAATTTTCTACTGTTATGCGTTGTTATATAAATATCTGATATAAAACACCAGTAAAAATGTCATCAAACGTCAATGGGGTTGAACTGGCTGAGAACTGCTGGTTTTTGCACTGCTATATTCTAAGAATTTCATAGCCTGGAGCAGTGACCCTTTTCTCCATGGAGTGTTGGTCACTTTCCTAGTCCTTCTTCAGGTTCTGTATGCTAATTATTTTTAGAATATCTCAGTAATAAGATTGTAACATTGACCCTAACTAATGGGTAAAAGACACAACTACCAACTGAATTAGAATAAAAACAAAAGCCACTTTCTGTCTGTGTGTTTGCTCTCCAAAACACACACTCTGGATCAAAAGTAAAGTTTGCTTTCCTCCCAGACACTTCATTTGGAGTGGTGGTCTCTTTCTTTTTAACCCTGAACATAATTATAATACCTATAATGATAATTTTAATGATACATGATGGTAAGAGCTTGCTGCCACAGATGGGATGTATTTCAACAAAATTCATACAGAAATCTGTCAATGAGACGTTTGGAAACATTGCCTAGGAGAGGTAATTAGACCATAGAGGTGGAGCCCTCAGGTTTAGAAGTCTTAGAGGAAACCTGTGCTTGTTTCTTACCTCCCCTCTGAGGCTTCTCATAGACTCAGGCTCTTTATTTTTATAATATGCATGGGAATAGTTTAGCACTTTTATCCCTGAGTAATCTTGTATAAGATAATTTCCATTGCAATAATAAGTAATTCCAAAGAATTATTTTCACAGAATATTTTGCAGCTTTGTAAATAAATATAGAAGTTTCAGAAATGGAAGTGATATAATAATTTATTTTCTTCAATCTCATGACACTCTTAGGATACAATCAGGAAAAAGTTGTATCTAACAGAGTGGAAGAGTGAAAAGTAACCCCCCCCCCCCAAAAAAAAAAACATTGCTAGTTACAATTGATTCTGTTACACTGATTAGTCTCATTTCATGAAAACAAACAAAATCTAAGCGACTGGAGGGTTGATTCAGACCACAAGATGTTTCTAATTAGTTGATATTGTTTTCAATAAGTTAATCATTAATGTATTGTGCATTAAATATTCCAAAACACTAAAAATTGCTTTTTTCTATTTTTAACCATTCATTATGATTGTGTTCTTGCAGATGAATCTATTTATATTTATAAGGTTGTTAGACAATGTTCCTGAAAGAAACATTCCTCAAGAGTAACCTTCCAGGGAATCTTGGGTAAGGGTGATGACCTGATTGGAACTTTAATGACTATGGAAACGTTGACATGTTACAGGTTTAGAACTCACTACAGTGTACCGTTACCTGTACCTGCCTTCAACCCACTCTTTGCCCACCTCTGTGTCTGGCCTAATGTTCTTATGACTAATATCTAGAATGAACACATTTAGAGATTTTTATTTCTGCAAGGAACCAACTTGACAAAATAGCAAGTCAGGGAGGAAAGGGTTTCTTCAGGGTTATTCCACATTGCTGTTCATCACCAAAGGAAGTCAGGACAGGAACTCAAGCAGGAATCAGAATGCAGGAGCTGATGCAGAGGCCATGAAGGGGCTCTGCTTACTAGCTTGCTCCCCATGGATTACCCAGGATTTTTTTTTTTGATATAACCCAGGATTACCAGCCTAGGCATGGCACAACCCACAATGAACTGGATCCTCTTCCCATCCCATCAATCATTAATTAAGAAAACGCCTTATAGGCTTGAACACAGCCGAATCTTATGAAGGCATTTTCTCAGTGAGTTTCTCTCTTTTCACGTGACTAGCTAAAACAAACTGTATTACCAAAACAGACCATTAGCTTCCACAAACCAAAGGGCTATGAGTGTCATCACATAGCATCTCAGGCCTAAAGGAGAGATTCTCCTCTTTGATTTAATCTTACTACTCTTACTACTTAAGGTATCCACAGAGATACCTTAATTTATAATTAATTTATAATTTTTTCTGCTTTGATACTACAAAATCTTCAATGAACTATTATAATCTTGAAATGTGGAATCAAAGGCAACCTGAATCTGTGTTTCTAATCTACTGTCACTCATGCTTTGCTCCTGAATAAATTATCTTTTATTCCTTTTGGTATGAGGGTAGTGTTTTTGCATTCACAAAGAACTCCTTAGATATTTCAATGAAGAGTAAGTAAGACTTTGAGGAGATTGGGAAAGGTGAAATGACCAATTTTATATTAAGAGTGGCTAAGTATGATTATTTGTTCAAGCAAATTAATCTATTCCCTTATTGAGCCTCCTTCTTATTCCTGACTCCTTTCTCAGGCTGGTCACCAAGGTACAACTATTAAAACATACAGATCCAGCAATAAAAATTCCCATTTAGTTATCCTGATTAGCATATCCAATCATACCAACCATCTTCACTCATTCTAACATAGACCTCCCCATTTCTCCTCTTGAAATTAACACTTGCAAAGTTATTGGTGTTGTTCCTGCCAGATTTAGATTCAGCCACATTATATCTTTGCCTTGCTTAATAAACAATCTCTTTGTATTTAGTTTGTGTTTGGAGATTGATGTTTGGGTGTGGTCTCTGTCTAACCCAGGGTCAGAAGGGAACACTTCAGGTCCATTCACTGTAGCTGATCAAAGACAACCCCCCAATTCTGCTGACTGTCATAATATCCACTTGCTTTTCTACCATTTTTCTGTGCTTTCTTCCCCCTCCACACCTTCAATCAAATAGCCTTAGTAGTTTGATCCTCAAGTAAATTTTTCTTTCTATCTATAGAGTGGTCCAGTTTGGTAGCTTCACTGTACTTTTGCTTATAAAAATGTCAGACTTGTTAACTTCCACAGAATGGAAGTCAAGAAATTGAAAATAATCATTTTCCCCCTTTTATGTATCTTTGCTTTTTTGACTCTTAATTTCATTCATAATTTAGACTATGTATCCTAAGAAGACAATCATGACTCCTTACTATGTCACTATGGTAAAGTCACAATAGCTTTTCCTGAGAGAAAGCAAAATACATTTATTTTCTTAAAAGAAACTGATTTTTTAATTTTCTGTGTGTGTGTGTTGTGTGTGTGTCTTGTGTCTTGTGTCTTGTGCGTTGAGTGTGTGTACGTGTGTTTACCATGGTGTTCCTGTGGAGGTCAGAGGACAAGTTCACGGAGTTTAATCTCTCACTCTAGCTTTACATGGGAACTGGGGATCAAATTCATGTCATCACTTTCCCCTCTCCCATTAAACCCTCTTCAAAGCCTCAAAAATTCACTTTTTACTTTATTTTTGGTGTGTAGCAGTTTCTTCTGATAAAATCCTTCCTTCCACTTTGAAGAAAACTTTCCTAAGACATACAATATAAAAGGAAGAGAAATAACAGGATGTTTTAACACAAGATATTTAAAAAGTGGTGTAAAAACAGTGTTCTAAGAGGACGTGAAACGTTCCATCCTGTAGAGAAGCTCGTTAAGACAAGGAGGAAAGAACTCAATATGGCTTCCAGAAGTCTCTAAATTTAACCTTGTTCACTAAGCCCCTCTTGCCTAGAGTACATAAGTATTAAAGACACTGAGGGTCAGTCACTCCCAGACAGGCTGACCACTTAAAGGAAGCTCAGACTGAATGCTTTCTACAGCTGAAGGAAGCAGACAGAGTCAAAGGGCTTAGAAGGAACAAAGACCAGCAAAGCTGCCTGGAAGATTCTCAGAACAAATGAACCTGAAGAGGCTTAGACTAAATGAATCAGAAAACAAAAAACAAACAAATAAAAACAAGATACTGTCCTCACCTTTAGAGACACCTGTGTTCTGTGTTTTTGTAAATTGCCACCATGCTGGGGTGGGTGGGCACTTGATGCAGCTGTCTTTGAGCAACTTCTGCTCTTCCAGGTGACCCCCTCATTGCTGTAAATAACCCCGGTAAACCTCCCTAATTCACAAATAGGATTTTAGTTGAAGCCTTACTTCAGTGTGCCATAAGTTTCCTATCTGATTTCATAAGACCTTTGTTCGTCTTCCCAGGAATAGTGTCACACAATAAATTCTTGTTTTCTAAACATGAGACTGTCAATCCACACAATTTCAAGGGCTCTGCTTAGTGGCCTGAGAAACTCAGTGCCAGACTGGACTTTACTTCTAAGCTCTTTATTTCACAATGATTTGTATAAACAAGCTTGAAAGAAAGCATGTCAGTAGGAGTTCACCTTCTTGTTTTCTGCTTGGGGTCCGTCTCACAGACGCCACATAAAATAAGACAGGACAATCACAGCCTGCCAGGTAACTGAAGGTAAATATGGACAGTGACTTTCTTCACTCTATTTTCAACTCCCATAATAATTTAGATTAATTTCCAGGAACAGAAACAGGAGTGTGATACTCTGAAGCTTCAGAGTGATAACTTAGACATAAATTCACAGTTTATTGGAGTCCTGGAATACCAACAACAAAAACACCTCTTGAAGGAAATGAAAACTATAATCATAATGTGGGCCTTAGTACGGTAAAATGCAAATATATTCTTCATATCAAAGGATAAACATGTAGATGTGGTGAAATGCAACAAGAGAAGAGAATGTAATGAGGAGATAATAAAAACAAAGGGTAAATCAATCAAACTTCTTTCTGTGTAGATATCGCTGTGACATACATATCCACCTAGATTTGTGGATAGATGTGTGTGTTCTCATGAATGCTTGTAACTTTGTATGTTTTACTTAATAATATTTACAATTGAGGAATGGAAGAGGTAAAAAAATATAAATGATAAATTGTACCTTAACTTAAAAAAGTCACCAACTGTTCCTGTGTTTGGAATTTTTAAGGTATTTTTATCTACTGTAATAAAAATAAACAAGCAAAAATGACAACAACAAAATACCCAATAAGCTAGGTATGAAGACTTGTGCCCATAACACTGTTTGGTAAAGAGTTTAAGGCTGCTCTGCCTATATAGAAAGACTTTGAGTCTCCTCACCTCAAGAAAGAAAGCAAAAATTAACTATAAAAGCAGTCTCCTGTAATTAGAAATAATATTGATGACTAAAGTTGACTGAAATAACTGAATACAATATTATATTTATATAATATTTCTACATGCTGGCTGAGGTTTACTGAAATGTCATAATTTAATACCAGACTGGCCATTAATACCTTCTCATGCATTTTTCTCATGCATTTGGCTATTACATCATCTCAACTTCTATTGATACATTTTCATTTCTAGTTTGTAGACATCTCACTACCAAGTTGTGAGATTTCAATTCATCAATGCCAAATCTGTTTTAACCAGCTCTTTGTTCTCTCAGTCCTGCTTCCAGACAGGACTTTCCACTCTTTCTACACTTGCACCTCTCTTAAGATCTCACCTGGACCTTAAGATCCAAGAATTCAATGTCTTTCCTTTCATTGCATTCTTCATATCATCTTGCTTTATATTTCTCTTCAATAAGACTTTTAATTGTGTTTGACAAGCTCCTCCTCCTCCAAGTGAATGTTTTCTGTGTCTCGGGGTAAGGTTCAACTTTAAAGGACTTTCTTCAGACCCATCACATAGTCCCTGCCTACGTCCTTAGCAAATACCTTTTCAGTTGCTTCATATGCAGCAAGACCCAGTGACATAACTGAATTATGAAGCCACTGCTGGCACGCATTATCCATTTTTATTGAGCAACACAATTAATCTTAGGCAGTAAAAAAGCTACTTTTCTCTTTGTGTCTCAGATTCTTTTTCTATTCCTACCACATTTCCAATCCCATTGAATATTGGTTCTCTCCCAAACGATTCATTTTTATTTCTCAATTTGATCATCTATATACCTCTGCACATGGAATAAGCTATGTGATGTACTTTATGAGATATATTTTATGTAATTTTGGCATATATTAAACATTAATATTTAATTTAATATTTAATATAATTTAACATAATTATAAGAAACATTGTCTTAGTTGATGTTCATTTGCTGTGAGGAAACACCATGACCATGGCAACTCTTATAAAAAATAGCATTTAGTTGGGACTTGCTTACAGTTTAGAGGGTTAGTCTACTGTCCTCATGGTGGGATGTGTGGTGGCATGCAGGCAGATGTGTTAGGTTCTGCATGCAGATCTAAAGGTGGAAGACATGTCTGTGATTTGATCATCTAAAACCTCAAAACCACCCCTCACTGATACACTTCCTCCCAAAAGACCACACCTACTCCAACAAGGCCAAATCCCCTAATCTTTGTCAAGTAGTGCCACGCCCTAATAACCAAGCATTCAAATATATGAGACCATAGGTGCCATTCCTATTGAAACCACCACAGAAATGTTTTAATTCTATCGGCAAGATTGCTATAGTATAAACAGTGGTATATACATGCTAAAGTAGTAAAGTACTTTGCAGTTAAACATAAGAAAATGAAAGCAACAGGATTTTTCCCATGGTGTTTTGCATCCATTCTTCATGTTTTCTTTAAGATAACTTTTATTATGACAGAGCCCTAACCACAGATCCATACCACCCTGAACATTTTAATATTTACAAAAACTAGAGAAGAAAATACTATCAGATTTTTGAAGCAAACACACCCATAACGCTCGTTAAAGTAATTCTGTTGATTAGATAACACAAATGCATAGATTAGACGTCATTACTATCCTTTATTAAGGACTTTTGCAATTTGCCTGATACCATAAACCTAGTAATACATAGGCAGATACTTTGATTAGATTATCTCATTGATACAATTTTACTTATCAATCTCTACTCTGGAAATAATACAACTAGTTTGATGATTTATTTATATAAAAACTATTTCCTGACAAGCAAAACTAAGATAATTATACAACATTGTTACACAGGATATGGGGCAAATCACTGATTTTTATCTTTGAAAACTATAGCTATGTATTTGAACTGAAATGTCACAAAAGAGAAGACATAGGTCTTCAGAGGGAGGAGGACAAATTCTCAATGTTCATTCAGGAAAAGATAGCAAGAAGGCTAATTTACATAGCAGGATCAGAATGGGAGGCAGCGGCAAGCACATGCATAACAGCCAGACTATCTACAATATTAAATTAGTTGAATTAAAAATTAAGGTGTGAAGCACATTCCCTTGAAGAGGAAGGAACTGCAGAAGAATAAATTTGTAAGATCTTTTATTAAGGTTACTACAAACTCAAAGGGGAACAATCATTTCCCTTGTAACAATAGTATTGAACAGACTGTAGAAGCAAAGGTTTCCAGGTTTGCTTGGGACCCTAATGATTTTAAACTAGATAGCATAATATCCTGTGGATCGAAGAGGTTGTTGCAGGATAGCTTCCAGTATTAAATAAATAAACATGCATACTAAATTTTGCTTTTACTTTACCTTTGGTGTAGCTAAGAAGTTGCTGGATCTTTAAACATGTAAAAAGAATCACATTAAGCACCTATATTTGAAAATTTAAACTATTTTGCAATTGCAAGTTCATTTACATGTAATATTCTTTCTGTGTTTTATTTTTATAGTAAAGTGTGCATGCAACTCAGAGTTGACAGCAGCAGATTTGGCCCTCAGGGCAGAGCTACATTCAGAGCACTCAGAAACTGACCAGACACCAGAACACTGGATGCCAATCTGGAATCTGCCTGACTCAGCAGGGGCATCTGCGAGCCATTTAACCTTCGGCTAAAGAATCCCACACAGCCTGTGATCTGTGATTTTTAAGAGGCCTTTGATCAGTTTCATCTGATCAGATTTAACTGTTGAAAATTACCAATAACTTTTATTTTTAAAAATTAAGTAAGGACGGACTTGGGACACATTTTGGGAAAGATGAGCAAGAAGCAACAACAAGAAGAACAAAAAGAAACAGGCATAAGTGATGATAGACTCCCATCTTTGTGGAAAACATTATAAAATTTCACTTAGTAGAGTTGTTCAGTAGTCATTAGATCTTATCCACATAATAACATAAAAGATAAACACATAATAAAAGTTTTCACTGTCTTACGTTCTTTAATATACTTAATAGGAATTAATGTCGTCTTTTATATAATTTTTGGGTTAGTACTTTCAATATGCAAACTACTTTTTTTACACTCACTAAACCAAGTACTTTATGTGTGTATTTATCAAATTTTTAGCTCATTATAAGCTATCTTTAGGGGAAAGACCTTGCAATTTGGTTTTCTTTCTCAGCAAAGCTTGTAGTAGAGGAATTATTTAAACACAGCAAGTCTTCAATAACATTGGCAATAGAGAAATTCTAATTGGATGTGGCTTCCAGTGCCTCAGGTCGAAGAAGATTGTACAATATCTGGGATTTTCAGCATGAGGTTGAGTCAGCAGAGAGCCTGAAGGCAAAGAGGTCAGGTGCAGAGCTCCAGAGAGAAATGCTGGCCGCCTTTCTGACTGTGTATCTGTGGGATTCTGGAAACAGTCAAGTTGCTGTTCTGTTAACACTTCTCAAGGGCCTACTTTTAACTTATAATGAATTGAATATAATCAGCTTCATTAAGAGAAGCCTCATATGATCTAAAAGTAACTCTGTTGTGGGATATTTTCCCGTAACATTTACCATAAACTCGGTAATTTGGGAGGAGCTAATGTGGGAGGAGTAGGAAAAGGAAGAGGACAGGAAGAAGAGGAGGTAGGAAGAGAGAAAGTGATGTAGGAGACATGGAGGACAGCACATGCATTGAGAGCAGTCCTGGGTAACAACTTATATCATAAGGTTAGATATTGGGACACACTTCTAATTTTGTGGGCATCTTGTTAATTGAGCATTACCAAACATATAAAGGCTTTGGATAATATTTAAGCATTAGAGTCTCATTTCTACCAAGTACCACATGGATGGCAAGATGGTCTGGGCTCAGCTCAGCCTTGTGGAGATAGCGGGGTAGATTGGCAGAGCTATCTCCCACACTTGTGGGTGCCAGGGCTGGTGTTTCTGGCTGGCAGTTTCTAGCTGTGGCACACATGTCTTCTGGCCACAGAACATGGCAGCAGAGCTAAGCAGAGCTGCTGCTGCTTAGACTGCCCAAGAAAACGCTGTTCTAAATATTAACTTTAATATAACTCTACCTCCACACCTTCAGTATAAAAAGCAAGAGAAATGTTTTGACAATGAGTCGAGGTAGGTCCCCTCACAGAACAAGGGCAAGCACAGGAATATGAGCTGGTTACATAGAACACAAAATTCCTCCTGCAAAGGAGGGTAACTCTCAGGTTTAGCTCATGGGGATGTATAGGGTGTAGACTCCATACTAGGTCAGTCAGTGGCATTCAAATGACCATTTTCAATAAAGATGCCCTCACTCTCCATTTACCGCTCTCTGTAAGATCCACAAAAATCACCTGGTAAAGTGGGGTTCGTTCTTCCTTGGAGTTCCCCCCTTCGACTGGGAGTTCTCACTTTCATTTAATAAATCAATATTCCCTTCCTTATTCACTTTGTTTGTGAAACTATAAACTCCACATTCAGGGTGGTTTGATGGCTGATGATACTCTGGGATTCTATCATTGCAAATTAAGCTCAGCAAGAACACGCTATGGCACTTAATCAACCCACTTTAAAATCATTACCTGTTTGTTTGTTTGTCTATTTCTAAGGTCTTTTATTGAGACTTATAGTGCTATCTAGTGCTAATATGTTAGTGCAGAAATTACCAGTAAATAACATTGACAAGAAAACATTTTTTTTTCATTATGGCATACCTAAAATCACAAAATCTTGTCTTGACTATTATTAATAGGGTGATTACCACAAGATCTACCCATTTAATAGACATTGTAATTACCATATCAAACATTCTTCAGACTTTGAAAACATAGGGTTACTGCTTGGGAATTCATAATTCACATCAGTTATTCTAGCTCTTTTCTAAGGTTTTCTGTCCAAAAGTCATGTTGAAGACCCCATAAAATTAAAACTAACAGCGATTCATTGTCACTGTTTTAATTGTATAGTTTATAACTCTAACACAGGTAAATTATCTGTACAATTTATAATTATACCACATGAATAAGTTAATAACATGCCTGCAATTCTCCAATTAATTTCTTGGGTGTAAATGCAATACATAATATACCGCATGGACATGGAGTTAAAAAAAAATGCCTTGGTGTAAATGTAGTGAAATATAACAATCTACCTAAGTGGATTAGATATTTAGAGTAAAGAAGATATTTTTTGAAATAAGAATGCTTGCAAATATTTAATGAATATTGGGGAAAGATTTGTCTCATGTGTGAAAAGTGTCTGCACACATGAAAACTTAATAAGCTACTGCTTCCAAATTCAATTTCATTTTGATGTAAGAATAAGTTTTCATCAAACACCAACCTTTCAAGTTGCATGAACTCTATTACCCTGTGAGTACACAGTCATGGCTGAAAATAAGTAAAAGTATTAGGTGATCACATTCTTAGAAAATTGTTTAAATAGCCTCAAAATTCTTCAAGTGACACTCATATTTGAGAATGAGAGCATGAAAGTCCAGAACCTCTCGTCCTGTGTGGACTGTGCCTTTTCACTCTTCATATAGAAGGGGTATAATGAGTGACAATTGCTATTTATAACAAATAAAGCAATATGAGAATAGAGAGAATGCTAGGTATCAGTAATTCTGTAGCAATAATGCTATCATTTTTTATTCTACAGGGTCCAGCAGATCATCACTCATTAGGTCTAAGGCATTCTCAGTAATAGATCAACACAATTTAACATCCCGTCTTTCAAATTAAAGACATTTCTCATTGCTTCTACAACTCAACATTGTAATCAGTATTCCCCTAAATGCTGTTCTGTAATTATCTATTTTATGTCTCTAATCAAAAATTTCTTCCACTAATTAATATGTTTGACCTCTTTTACTTCCTTAAACATTTTTTAAAATTATTTTAACATTTGCTAGGTCAGGAAATGTGAAGACTGATGTTTTATCTATTTGTTGGCTGATGTTCATCCTAACATACTTTCATGGATGCCTGTAGAGAAGCGTCTTCTGTGGCATAGACCAAAGACGTTTTTAATAAGGTCTCAGACAGAAACAACAGCATCATGCTTTCAAAGGCTATCATTCCCCTCAACTTTTGTGAGGGTAAGATGTGGCAATCCAAGTGTGTGTTCCTTAAAAACAGTACTTTTATAATTCAGTCAAGAAACATGAGCATTGCAAATTGCTTATTTTATTAAATCTGCGAATTAAACTGGCCTCTTCTTTCCCTTTAGGGAGGCATTATCCTTCATGATCCTGGTTAGGAAACAGAACTTCCCTCTTCTCCAAGTAAAAGCAATGTCTCTATTACACAAGGCTGTGTGCTACATAAACACCAGTAGAAAGAGATTTCAGAACTCAAAGTGTTCTAAAACTTGCAGAAATGTCTGCAAGTAATGGTCCTTAAACAACTTCTTCCATGCTAAAAAGCCATACTAACCTTTTACTCCTGGAAATCAATTTTCTGTTATAGTGGCACACTATTTAATGTTGTGTGAATATTGATTTGTTTTTATACTTTTTACTTAGTTGCTATAGACAGTTTAAATAAATTCATATAATTTTTTTTCTCTTTAGGTTGATGAAAATCACTAAAAATGTAGCATAATAAAGAAATTCCCTTTTAAGTCTTTAGAATTTAATGGTACTATCCTGTAAGTTACATAATATATCAAAATACTATTTCATATATTAAAAATAATTCATCACATACATCATAAAAACAAATAGTAGTAAGTTGACTCTGAAAGAGTTTATTTTTAAAAGTTAGTAAAATGGTTAATTATCAGAACATGGTGCCAACACTTCCTAAGCTGTTGCCTGTGTTACTTATAAAGTACCAGGTGAGGTCAATATTTTAATTTCAAGTATCAAATACCAACAATTCTAACCAATTATTAAAAGTGTAAGATGAAGTCTACTTTTCAGTTTACAGAATCTTTTATGATGGAGATTTGCAATAAATTAGCTTGGAACTGCAGGGTGAGTACCTAGGATCCACAAGGTTAAATACTGATGCTAAAGTTTTGTAAATCAAAAATGTATATTTTGGTTTTGAGTCTAAATAACTGGCTATGAAACACCTGACTGGGGAGTTTACATGCTTACAGATGTCCTATACTAACCCAACACATCCTATTCACATTGTATTTTGCTGCACTGTTTTCCACTGTTTTTATAGTTTTATTTTTCTCCTTTTACATTGGGTTATAAATTACGTTTCCTGGAAAAGAATTCTTTTGCTCCCACACATTAGTTCTCTCCCATTCCCTACATATTTACATCACACTTTGTTAGATCAGGTGCTGGTGTTGGATTTTGGCAAGCATTCTTCACTGTTGAACCTTGCAGCATATTTTGATCGCATTTCCTCCCATACAGCTCATTATTACCTTCTGTTAACACCTTGTACATTTCCTACTGTCTATTTTGTATGTCCTATGATTACTACTTTTTAAGCTTACAATGAGGAGTGCAAAATCTTTTTGAAAGCATCAGGTGAGCTACTTGTTATGACTTCAATGTAAAGCCTGTACCCAGATGCTGATTACTGCTATCTTTGTGTGTAACTAGCAGTGTTACCCGACAACTTTAGGATGAGGGAGTTTGCATTGAAGTAGGCAAGCCACTCTGAATGAGTCCCATGGCTATCTTGTGTCAGGCTGCTCCTTTTTCTTGTGTTAGTGACCACATTAATGATAACCTCAGAGAGAACAGAATGTGTTCATATTGTACTAAGGAATGTAAACATAGCACTTCCTCTGGGATTAATTTGACCAAGATCAAGTCTAAATTTGACTTCTCCACTTCTCTACTCATATTTTCAGCCTGTCTGTAGCCTTTTGGTGATATATGTCTATGACTGTCCTCTGTCTGAGATATATTGTCTATGTCTGTCCTGTTCTTAACAAAGGGCTTCATTCGCACAGAAAACATGGCATGGTGGAAAGGATGAGGAATTCTTTCCAGACATTTTTAAAAGTTTTACAAGGGAAGAAATCACCTTACTGACCTGAATTGACCCAAAGTAGTAAACCACACTACAAGCAGACATTATCATGATATATCCAGTTTACTCACGTTTATGGTGGATATTTATTATATAAGGTGGTTGTCAACCTTTTGGCTACTTTCAGCAAAGGATTACTACAACACACAAACACACTTATATATTACTCTAAGTCAGGGGATAAAAGACTACATAATTTAAGATTAAAGCTATACAATAACTTAGGTTATAAAAGCTATATGTGTCATAGTTACTTTTTTATTGGTGTGAAAAGATACAGTGACAAAGGCAACTTATAAAAGAAAGCATTTAGTTAGAAATTAAGGGATGCTCCCACTTCCAGATGGATATCCATGACAGTTCTGGCAGGAGCAAGTCAGCAAGCTGGAAGGACTGGCACTAGGACAGTATTTGAGAGGCTACATCCTATCCTTACAATTTGGAAACAGAGAATGAGAGAGTCATCCTTGGGTATGCTTTTGAAACTTTAAAGACCATTCCTGGTGACACAGCTCTTCAAAGGCCATGCCTCCTAATCTTTCCTACAACAGTTCCACCAACTATGGATACAGCATTCAAATATATGAATCTTTGTTGACCATTCTCATTCGAACTTTCACCTAGAGGAAATAAAAGGTATTAGAGTGCTGGGGTCTTAAATGCTGGTTAAACTCAAAGAGACTGAGTACACTGTAGGGAGCATGCTAAATATTAAGTGATGTCAAGGCATATCATTAACTTTGCTGTGAGATTCAGCAAATGTTCAGTGTCTTTGAGTGTAAGAGATATTTCTGTAGAAGATTGTCACTACACTCTGAACTTTTGCTTGTTTGTTCTAGGGGGGACAGTCTACTCTGCTGTACACAGGGGACACCATGATGTTATCCAAAGTAGAAAAAAAAAAAACAAAAACAAAATCAAAAACAAAGGAAAAAAAAAGGCCAACCAACCAGGAGCTGAAACTTCTGAAGATGTAAGTTAAGTACCACTGTTCAGTTAAATTGTTTATGTCAGGAGCTTTGTTACAGTGTGGAAAGTTGCCACATCATTGCTAATTTAGTCATGTGTTTATCAAGAGTGATGGAGTGTGCTATAAATTAAAAAGATTCATGTAGGGAAAGGAAACATATGAACTTAAACACTCTGGCTTTTACCTAAAGTTATATTTTAAGAACAGATTTTTCAAATAGGTTGTTATCCTTACATTGATATATTTTTATCACTCAAAATCCTTTAAATATGCTATAAAAGAGAATTTATTCATAGACTTATGCATAGGCATAGTTATGGAAACAATACCAGATTCTTACACTGTATATTTATCATGAGTGTATTACCTGGGTAATTCTTCCCAACGCGATGTTACATTTGTTCATAGAATCCAAAGTTTAATGCTATCTTCTCAAATTTAGATGTCTATCTCATTGATTATATATCAGAAAGTCACAAGAAATAATATAACTTAAGTATGACACATAAGCAGTGATATTTCATCCATATCATACATAGAACAGATCTTTGTGAAGCTCAAATTATATCTAAAACCCCCAAAGGAAAGTCAAAAGGAAGAAGGTAACATGGCTACATAGGGTTGATATGCATTTTAATAAACTTGGGATGGAAAGGGCAGCACTATCATCCTAGGAAGTGGTACAATTTCAACTACTTAGGTATAACCAGGCTGAGTACCAAGGTATAAAGTAGTAACACAGGATAGCCTTGAAAGACTTAGTCATTTACAACTCCTCAAATATTATTTTTTTTCCTATATGAGTTTTTAAGCCTGCAAGGCAATATTTTATTACTATCAAGACTTTATGTTAGCAGTGTAGTCAGAAACTTATTCAAAACTGATTGCTACCGTGCTTCAGAAATTTTAGGATTTCATTTAGAAAAATCCAGTACCTCCGCTATATGATAAATAAAACACCCAGCAGGACTGAAGGCTATATGCTAATCAAACAAATTTTATGAACAAGATGTGCTTGTTCACACAAAATAAAGTGAATTAAGAGAACATTAAAAATTTAAATTTCCTATTCAAGGAGTTTCCAATCACGTTTAACTACCAACCTTGTTTAGATAAAGCTGCCAAGCATGACCAAAACGAAGCAAGGCAAATCGAAAAGAATCATGTATTCACTTCTAGAACATTTTAGATTTTCGCATTGTTTTTTAAGATACTAGAGATTTGTACTTAAACTTTCTGACCTGCTATATCAGGAAATAACAGAATTAATAACTAAATTAATAACTAAATCACAGAGTATTAAATTTATGTAAATCAAATTTAGTTTAATTTACAATTATACTCAAGCTTTATGGAACATATGTGGAGGTTTGGCGTTTGACCTTGGATGGAAAGCATGCAGGTATGGCAGATCAGGGTGCACAGACATAAGAACAGCAGATGAGTTGAGCCTGCCTGTATCATGTCAGCGTATGTCCCAGGTTAGGAGATCCTGACAGAATGGAACACAGGCTTGTGTCACAAACAAGAGGGCAATGAGCACCTATCTGTGGAAGATGAATCATGGATGCTGTTGTCACTATTTCCTTCCTTATTGTCTCCATAAATAAATGAGCCCAGCATAGTTTCCATGAATAGACCATTGATAATTTCTCGCCCATCCTAACTATGTAACACCTGCACTGTTGAAAGAACAGGAAAGGGGAATAAAAAGAAAGCAGGCTGGAAAACAGGAACTCCTCAATTGTTATTATGTCTGAGTTACTTTAAGGGAAGAAAAAATGCATTCTAATATTAGAGATTTAAAAATAAGTTCCATTCCTTGTGAAAACAACAGGAGTGCCAGATGAACCTGAGTAAGACCAAATTGAATGCAGGTGCTTTGTTTCTCTGTTGGGCAAAGACGTAAAGAGAGCAGAAGACTCTAAATACTCTAAAGACTCTGAAAGGAAGGAATTTGTGACAGAAGGTAACATATCAAGCCACAATCTCCAGAAGGCGCTGTGCATTGAGGATCAGTGATGGTCACTTCATGGGGATGCAGATAATAGTGCTCACATAAAAATGTGCAAAAAATGTCTGTTCACAAGAAAAGTGAATAAGCAAGTCAGAGTACATTATTGCAAGACCCTTTCTTCATAACATTCATTAAGATATAGATGTGCATGTGTTCAGTTACATGTACACGGAAAAGTATATGTATATGTGTATATACAATAAATACAAAAAGGCTACTGGTGTTACTGACAATATGTGCCATATTATTAACGTGAGGAGAGGTTACAAACCCTCTCCTAAATATGCATCATATCATAAATTATGAAAATTTGAAGTGAAATTTGTTTTCTCAAAATGTCTTAGAGCAAGTTAGGAATTAGCTCAGTTGATAAATAGTTTTCTGCACAAGTTGAAGGCCCAATTTGGCTTCTCAGAACCCATGAGAAAATGTCAGGTATGACAGCACACACTTGTAGTGTGAACCCAGAGAAAAATATCTGAAGTTGACCTCTGACCTCTCTAGATACCCATCCATGTGCAGAAGCACAATAGAAAAAGACGTTTCTTAAAAATACTATCACTATCCTATAAAAATTTCCTGTCACAATTAAGCAAAAGATATTTATATGTTTGTTTTCAGAAAACCATAGTTAGGCACAGAAATAAATTAGTCAGAGCAATAGTTGGAGGAAGTTTACTTACAGTACACATCCACTCGGATTGACTTTATTGCTGGGGACCCCAAGCCATTCTCTGCTTTACAGTAATATCGGCCTCCTTGGTGTCTCTGAATGTTTGTAATTCTCAAAGTCTCATTGAAGACACTTGAATCTTGGAATCTGTCAGAGGCGCTTCCTGCTGTTTTGGTCCACCTGATCTGAGCAAGCATCAACAAAGATTGTTACTTTAGGTTGGTTTTCCACAGACAATCAAACAGCAGTTAGTCATCTGAAGAGATGCCATTAGAGCCGCTGTGCCCCTTTCCCATCACGTTAGTGGGAAATTAAAATATATGTACCCAATTGAGTTCCAAAATCGCAAGCACCAATATCTTCACTTCAAAGTGTACATCATTTCTATTCAGCTGCATGGAATTTATCAATAGTCCAATCAGGTTGAAGGCAAAATATGGTGGAAACATGATTCAGTTTCTGCGTCTACTGAACATTTCAATTTTTCTCACACATTTCTGAACTTTTGTAAGTACTTTTGATTATTTAGAAGAAATAGTCTCATTTCATTTTGGACATGCTTCATTTTTTTTATTTAGAAATTTCTTGTTGGTTTAGATAATGTAGGCATATTACCATAATGGCTTATTGAGATTATGTATAATTTTATACACCTGGTTTTTAAAAGAGTTTTTTTTTTTTTTTATTTAATGGCTTTGCTTTAATAAGCCTACAGATGATTCGCTATTTTGAAAATTGGAATTCACTTTACATCAATAATTATTTTCAAAAATGTGTAAACTTTTTCAAGGAGTGCAATCCTATTAAACTGTCAAAACAATTTGAATATCTAAAACCATCCATTATAAACAATAGCATTATTTTAAACACAGCTGTGCGCAACAGATTTTGTGTTTGCTAGCAATTACTATTGGTATTCAACTTAAATTTTGTGTGTTTTCATATATAAAACCTGAACAAAGCCACATGCTGATACTGCATAGTATTACAAGACAGAAAATGAAAACTTGTTTCTGATTTTTTTCTTTGCCTTTTCTGTGTATAAATCTTTTGAAATTATTTAGGGTTTAAAACAACCAGCGGAAATACTTTGCATAAGTATGTAAAGTGGTATATATGTTGAAACATGGAGAAGCTGAAATAGGAGTTTTCAAGCTTGAAGCTGTATAATGCCACTCTTCATAATATTACTTCCACACATTAGACACTAAATTCATAATGTAATGGCATTCAACCGTCTTTGAAAAGTTTGTCAATAGCAGGATAAGTATAATCATGTTTATTCTACACTGTAAATGTAACATTACCCAGAGACCAGTAAACTAAAAAAATAATAAATATTTATTCAAATTTTTGTGTACAAATGGAAAATTTCATAAAGTAAATGTACAATTCATAGCCAAGCAATTTACTAGATCTCTTATCTGAACAAACTGTAATGATCATAATTGTTCTGCTGAGATATCTAGCATTTTGTTTTCCTTTAAATTTTAATTTCCACAGTTAAAAACTATGAACTATTTAAACAAATGATATTTTTGGTTTGGGGTAGAGATCCTTGCTTTATTTAAGAAAATATATTGTTGTCTTTAGTCTAATACATGTTAAAATTCTAGTTATTAAATAGCAGTTGTTGAAAATATTTCAATATCATGTTAAAGCTTATGTAGAAAACTATATGTTTCAGAATACAAAAGGTCCTAATTAAAAAGTTAAAGAAATGACTTAGGTTTTTTCTCATTTGTAACTTATGTTGTTAATATACATAATTTCTTTGGACAAAATTCTTTTAGTACTGCATATGGTTGAAAAAAGATGGAAAAGCATGTGTGAGAGACAGGGAAGAGGAACAGATGGAGGAGAGCAGCAGTCAAGATACAGAGAATCAAGACACATTTTCTTTTTCAGGGCATTTGTATATAGTTTTAATGTGTGCTTCAGAAGAGATTACAACAAATTTATTGAAAACTAAACGACACTTGTAACCATTATTACCATATTCTGATTGGAGTGTTTCTATCTTATGTCCAAAGAATCCAGTCCATTCACAACTCACAAGCATCTCCCATTCATGCAAACCACTCTAAGATCCTGTCTCATAACTTTGCCATGTATGGGCACTTTTCTCATTTCTTCCTCTCAGAATCAAGAAGAATATTTCTATCTACTCCATTTAACCACTTATTCAATTTGAAAACAGTGTCTTTTTCAATTACAATAATGACTATTATTCATATACACAGGACTCAAAAGATTGCTTCATCCACTTCCCCAGAATGGCTTTCAAAATTATCCATACCTTTACCAACCCACTTGTAGAGTTAGAATGTTAGAATTCTTCTACTTTATCTTTGTATCACTCCCTTTTTTGTCTCTTTTCAAGAGATCTTAGAAATTCTTTTTTTTCTTCACCCTTTACTTCTACTTTAAGATTTTAATGAAAAAAGAAATAAGCAGGATTACTATGAAATAATAATCTTAATTCTGAAAAAATATTGCATTAATTTTCATGATTATATTCTTAGACTTTTTTTATATTGTAAATTCAAGAACTAATTCATAAATAAATCATCTTGAAGGATTCATTCTGGGCAACTTGTTACATATTAACATCATTTTTAAAATTTTTATCAAAGTAGGCTTCAGATGAAATGGAAGTGTATCTCCTATAATTCAGTTCTTTGCTCTCAAGCTATAGATTATATTTACCTTTATGTGGTACCTGGTCTGTGGTAGTTTGAATAAGGATGACCCCATTGGCTCATATATTTGAATACTTGGTTCTCAGTTGGTGGAACTGTTTAGGAAGGACTGGAAGGTATAACATTGTTGGAGGAGGTGTGTCACTGTGTATAGGTTTTGTAGTTTCAAAAGTCCATGCCATTTAACAATTCACTTTCTCTAAATTCTTTTAAAAATTTATTTACAATACAGATGTCATTCTATTTTCCCATTTCCCCTCCCTAGAACCCCCTATCTTATATCCCATCTTCCTTTATACTTTTATACCATTTTGATTACATGCATGTATTAAGGTCAGTTCTAGGTTGAGTGTCTAGCAATAATATAGATGTGAATAGTCAAAGAACAAGCAAGACAATAAACACAAATAGTAAAAGAAAAAGCAAGGCATTAAACCCAGTTACATGAACACTCCTTTTATCACTATTTCTAAGGGCTTATCAGGATGACCAAAGTATCTGAGCCTACTTCCCTATCCTAGCCCAAGGTTGTTTTCATGTCTGAAGCCTACTTCCTTGTTCTAGCCTAAAATTTAAATTCCTGCCTGAGACTACTTCTTTGTTTTAGCATAAGATTTAGATTCCTACCTGAAATTACTTCTATGTTCTAGTCTAATGTCAGATTCCTGCCTGCAGTCTACTTCCTTGTCCTTGGCCAATGTCATATTCCTGCTAAGCAGCCTATTTCCTTGTCTTTGGCCCATAAGACACATTTTTTAAACCACAAATCACAGACATTTTTAAAAATGTCTAAATCACTTTGTTCTTTTTGATTTACTCATTTATTTATTTGTTTATTTATTTATTTATTTATTTATTTGTATTATAAATCAGGTTTAAAAAATAAAATTACATTACTTTCCTTCCTCCCTTTGGCTTCCTCCCAATGATACCCCTTCCAAGTTCTCCTTACTCTTAAGTTGATAGCCTATTTTCCTCTATTATTTTACATAGATAGCTAGGTACATACCCACATACATAGGTACATACCCACATACATATATACATACGTGTAGGCACATGTGTGCCTCTCTCTCTCTCTGTGTATGTATGTATTTGTGTGCAATGCAAATTAATATAAGTTTTAGATTTCATCTTACTATAGTTAGAATGACTGTGATTAACAAGTCTCCTGACAACAATGGTGGTGAGGTTGTAGGAGAAAGAGAAGGCCTCCTTCATTTAGGTATAATGGAAATTGTTGCAACCACTCCTAAAATGAGTGTGGAGGATTCTTAATAATCTACAAATAAGTCTACCACATGCTCAACTCACTGACATATGCCCAGAGGACTCAAGATCATGCTCCACAAATATTTGCTTATCAAGGTTCATCACTGCTGAATTCGCAATAGTCAGGAAATGAAAACCTAGATGTGCTTCAACAGATAGATACTAAAAAAAAAAAAGATACTAAAAATGTGGTAAATATACACAGAAAAAATCTTTTTTTCAACTGTAATTATTCATTTATTCTTAAAAAACAAGATATTGTTAATCTACATGATCCCTGTTTTAGATAAATTGTTAAAGCTAAGCCATGTTAATATAAATAATCAGAGAATTATATTTTCCAAGACAAATGAGTGACATGGTTTATGGTGCCGTGATGTCTTCAGTGTCAGTTTAGTGGAACCACATAAGCCAGAATCTTATATTAGCTCCCGCACATAGTCTATTCAAGGTGTTTTGTTTGTTATTTTACAAATATACAAAGAAAATCTGAATCCACACTTATATTTAGTCAGAAAGGCATGCCAATTTAAAAGCCTTTTCAGAGAATCATGCATCATCTACACTAAAACTCCACAGTATAATCTAAAACCACATGGAAAGACTTTCTCTACTCCATTACATGAAGACCCATCAGTGACTTTGCTGTTTGAAAGAAACTTTTATTCTGTATTATTTTTTTAACATTGTACATTAGTCATTTGGAAGTTACACACTGAGCTATAAGGGTCTGAAAAAAGTTTCTATTGCCAAATTTTACCATTGTAAGATGCAATTGAAAGCACATATAATAGTTCCCTCACCAGTCTCTTCATTAGAGCCTTTAAATGTTGAAAAGCCATTATATTAACTTTCTCAAATTATTATTTTCTCTTATAACCATAATATATTACATATATTATATATTGCAAAATCACAATACATATTATATATAAGATATTATAAAATATAAATCTCAAATACATACACATGCACACATAAACGGTCATTATATTCATCTAAAAAATGTTTAGAAAATATGCAAGTCTGAGTCATCACATTTTTAATAGTAACCACTTTTTAAATAAAATATTGAGGAAAAGGAAATGGCTAGTGCATCAAAAACACAACCACACGAATGTCTTTACTTTAGAGTACCAGTTTTTGCCAGCAAAACTGCATGTAGATGATGTAGATAAGTTTTTTGTTTGTTTTTTTAAAGACATTATCTATTTTGTCACTCAGAGTAGTAAAAGTATTGAAGCTTCAGGAAGTTAACACTGTTTGCTTTTGTGGATTTGCCAGATACATTCAAAAGCATTATAATTTAATCGTAAGCATGTGGTAGTCACGGATAAAGGTTGGTGTTAAGTTGATATCATTGCTTGAGTGACATTGGCTCACCACTCATTTGCTTTGCACCATCATTGCAAAGGCCACACAGCAACAAAATCCCTGCTAATCACTATAAGGATCACAAGCCACCTCCAGAGAGATTTGCAGCTACCACCATGAAAACACTTTCTGTTAAAAATACAAAGACATTAATCACACAAACAGGAGATATAGGACATCACACAGGTGGCATTGTAAGAAAAAGAAGGGAAGACTTCACAAAACAGTGTGGAGATGGTGGGATGTATACATAGAAGGAGGAAAGGGCTGTTTATATAAATGGCCTCTTATGCCAAGAGAAATTCTAGGCCCAGTGAAGGCTTAAATATAGACAATCCCTAAGATCAAATGGTAGAGTGTGTTGCAATGCGGTAGTATCCAAGACTTAATCTAAGATGCCCCCAAATATTAAAAGAGTAATTCAATGAATATACCAATCACTTTAGTCATGTAGATCAGAAGATATTACACACAATGTCAGAACTCATGGATAACATTCAATAACGTACATATATATCATTTATAGTGTACATAGTGAATAAAAATAGCAAGATTAGAAAGTTGGAGTTTAAAAAGGAAACACAATGAACATGAGACAGGTGAAAATTTTCTTAGCATTTTCACCAGAAGTATATTTAAAAAAAAAAATCAGAGGAAATAAAGTTTGTCTCCCAGTCAGAAATAATGATGACCTAGGAGGACTTCAAGAATAAAATGGCAAAAATTCTTTTCATAAAACTTCATAAACAATGGAATAGATACAAATATTCTAACTTTAACTTAGCAATTGTCTAACTACAATTTATATTACTATTCTATTTGTGTAAGAACAGATAAAATGAACCTACTGCAAAGATAAAAAAAAAAAAAACCTGAGAAAATAGGCCAATTGTAGAGTGCTTGCTTAATATGCTTCAGGTGCTGTGTTCCATTTACAGAATCAACAAGGGAGCAATCATGTGTAGGACTGGAATCACAGCCAACTACCCAGGGCTACTGAAGTCAAGGACCTAGGAGATAAGCATACCATCACTACTTTATTAAATTGACATCCCTCCAAAATCTATTCAAAATACTCTATACCAAAAGATAAGTGTAGTCCTTACCATGCAGCAATGAAATGTCTCTTTGCAACAGAGACCATTACAGAAAACTACAACCGACAATAATACAGAGTTACAGAGCCTAGTTCCAACTGACATGTCCGCAACATGACTTCTGAACCTAAGAATTTGGGATCATCAGAATGATTGTAAAAGTCAAAGGAATATGAAGTTTGCCGTGAAACATTCTCTAAGAAATGTCAGAAGCTACACCCACAGTCTCACTAGAATGACTGCCAAAACATGACCTGAACAAAGGGGACACCTATAGATGTGTTAATATGGACAGGGAAAGCTCATGAACCCTCCGCTCTGGTGAAAAAATTACAAGCAACTAAGGAAAGCAGAGAGTGGGAGCTATAGTGTCCCCCATAGACAACCACACAAACTTGTTATCTGATGCCAAGTCATCAACCCAGAAACCATGTTTATAACTTATATTAAACACTCTGCAGACTGAGGAGGTTGTATTTATGTAGTGCATGTGTGTGTGTGTGTGTGTGTGTGTTTGCACGTGCATGCATTGTCTGTCAGTGTATTCTTGCTTTTAGATTAAAATAATTCTAAACTAAAATTATTTAAATCAAAATTAAATATTTTATGGGCTTTTCATCCTAATTTTGCTCCTGTCTATTGAATATTGAATACTGAATAAGATCACATCACTTGATGCTTTGCACAAGTTTGGTGTTAGCCCACTCCTCACAAGTCTCAGTTTTGGAAGGTCCTGAAGACAAGTTTTCTTGTTCTCTCCCAAGAACTGTGTGACCTGACCATCCAGGGTACTGGCTCTGGCTGTTGGTCACACATAAACCAAACCAAACCAAACAAAACAAAAAACAAAAACAAACAAACAAAACGAAAAACAAGGCCAACTTTCTCCTCCACAGTAGGACTATAACCGTTCTATTCCTGGTTGGCTAAGCTCCACAGTAATAGAGATGTATTTCTCTGATTCAGTGTTACAATGAGCTTGCCTTCCATAACAAATCAGCTGTTGTTCCAAGCAAAAAGAAATCAGAGCAAGCGGATCTCTGTGACTTTGAAACTAACCTGGTCTACAGAGCAGGTTCCAGGACAGCCAGGGTTACACAGAAAAACCCTACCTTGAAAAACAACAATAACAACAACCACAACAAAATGATAGATGATAAAAAAGGAATATTTTTCTGTTAATTTGTTTGACCTTTAGTTTTGTTGTATAACTTCCTTGAGTCTGATAATTAGAGAATTCTGTTTTACCAAAGAGCATACATGGGCTGGTCCGTGGACCACATAACATATGTAGCAAAACATATTCCTTGTCTGGTCTCAGTGAGAGAAGACACAACTAATCCTGTAGACACTTGGTGCCCCAGGGAAGGGGGATGCTGGGGGGTGTTGAGGTGGGAGTGGGTGGGTGGGGGAGAGGGGTGGGGGAGTAAGGAACACCTCTCAAAGGCAAAGAGGATGGGGAATGGGGTGAAGAACTCTTAGAGGGGGGACCGGGAAGGGGGCAGCATTTGCAATGTAAATAAATAAAACAATTTAAAAAGATTTTAAAAAATAAGTTCCTGTATCTTTGAGATTATAACATGACTATGTAATTTCCCTTTTCCCTTCCCTCCCTTTAAATCTTCAGTTTTACCTCTTTTCCCATATCAGATATATGGCCTCTTCTCTTTAATTGTTTTGACATATATATGCATATATCTAACAAATTATCTATCTATCTATCTATCTATCTATCTATCTATCTATCTTTATACATTTATATATACACATACATATATAAAATAAATTACACACAAACACACACATACGCATACGCATACACATACACACACACACACACACACACACACACACACACACAAACACAAACACACATGTGAGAGATGAGATACCAGATCTTCTGGGTTTAGACTCCATCTTAGAGAACTTGACCTGATGTTAGACTCGAATTAAATAACAGGCCAATACCTAGCACCAGTTTCCAGGTTACCCTTCAAACAAGACCTGTGTCTAGCACCAGTTTCCAGGTTATTCCCCAACAAATCTGCACCCCCAAGTTACAAGCCTGCCCCTGACAATACAGTTCATAACAACCACCAATCAGGAGGAAAGCAGAAGTTAAGTTTATGGTTTGGCTCCCAGCACCAGCCAGTTATGCTAAAGGCCATAATGGCCCTCCAATCAGATGTGTACCTGGATAGATAACCACTTCTGGCATCTATAAATGTTTGCCTGAACCTAAGCTTAGGGCTGCTCCCTCCTGTTCTCCTGTGTCAGAGATGGTGTTGTAGCCCAATCGCAAGCTTGAGTAAAGAGATCTAATGCGCTTACATCAGATTCAGCTCTTTGGTGGTCTTTTGGGGTCCACAAATATTTCCAGATGCAACGTAAGTAATTTTTTAATAATTTAATAGGAGTTTTTAGACTAACATTTAATAATTGAAGTTAAGTATTTGTATCTTTTCATTTATACAATGTTTTATATGCTACATTTATATATACACATATATACATTTACATATATGCATATTATATCATACATCCCATGTATATGATAAAAATGAAAGGTTGGAAAACAGTTCGGAAATGAAGGCATGGATGAAACAGTCTGAGAAATATGTAAACTGAATCATTTCTGTTTAACACTAAAAGATAAAGAAAAATCACTATTCAGTAAAATAAAGATCAAGACACACTGAGCAAAATTTTAAAACACAAGAAATTAAGAAATGCAGTTTTAGTGAGAAATTTAGTCTCTTAGACACTAGGACACTAGGTAACACTTGGAAAATAGTGAGAAAATAAGAAAAAATAATAAGTATACAAATTATTCCACACATTGACTTTTTCTTACGCTTTTAAACAGCTTCTATTTCAAAAACTTTTCTAAATTGATCATATAACCAAGAAGGAAAAAATTCTTTTTTTTTTTTATTTTGGTTTTTCAAGACAGGGTTTCTCTGTGTAGCCCTGGCTTTCCTGGAACTCACTCTGTAGACCAGGTTGGCCTCGAACTCAGAAATCTGCCTGCCTCTGCCTCCCAAGTGCTGGGATTAAAGGCGTGTGCCACCACTGCCCAGCAGGAAAAAAAAAATTCTAATCAAGTTTTTAAAGGAGTGATAACACAGATAACTGGATGATTCATTGTTCTTGTGTTTAAAATCTTGTTACAACTGCCCAATATCAAACATCTTTAAATAGAAAGAAGAGAAGAAAGGAGATTTACTTGGGGTTCAGACTATAGAATCTAACTTAGGGCAAAGCTGTTCCTAAGAAAACATCCTTTTCTGACTCTTGATATCATGAAGTCACTAGGACAGTAAGTACTGCTTTAGATAGGTTTAAATAAAATCATTGTTTACTCAGATAATTTTAGGAAAGCATTAAACATCTTAAAGCACAGATCACAGGATAAATTGTCTGGTTTCAATAAGCATGTTACACAGATGATACACAGAGAGCAAAAAATGAGAATTTGGCATTTCCGAGACCTAGTTTCTATACTTTCACTGATGTCTACTACATGAGGGCCCATAAACTAGAATTACTTTTTATTAGTTGTTAATAAGTAAATCCAAATATACTTAGGACCATCTACAGAGAGGAAGCTAAGTTTGCCAGAAAATTTTTTGGGCTCTGAAAGAGCATCCTGCAGCAGCAAATATGGCCAGAAAAGAAATAAGGTAAAACTTCATCTGAGCAGCATAATTATCAGAAAATTTGGCACCAGAGTCATGAGAGACTGAACCTGAAAGTCCACTTACAGAGTATCAGCTTGAAAGGGTACAAAGGGATAACCGGGATGGCAATTATGAGCAGACAGTGTTCATTAGAGCTTTGAAAATAAAGGTTATCTTCATGTCTTGTGCTGGTACCAGGGAAAATTATAGAGAAATAAGTTATCCATAAATTATTTAGAACAATAAATAGAATACTGACTGGCACAGGCTCTAGATAATCCAGGTTAAATTTTTAATAAATTGTATCAGTCTGCAATGAATTATG
>JANHMN010000010.1:3304291-3321195 GCA_030674055.1 Rhabdomys pumilio | reverse complement strand
TCTTTTTTTTTATTAATCTTATTTGTGTCTGTGGAGTATAGTGTGGGTATCTTGTACTCTGTGACTAATATCCACTTATATGTGAATATATACCACGCATGTCCTCTGGGGTCTGAGTTATCTCACTAAGGCAGGAGAGACTAAGGAATGGACAACCAGTAATTGGCCCAATGTGAGTCCCATCCCATGTGCAAACAATCATCCCAGAAACTATTAGTACTCTGTTATGGTTGCAGACAGGAGCCTAGCATAACTATCCTCTGCAAGGCTCTACCAAGCAACTTACTGAAACAGATGCAGAGATACACAGCCCCATAAGCCAGAGCTCTAGGAGATTATGAAAAGTTGGGGGAAAGATTGAGGGTCCCAAAGGGTATAGGGACACTACAGGATGAACAACAGAGTCAGCTAACCTGGACCCTTGAGGATTCTCAGACGGAAACCTCAACCAAAGAGCATACATTGGCTGGACATAGACCCCATATACATATGTAGCAGATGTGCAGCTCAATCTTCAAGTGGGTTGCCCAACAACTGAAGCTGGGGCTGTCCCTGACACTTTTGCCTGTCTATGGAATACATTTCTCTAACTGGACTGCCTTTTCTGGATTCTGTGGGAGAAGATGCACCTAGACCTGCAGAGACTTGATGTACTAGGGGGTGGGGACACCCAGGGGGAGCCTCCATGCTTTCAGAAGAGAAGGTGAGGGGTATTAGGGGGGATTATATAAGAGGGGATTAAGAGGGGACAATGATTGAAATATAAAGTGAATAAATAAATAAATGAAGAAATAAAAAGAAAATAAAAGGACACAGTGATGTAAAGAAATGATTATTCCTAATACAAAGTATTCCAAAACCAGAAGGTATTTTTTTTAACTTTTAAAACTGCGATCAACATGTATTTCTCATAAATGTTCAGAAGCTATTCCATATGCCCTTCCTTTGTAGTTGAACTGAAAAATCTGGTATATTCCATAGAAATGTAGTGCTTATCATCAACATCATAAGCTTTTTCTTCATAATACCTTTTAACTGAATAGATTATTCTTTAACAATTTCATAGACATATATAATGGACTCTGTTTACTTTTGCAGCCTTTTTCCGCTAGAGGTGGAACTCCTCTGCTAGAAAAAACTCTCATCCTTTGTCCCCTCCTCACTACAGGTAGTTCATCCTGAATTCATCTGTTTTTTTCTCTTTGTTTCAAGACTTGTGATTTTTACTAAGATTATCAGTATAGCAACAGGTTTGTAACTATAGAACTTAGTGAGCCTAATGGTGTGCAGCTGAGGCCAATGGCTATCCCTCCCCCAGAATCCATGGTTCTAATAGTTCAGTGGGGAGGGACAGAGCCTATGAGTTATTTTCTGATCTACAATTGGCCATTTGATAGGCCAGTCTTGTCCATATCTATTAAAGGTTATTTACTGCACTTGCTATGAAATCATGTTTGTAATAATGATGGCATGCCTGAATACAGCATTAAGCAGCCCTTATTTTTATCCCCTGGCTCTTGACTCTTGCATTTTTTTCTATTTCCTCTTCCTTAGAATTACCTGAGCCTTAGAGTAGATGAGTGTCCTGTTTAGAGATAGGCATGGTGCATTTTCACTAAAATCAGGACCAAGAGAAGTGTGTTTACTCTCTGTACTTCTTTCAACAGTGGTTGAGATCATTGTTAGAAAAATAAGGGGAAAAGGGAGATAAAAGGAATACTGATATTAATTGAAATAGAAGAAAGTACCCTTATTTGAAGATGGTCAGATTCTGTAAATAAAAGATCCCAACAACTCTTACCAGAAAACTACAACTGATGAACAATTTCAGCTAGATGGCACTATATAAAAGTGGCATAAAAAATGAATACCCCCGCTATAGACCAAAGACAAACACACTGAGAAACAGATCAGGGAAAAAATCTAAAAAAATAGCTAAACAAACAATTAAAATATTTTGATATAAACATATCTAATCAAGTACAATATTTGCTTTATAAAAATTTAAAAGCACTTAAAAGGAAAAGCAGAAAGACACTAGAAAATGAAATTATCTCCCATGATCATAGATGGGCAAAATTAATATTGTAAAAATAGCCATCATGTAAAAGGCAATTACATATTGAGTTCAATTTTAATTAAATTCCAGCTATATTCTTCACAGAAACAAACAAAAAAAAAGGAAAAAAGAAAGAAAGAAAGAAAGAAAGAAAGAAAGAAAGAAAGAAAAAAAGAAAAAATTCACATGGAAATGTAGAAGATATTACATGCTGGGGGTATTATAATGCATAAATTTAAGTTACCATGTAGAATCATAGTATTAAAATCAGCATAGCACAAGGTACACCTATAAGCCAGGATGACTATCGACACATTACTTTTGACAAGTTAAGAGGGAGCCAAGAGAAAGGAAGTAGATATTTGCCAACATATATTTGCAACATAATATGGCAGAGAATTAGTACCTACAATATATAAAATAAACTATTCATTAAGAAAACAAACAAGCCGGGCAGTGGTGGCACACGCCTTTAATCCCAGCACTTGGGAGGCAGAGGCAGGTGGATTTCTGAGTTCGAGGCCAGCCTGGTCTACAGAGTGAGTTCCAGGACAGCCAGGGCTACACAGAGAAACGCTGTCTCGAAAAACAAAACAAAACAAAGCAAAACAAAACAAAACAAACAAAAAAAGCCAACCAAAAATCCTGCATAAAGTATCAAATAAAGAAATATTAATGCCTAATGACAACTTTAAAAGTTTTCAATATCTTCATGAGGGAAATGCAAGTTAAAACTAATCTGACACCCTATTATCATCCAGGCCAAGTGATTATTATAAAAAAAAAAAATCAATGATAGTCAATGCATGTTAGATATGAGGAATAGAAATCTTTTGGTGGAAGCGTAGACTGATGTGGTTCCTATAAAAATCATTCAGAGGATCCTCTTGAAGGTAAAGATGGAATTAACATGTGACTCAGCTCTACTAGTTCTGAGATTATGGCTAAAGGACTCTATAGCCTACTACATTAATCTATGGTAACAGCTGCTCTATTAACAATAACTAGGAGATAAGAGTCTGCTTAAGACATATGTGCATTGCTTTTGATAATGCATATTCCATAATTGGTAAGCAAGGCATTCTTGTCCGAATGACCCAAGACAGGCTCAGTCTTGTTTACGAAATAATAATAAAAAAAAGAGGAGATGTGGAGAGCTTTCGGGGATGCTTGGCAGGAATCTGATATTGGCCAAGAACAAGGAAATGGGCTTCAGGCAAGAATCTGACATTAGGTTAGAACAAAGAAGTAATTTCAGGAAGGAATCTAAATCTTAGGCTAGAACAAAGAAGTAATTTCAGGAAGGAATCTAAATCTTAGGCTAGAACAAAGAAGTAGGCTTCAGGCATGAAAATGACTTTGGGTTAGGACAGGGAAGTAGGCTTAGATATTTTGCTAGTCCTAATAGCTCTTAGAAACCGTGAACACAAAAGTGATCACGGAACTTTGTTTATTGTCTTGCTTGTTCCTTGATTATTTGCATCTATATTATTGCTAGACCCTCAACCTAAAACTGACCTCATTACATGCATGTAATCAAAATGGTATAAAGGCAAAAATTGTAAATAAATAAAATATTCAATAAAAAATTAAAAAAGAGTCAGCCTATGTATCCATCAACAGATGAATAATGAAAATGCATTAAAAGCAAACAGTGGAATTTGACTCAGTTATTAAGAAAGGTGAATTTTTGAAGTTTTCAAATAAGTAAATGAATAAAACATAAAAAAATTACATTGAGTCAAGTCTTGAGAGATAAGCACTACATGATTTCTCTCATATTTGGACTGTGGCTTTGATTCTGTGGTTTTGGGTGTTTAGTTAGAGCACATTTAGAATCTAGAGAACTAGAAAAATCCCATCCATGGGTGGTGGTCTTACAAAAGTGAAGGTAGTAGGAAATAGATGATACGAAAATAAAGACACCAAGTACTGGGAGTGAAGAAGATAGAGCAGGGATAGAGACAGGGTTGAAGCAATGTGATGGCACAAAAGAAGCATTAGACAAAGTGTATGAAAAAGGCAAATAAGACTTATTAACTGTAAGCTATTTAAAGACATATTAGTTAACAAATGATTGAGAAGGGAGATACCATGCAGGGGTATCCCATGCCACTTCCAGAAACTATTGGTGATCAATTAAGTTTTTTACTACCAGATGTGGCATGCCTCTTCATAAATTCTTCTTAGTCAGAGAGGACCTAGAAGTCCTCAAACAATATAAGTATTGTTAACAAATGCTAAATGTGTTGTTGTTTTTCAAATCGCATACATAAGTGTTTCAGAACATAAAAGACATGTTATCTATGCAATCTCAAGCATCAACATCATGAGTTTTTATTTATAAAATTTCGTAAAATACTGTGATAAGCTTAAGAGATAATAACTACTTCACTCTTAAGTTTATTCTGCCAATGTTTCCACATCCTTGATACTTGTTACTCTGTATTTTTAGGCACTGCATTTCTTTTCACCTTAAGTTCTCCTTAGTCCGTACTTAATATCCAGTTAATGCCCTCTAGTCCTCCAAAAGTAATTTTATCTGAAAGACTTTGATTTTCAACAACTTCTTTGTTTCCATAGCATCCTGCTTTTCTGGGAATGTTCATCATAGGCATGAGGCAAATAACTCATTTCACTATTTCTCTAGAAATTTCACTATTTCTAGAGAAGCTTTACCTGCTTCTCTGAGACCCCTATCCCTTCTTACACTTAGCTCTCTGTGTCAGTTATGAGGTTATTTGACTGTCAAGGGGAATTAGAACCTTGCTAATCTTAGGAGTTACTATTCAACATAATTTTTTTTTTTTTTTGCAAAGAAATGATTATTGTGGCATACGATAGTCTTGTCTTTCCTTTCTGGTTGGAAATGACCCCAACACCTAATTTATCTTATTGAATTCATTTTCAGGTATATCCTGCAATTATATTCTCACACACCTTCTTTCTGAGCATTTCTTGCCTTCTTGTCTATTAGCAGATTCCCTAAGATCAAAGCCTTAATAAAATCTGTAGCACTTGAATTAGCATATCAACCACTATTTCAAAAGAAGTGGTCCTAGAAGACATTCCTTTTGTTCTAATGAATCCTAGACTCATTACAACAAAATCTTGTTTCTTGTAAATCTTACTCAAAGAACTGAACCTCATATGTAGTAAATATTAACAAAGGCATCCTGGATTGAATGAATTCCCAGTAGTACAACCCTGCTGACAATACCAATATGAATTAGATAAAAGCCCATCCTACAAGGCGTCCATAACATGATAGGCACCAGTACATTGAAATGTTTATCTCTTACTGCATTCTTCTTTAAATGAAGTACAATCCATTTACATTGTAGCATATGGACAGTATTTCCCAATTCGTCTTGCAAATATGGGATGGTATTTTAAATAAGGTAATTGATGATGAGGGAAATAACAAAAGGCAACTTTTGTGTAGCAATTTATAAATCATTACCAGATTTAAAAATAGGATTGGATTGGGTTAAAATAAACACAAATAAGTTTAAAACAGTAAATTCATGCAGAAAAAAGCATACAAAACAATAACACACACATTCACACATATACATTAAAAACATGTCAGACGCTATATACTATGGACTAGGTCACCACAAATCACAAGAGTTTTAGAACTGACATAGACTACCAAGTAAGGTAATGCAGGTAGAATAAAGCCATATCAAATAGTTAAAAAGAATTTAATTATTATTACAATGCAGCTAGTTAACTTTAGTTTTAGCAGAGACTCAATTTTAAGAAAGTATTTCATATTGGTAGGCAAATTCAAGAAAAATGAAGATGTTCTTTTTCTTTTTTTTCTAAGCAAAAGCATTGAGCTGCTTCCTCATGCCCCATTCCCTCTTGGTCTTTCTTGATGGCTTCTGCTCCTTCACTGACCTCTTCCAGCCCAGGTGTCTTGTCCTGTGACCTTTCTCCTTAGCACTCAATTTCTCAGACATCTTTTAAATAGTTTTGTTCAAAGATGACTCAAAATAATTACCATAGGTCAGACCTCCTGCCTGAATACCAGATTTTTGCCTACTGACTGCTTATCTTGAATCTGCAGCACAATATAGCAACACTTAATCTATCCTCCAATCTGGTCTTCACATTCAGTCCCATACCAATTATTGACAATACTATTGTTCTTGTCATTCAATCTAAAAACTTTCCATGCCATGCTACCTAGAAGTAAAAGAAGATTTAAATAAAATCACAAAGTCATATCACTTATCAGTTTTAAAACACAATAAATAAAACAAATAACAAGAAGACGACAAACCAGTTTCTGGAGATATAGTTCAGCGGTAGCATACTTGCCTAACACACATGGATCCCTGGTTTGATTCCGAGCTTCTCCCCACCTCTGCTTAAAAATCAAATAAAAAACCCCTAGATTTCTAATAAATGTAATTTGCTTGTTTTCTTGCCTTTTTGTTTATCTGTTCATGTTTTTGGAACATGTAACCCAGGCTGACCTTAAACTCACTCTATATACTGGCCTAGCTTTGAGTTCCTCAAGTCTCTACCTAATAGAGTTGAAATTACATTACCAGCATGCTCCAGCGCTTGTGATAGAATTTAA
The DNA here is from genome assembly GCA_030674055.1 of Rhabdomys pumilio. Taxonomy (NCBI): domain Eukaryota; kingdom Metazoa; phylum Chordata; class Mammalia; order Rodentia; family Muridae; genus Rhabdomys; species Rhabdomys pumilio. The sequence goes on along the minus strand of JANHMN010000010.1, from coordinate 3,314,542 downwards.
AATAGGTTTTTATAAGTGATGAATTGCTAACATAGTCATTTATTCATTTCTCTTAGTTTTAAGGAAACTATGAGATTGCACTTAGGTTCAGTGATTCATGGTGGAGTCTCAGGACTCAGTTTAAAATCACAGTGATGAGAATGACATAGTACAGATAAAAGACCCAAGGAAATAAGCAACGGGGGAAAGGGATATAAGGAGCAATGAGTCACACAGGATAAGTTTAGTTCTCCCAGCACTGAATTATGACAACTCTTAGGAAATCATTAAAGACCCAGCTTCCACATCATTCACTGGGAAACAGTCATCCTCTACCTCTCCTATATGTCAAAATGTCATTCTTCCACATATAATACAAGAGCGTTCAGCATAAACGTATTACTGGCATAAGCAATTGAGGCATGATGGGGCCCTGAGCAGTTAGTAAATGACAGATAATTTTGAAATTCAAATTTCTTGATGTCAGTGAAAACTAGACCTCACAAGCAGGTTCCTCTGAGTGTGGTATTCCTAGGCTATTGGGAGTAATTATTCTGCACATATGTATGTCATGTTAATCATGTTAAACAGGTATCCTCCAAACGTTCCTAAAGAAAGAGAGAAATAGACTTCATTTGTTTTCACCTATTTGACTCTGGAAGTTTAAGAGCAAATGCTTTAGCCAGGTTTTCACGATCCATGAGAGACTGCTGGTCAATTTCTAGATAGAAGTTATAGGTCGGAGACAGATCCCTAGTAGTGCCCTAGAGGCACACGCCAGTTCAGCATTCTTCACAACCAAACTTCTTCTCTCTGCCACTAAATCACACTTGCCTCACTTAAGCTACTGTATTTCTTCACTTTGAAATTAGAAGCCAATTGCAATTTTATCATAAAATGTAGCCAAAATATAAGAAATATGTTTTTTAAAATTTGGAGACATAATAAACAAAAGGTAGTTTTGTTTATAATCTATAGTGCAATGTAAAATAATGAAAGTAATACTAGTCAATAATTAATTAGAACTAGTCAAATAAAGAGAACTGTATGCACTGGGAATGTTGAATTTAAGCCATCTAAAAGATTCAAGTAACATCTCAGGGAAGAAGGAATAAACTACTAGTTTTAGAAATCGCTAAACTAAGACTTTAATATCCTCTAGTGGAACATCACAGTTTAAGCATCACTAAGTCATTTTTATGTAGGAGAGGCGCTGTAATGACACTCAGTATATTCCAAACACATTTTTAGTTGTGGTACTAGGAATAAATATGGGTGGTATTCAACTTTTATTATTATGCTTCTTCTAGAACTTTAAAGGGTTCCTTGACTTAGACTAACACTTTTACTATTATTAATCAATATTGATTTTCCACAAAATTTACAAATGAAGGACTTTCATTAAAAACCAGGGCTGAATGGCATTCCATCTTCTTTTTATAGGTTTCTTAGGGGAATTTTTTTTTCACCATCATTCTCAATCTTGTTGGAAGTGAAGCAGTAATTTCTTTAATGTCTTTTATAATAAAATATAATCTAAATTAACAATATTGCATACACTGCAGAGTATTAGAAATGCAATAAAAAATAAATTGCTCTGTTCCATTCACTCCAGAACAGCAATCTACCGAAGCTGTATTTACATTTATTCATAAGGTAATCAAATAAACTCCTTGCATTTAAAGAGAAAAACAATGTAAAGCCAGTACATTCATAGAATACTAGAAATATCTTTGACACATATAGATTTGATATCTTTTTGTTATCTTTATAAAGAAAATAGTATAGATTCCTCTCTAAAATTAACAGGTAATTTTACTCAGGGTGGGGCACATTAGTAGCATCATTCTATTTCTTTCATTATAAACATAAATCCAAAATTATGTTCAATTGCCCCCCAAAAGATTATAGATGGAATCATCTTGTCTCTTGTTCCTTTTATCTTTTTTCTTATATAGACTCACTGTCCCATGTACACTATGGGAACAAGCATTGTGACCCCACAGCCAGGCAATATGCAGAGAGTAAAAGACTTTGGAATACTCATCTCTAAATTAAATATCTCCATCAAATTTCTCCCTGAAGCCTCAAGGAACACTGAAGAAGACTCAGAAATGAATAGAAGAGCCAGAGGTGATGTGAAACACTAAGGTTTCCTAAATAAATGAGATTAGTAATGAATATATAGAGTCACAGAGCCTGTGTCAGCATGCATAGAGCATGTCTTGGACTGAACCAACATGGGTTCTAGAGTCAAAAAGAAAAGTAGACACATGCCCACATCTTTAATTCAGAAGCCATCTCTAATTAACAAGCATTTATTATCTTGTATTGTACATATTATTAGAAATATCACTAGAAAATAAATATAATTCAGATCCGATTTCTTATAAGAAAACCAAACAGCACAGTATATTAAAGGCATCTTATAATAAATAGTTGTACATTTTATTTTCTCCAACATTTTGATAGAAATATTTTCTTGAACATTTAATCACTTTAGCTAACTACTTTACATTTATAATATTGGTAAAATTGTATCTAATAAAGTAATGTTCATATGTATAATCATTTGGATGTGCAATTATATGATTACATGATTATAGGGTATAATGAAATGATTAAAATCATCACTATCTTAATGATTCTTAGCACAGTATATTTATTAATGGCTCAAAAGACAAAAGATAAGCATTCACTGAATCAATTGTCCTTCAAATAGCTTATTTTACAAACAAGATTTCAGAAGAAAATAACAGAATAAATTATATGTTCCCCCAAGGTGCACAGTGCTCTACTATTATGACATGACAAAATGCTTATTAACAATGAATTAACACACCTTGATTTAACTATTCCATGTATTCGTTATACATTTATTATATGTAAAGTTTTTTTTTTTTGAAAGAGATTTTTTTTTTTTTGGAGTTACTGTCTTGAAAAGTAGCCAATGATATCCTCAAACTCAGAATCATTTTCCCACAAACACTTTCTCAACAAAGTGCTGGAATTACAGATATGTACCACTATTATAGATTTACCTGTATATTTTGACTGGTGAGCAATTTTAAAAGAATCTTGCAATGCTATTAGGAATGGCAAGGTTGACATCTTTTAAGAGGAATGATTGTTTTGTTTTGACCTTTTTCAGAAACCTCATTGAATGGGGAATGTGAAAAACTGGTATTAATACAGACACTGTAGGGTTGATGTTATAAACTCTATTCTTCATAATCATTACTAAATGAATAGAAAACAGTTTTTGCCATCTTAGTTTGGCTAGTTTATTTAAAATGAAGCAGAGTGTGAGGGAAAGATTAGTATCCTAGAATTGTCTTTGAAAGGTCCAAACACTAACTAAAATGAAGATGAAGGAGGAAAAGAGTGAGAAGGATTGTCTGCCCTAGAAAGGGTAATAGGCCCTGAAATGAGGTCCTGCTTGACACACATAATGTTTGTTGCTGGGGATGTATGCAAGGAGGACTCTTTCTCCATTACAGTTCTCTGACAAGATAAACATGCCTAATTTATTTATCTACACTATTTCCTGTTTTCTATTTGTCCTAATGCATGTCAAGAAGAAGAAACTCGCCCGTATTTCAGTCTGATCCTTGACTTACTCCTGGCTAAACTGGGAGGAAATTTTTGAAAAATCTAAAACAGTACTTGGAAACTATGGACTTTTCCAGGCAGTGCCAAAAGTCCAGGACAAAAGAGAAGAGGAAATCCAATGTTTTATTCTTGTCTGACCTCAGGGTGTAAAAAGAGACAACTTTCTCTGAAGGGAGATAACAGACTCATAACAGCAGAACTGCTCCAAGGATAAGTCTGAGGGACATACTTCATCTTAGTAGCAAGAGGTTATCGTAGTTAGTGTTATCAGACCATGATTGATGGTGGTGATGGAAAAGTTAGAAAGTTGCATCGTATCACGAAAAAGTGAAGTGCTAACCCATACTTTCTTACAACAAATACATCAAGACAATAATTCTGCTAATTCCCTTTTTCAAATAGTTCTTGTTTCTGGGTGAGGATTGAGAATAGAGTATTGGCACCTTTCCCCACCCCATATATGACTGCTAAAAGAATGAATAGCCACATCAGCACCCTCTAAGAAGTCACAAAAACATATGCTGACTTCCCACATTAGAAATGTGTAAAAAACCTAATAATCAACTTGTTAGAAACATGTTTCAAATAAGGTATCAGGCAACATTAGCTCTTGTTTAAGAAAATGCAGACAGTGGTCAGGAAATCCCCCAAGTTGTGTGTGGTAGCACAGCCTGGTGTCCGTGCAAATGCACTGTTTGTTTGTAAAATGTAACAGCCTTACCCACTGTGAATCTTTTAAGGCACTCATTTTGAATCTGTCTCTGACCCAGTTCTTAGAAGTTTGCTCTCAAGTCACCTATTAATATCTTAGGAGTGCACATAGCCCAAATATGCAGTGCTCACAATATTCAGGTTCCTATAAAAATAGCTACTGCCTGCCCTGAAGTAATTGAAGTCTTCCTTTTTGCACAACCTATATCTAATTTAGACAGACTTGCTATTAATTCAGAATGCCAAAAAAAAAAATCCCTCTCCTTCATAAAGATAGAAGCAAAGAAAAAAAAATATTATTCTTTTCCTGGATCGTATCCAAGGTCAAGCTTAAAATATAAGCTTATTTCCCTGATTAAAAATATTAAAATCAGATGAGGCAATGTGACAAAAATCAAGATTTTGATATCACCAAGTGATTCATAATACCTCCTACTTATATTTTTTCACCCACGTCTTCCAGACAACCCTCAGTTAAAGCTTCTCTACATTTCTCATTCAATGTTGAAGAAGTGACTGCAAATGAAGTTAGAGCTTGTATTATCACACAGGCAAAAGTAATGAAACATTTCTCCCTAGTTACCAAATGAAAAGATGGAAAAGAAACAAGAAGCAAGATATTCTTTGTGTAATAGTCAAGATATATATATTATAGCATATAAATATTAAAGCTTAAGGTTTGGCAAAAGTCCTACAATACTCTTGCTCATTTGAATTGTCCTTACCCATCACTCAGTTTCTCAGACTAAAAATGAAGCATCTGCCATTGCTTGTTTTCTTGTTCCCATAGTCAGTCCTTCAATTAAGCCTTCACTCAAAATGCCACTTGGAAACATATATTTTGTTTCATCGACACTCTCACTGGATACCCAGCTTCCAGTACCTTCTTATTTCTCAAATTATAGCCAAAGTGGCTGGGTGAACATGTGGACCACATTATTGCACCTTCTGCTTCTCAAACTGTCCAGCACACACACCAGTTTCTTCTCTCTCATCTACATCTGTTTTAAGTTTCACCAAAGAAATATCCAAGAACCTCCTTAATATTAGTGTCTGCTATCCACAGTTCCCTTTACCCACTGTAGTTTTATTCAGGATACATCAATACCAGAAATAAAATGGTGTTTGCTGATTATTTTTCTCTTTAAAACAAGACAAACCCAAACAAAACTACCATGGGATCTGAAATAAGGTAACTATGCATCGCTTATTACAGCCCCAAACTAGTATTTCTCAAATTTCAGGGACTTAACACTCATCTCCTTACTGAAGCATACTGCTTTCTGGGTTTCTTTACTATTCCCTGGGAAGCATTAGAAACAGAAAGGACCTCATTATTGCCCTATGTAATTCTGAGGTAAAAATCTACTCTATAAAGCTCAATTTAATTTGTGCGAACAAAAACCAGTTACTCTCTCAGCTATAAAATATCACATTATTAATTAAAACATTTGTGGTTTTAAGTAACCCTATAGACTTCCCCATAAACATATGGAAACATTGTTTTCACAGAAGAGCATTTTATTTAGTGTTTTTATGGAAAGACTTAAAAGTTCAGCAGTTTTACTAAGAAAAGATATTGAGAGGTACAGAAAAAAAAAAAAGAAGCTTGCCCACCAACACAATTAAAGACACAAAAATTACAGAAACTTTATAGAAAAAAAATTCCCATTGCTGATAAAAGATCGCTAACTCATCCCCTACCCCCATATGAAAATCTGCTTAAAATAATGAGAAGCAATGGTGAGTTAAAAAGCAGAAAGTCAAAAGTAAGTAGGAAATGCTGTTATTGTTGGACATATGACATGGTCTGCAACTGTGCCTATTTCTGCTGATGTTTTCATATAGGGTCTTGTAGATGTCTGGTGTTTTAGTCAGGGTTTCTATGCCTGCACAAAGCATCATGACCAAGAAGCAAGTTGGGGAGGAAAGGGTTTATTCAATTTACACTTCCACATTGCTTTTCATCACCAAAGGAAGTCAGGACAGGAACACACATGGGCTAGGAACTTGGAGGCAGGAGTAGATGCAGAAGCTGTGGAAGAATGCTGCTTACTGGCATGCTTCTCCTGGCTTGCTCAGCTTGCTTTCTTATAGAACCCAAGGCTTCCAGCCCAGGGATGTCACCACCCACAATGGGCTAGATCCTCCCCACTTGGTCACTAATTGAGAAAATGCCTTACAGCTGGATCTCATGGAGGCATTTCCTCAAGGGAGGCTCCTTTGTGAAAACTCCAGCATGCCAAGTTGATACACAAATCTGTCTCTCTTGAGCTTCATATAATGTAGAGGACTTTGTATACTTAACTTACTTGCTTCTGTCTCCTAGATACTGGAATTTATCATGTTTTGGTAAATTCCTAAAATATATATATATATGAAATATAAATTCCTCCCACAAAATTGAGTGTATCTTGTTGTCATCATTAAAATATTTATTGAGCACCTAATATAAAACTCCTACCAATCTGGTAGACAAAAGACACATTTTGTGACTTTGAAGGCCCATTTTTTTTTGTGGGAGTCCAAATTCATAAGAAAATAGGCCCCACTGTGCTCTGTAAAATTAAGAAGAATATCTATCATAAATCTATAGTTTCATGGACCAGAGACAATGAGTTGAGGAAAGTACTTTTATTTTATTGATAAATATTTCATTACCAGGATCTATGTTAAAAGGATAATGAACATTACATTGTAAAAAATTATTTAATAAAATTTATAACATGAGAGAAAATTGCCTTCTCAAAACTATGTTTGCCTAGAAAAAGGCAAGTAATATGCTTTGATCAATTTGATGAGGAACATAAAAGCCTTTGTTCATAGGAAAGACACCAGGAATAAAACTATAATTACAAAATACTTTTATCAATTTTAATATTATGAGGAATTCAGACCAAAAGAAGCTCTAAGTTCATGTCCACTTTGTTGGTACCTTTACAAAAATAAATGTGTTTTCTTTAGAAAAATACTGCTCCAATACTTAATGTATTGCAATATTCTAAATTAAATTGCATGCTTAAATATTCGCTATTTCAATAAGTGTGTTAGTGATTCAGTTTTTATTTGTTTTATTTTTATTTTCTACAGTTACAACTGGTATTACTTCTCACTTTTTTAAACAACAGGTTTTATATAATATTTTTATAGTGTATATTTAACACACCTTTGTTTTCTTTTTGGAGTATAGTACCAATCTTTTTTCCTAAATATATCAGTCTTGAAATATCCTGGACAAATTTAGTCTTTTTATCACTCAGATATTAGATCAAAGATAGACTGATTTCAGGAAAAAATAAAACCATGGAGGAATACATGTACACTAGGTAGGAATATTGTGTAGTCAGTGTGCAGTTTCTTAAATTGAATTCCAGATGTGTGTTGATTCACTGAACACTCTATGAAATTGTCTTCATCACGATAAGGAGCATGTGGATAAGAGGAAAAACTGAGAACCATAATGCTTGTCAGCACTCAAGAATCTCCATCAAAATGTCTGTGTATAAGGCATCCTATGTGAGAGGCAGCACAAATTGGAAATGAAGAGGATTATGGAGTGAGTGGTAGAAAGGAGAAAAAATGAAAAGATGTTACTAGGGTCATGGTTAGAAGTGCGTGAAAAAAATATACTTTTAGGTAATGCATATTTTAGAACATATTCAATGGAGACACTCAAGGAAAAAAAGTTTGTAGTTAAGGTAGACACAGTGGATAACTTTCTGTTGCTCTATTTTGAGGCCCTGATTATGGAGATCTTTTCAATCCTTTGCAAATCACAGACCCCCCCAAGGATGGGGTGTTGGTTATTAATTAATTAGTTAATTAATCTACTCATTTATTTGGTCAAATTCATAAAATAGATATTTTTCCTATAGCATGAGCTAAGTCAACCTTAGAAAATTCTGTATGTATGAGAGTATAAAAATTGTGTGTGTGTGTGTGTGTGTGTGTGTGTGTGTGTGTGTGTGTGTGTGAGATGGAGGTAAGGAGGGAGGGAACAAAGTACCGAAGAACAGAAAGAGAAAGAGGTTGGAGGGAAGAAAGGAGAGATACTTAAAAAAAAAAAACAAATCAAAAATCTGCTGAATCATTGAGCAATTTCAAATTCCATTACCCAGAACTTTATAAGTGGATGCTCATCCCAGAAGAGAAGGTGTCAGATTTATGAGGCTTGCAAAACTGTATCCTTAAAATGCCACTTTAACAGTTTGGTAAAAGGAATGCAACTCAGGTCTTAGACATCTTATGTTGCCTCAGGGAACAATTAAATAGAAGCTAACCTTGTGTTCTAAGGCTGTATACAGGATCCAGGCATAAAAGTGAGAGTACAGGTTTCATTCATAGCTCCACTTCCCTTTTCTATGGAACCAGAAGCATGCTCTCACCACCCCCAGAGCTACGGGGCCATCACTGGTACTCCATCCAGCTCCAGCAAAGCTTTGGCTGGTGTTCCCTTATAAAACATGCACCCCCACATACTCTTTCTCAGAATGCTTTCCCATCTCCCAGCTATTTTCTAGCATCACGAAGCTCACTGCTTTGAAAATCATGTATAACATACATACTAACAGGAAGACATCTTATTCTACAAATACTTTTAGATTGGGGACTGACAAGCCAAAACCAGTGACCATCTTTACCACTGAATCTCTTTGTGATATTGAGGAGGTTATCCTTTCTGTCTTAGGTTCCAGCACTTTGCTGGTTCAGCAAAGTGAAGATTATTATACTCAAATCATACAATTTCTTTGAACATGAAATAGTGTACACCAAACAATGATAATGGTTGCTGTGTCTGAACACGGCTTCATGGGATTTGGGGCTGAGTGAACATTCCAAGGGAATGAAGAAAAGACAATTATACAGACACAAATCTGGGATCTGAACTTATTGCTGGAGAAACCACGACACTCTAAAAGTTCAGTATATGTATTATATACAGTTAAACAGAGAGATGAGGTTATTGCATATATTGGTGCAAATAGGTTGGGTTGTTACACAAAACGAAATGAGGTGGCAGAGTTCAGGCTGTACATCCAGGTCAGGAAGACACATTAAACTGATCTCAGTAGGACCAGCCTCTGTAGGAAAGCAGTCTCCAGGCTGTAAATAACCAGGGAGAGAAAGCTATAGTAGATACTTTCTGGAAACATTCTGAACACTCATACTTTGTACCTTGACAAAGGCTTTACCATTTTCCTCTCTATAGAGTCCTTGATATGGCATCGACTATGTCAACAGCACATATTCACTTGTGATTAGACTCATGCAGAGCTATTTCCCTAAATGTGGTGATTTTATTGATATTAGTATTTATACTACTTTCTTTATCACTCAGGAAAACATTTTATCTTCCAAAACCTCTTTCTATTAATACTCCAGCTACTTTGTTTAGAAAAATAGTTCATAGAGATTAGCACCAAAAGCCACACTTGTGGCAATCTTATATCTTAGTAATTGTACAGTGACTACATATGCATTGACATTGCCTTGTCTAGATCATATTACATGCAGAAAACCAAATTCTGTCTCTTTCTTTTAGTTCTTAGGGACGATGTCAAAATAGTAACAGAGCACACACATTAATATTAGAGGTTGGCTTCTACCTACAGCTGTGTCATCATTCTCTCCAAATCACAGTTTACTGTGACACAATAATGTCAGGTGACCTACTACAGGGCTTTCTAGTATTATTCCATGAAATTAAAAAAACATAGTGGTTTTTCTCCTTGCTGGAACTTTGCAAATTTGATATTTGCTTATTATTTATTTATTTATTTATTTATTTATTTGTTGTATGACTTTATTTGTATGTGGGGTTTTATTATGAAACCCATGCTGGCCTGGAACTCTCAGTCTTCTTGTCAGTCTGGGATTAGAGGCATACACTGTCATGCCTAGATTATGATTGCTTTTATGTTGCTGTTATTTTGGGTTTTCATGAGATTT
>JANHMN010000010.1:3246791-3301791 GCA_030674055.1 Rhabdomys pumilio | reverse complement strand
CTGATTCTTTTAAGTATACAATGGGAGTAGTGTGTTTGTATTATATGGTAGCTTTTCTTTAGAATTTTGAAGACTCTTAATCATGATTTCCATTAGTGGTTGGACAAATTTACATTTCAAACAACTATTGTAAGTTCTCTTTAATGATGCTAGAAAGTTATATTTTTATGTCTTATTGATGATAAAACTTTTGACTGGGGTGAAATAAAATTTCAGAATAGATTTTATTTGTAATTCCCAAATACATAATGATAATATTGTGTTTCTAAATATATTTCTCACTTCCTTTTTGCTCTATGGGTATCACTATGCAATCAGGCTGGCTTCAAACACAAGATGACCCTGTTCTTATTTTTAGTGACAGGAATACAAATGGAGCTGCTACACCTCTACTGAGAATTTCATGTTCTGTTCATGCACATTTAATTGATTGCATTATTTATTCTTTTGACATTTAGTTCAAGAGTAGAACACTAACAAGATGTAGAAATTTATCTCGAGTGTGATCTGTGACAATATACTAGACTATTTATGGGAGGAAATAGAATTTTTAGAATCCCCTCCTATTCACATTGACTGAAGAGAACATCTCCAATTTTCTCCCCAGTGTACTTATACTGCTTCTAGCATACTCTCTGCACTGTAGCAGAAGACTGGGGGCATGTTTCAGACATCTCAATGCCATGGGAGAATGCTCACCTCTCATCTTGTTTAACTTTATTATCCCCTTACAGAGATTATCTTATTTACCCTTTTAAAAATATAAGTCCTTCATTTTCTAAAAGAATGGGAGAAATAATCACTTAACTATGCAGAGGCAGGAGAGACTATTCTAATTTCTTCTTGGGCTTTCAGACTGCAGGGTTTAGTATCCCCGGATATTGAAGGCATGACATGGCAGGTTCCTAAGCCTTTACTGAATGAGGGAATGTTGTAAATCATATTTCCTTTTATTTTTAGAATACTGGTTTTGAATTTGGCATTCCTTCTCCCATCTCTGCTGACAAGCTGTACCTTATCTTTTAGTGATATGTTTACTGGAGTCTTCCTCTTGCTTCTCGACATCACTTTTAAAATTTTATGATGTAAAAATAATCTTAATGTTTGCTTTCAATCATTATTTATACCTGGGGTTAGAAGATTATTCACATAGTGCTTCTTTTGTAACATTTCAAGTGATTTCACAGGTTTTAGGCTATTTCTCATTAAAAAGTACTTAATGTGAAAGATTGGTGGCAGCACACACCTTTAATCCCAGCACTCAGGAGGCAGATGGATCTCTGTGAGTTCGAGGCCAAACTTGTCTACTGAGTGAGTTCCAGGACAGCCAAGGCTACACAGAGAAACCCTGTCCTGAAAAGAAGAAACACAAACAAAAAACACTGAATGTAAAAAGAACTCCTTAGACTATAGGAGGATAACTATAAACAAAAAAACAAAAGAGTTTATTATTCACTGTGATAGACTGCATAAGATTGTAGATTATATATATAAGAAATTTGAAAAGTCTATACTATGAGAACCTGTAATACATTATAATGGATGTATAAAGTGACTTCAAAATTATTCCTGAGTTTAATAAAGCTATGACAGAGAAGAAATTTGTGCATGTTACAACATTGAAATTTATACAAGATATAGTTTAAGCAGAAATTAGAACTTGATTAACTTCTTTTTCATATAGAAAATGTATGAGACAATTCATGTATAGAAGGCTCATGTTGGCATGATAGACCTCTGATGTTCAAAAGACACGTATGATGGTTCAGAACTGATAACATACTGAAGTAGGTGATTATTTCTTTGTTTTTGTTTTGTTAGGTAAATGTGCCAGATCCTTTTTCCAGTCATCAATCTCTAAGAGAAGTAAAAGAGACCAGAATTTGGAATCTACTTTCAGTGGATATTTTGTGAGAAACATAGAAAATCAAGTAGTAATTATTAAGATCTCAATTTGTCAACAGCAAACAAAACAAACTTCTAAATGGGTTAGAAGAAAATGATGTTAGGAGAAGTCTCATTTGGAGAAAGAAAGAAAGAGAGAGAGAGAGAGAGAGAGAGAGAGAGAGAGAGAGAGAGCAGAGAGCAGAGAGCAGAGAGCAGAGAGCAGAGAGCAGAAAGCAGAAAGCAGAAAGCAGAAAGCAGAAAGCAGAAAGCAGAAAGCAAGCAAGCAAGAAAAAAAGAAAACAAGGTGGCATTGGTTACACATGCCTTTAATTCTAATACGTGGTAGGCAGAGGCAAGCAGATCTCCATTAGTTTCAGGCTGTCATGGTCTACAAAATGTGTGCATGCATACATTTGTGTTTTCATTTTTCCTGTGACATTTTTCTTTAAACCTCTTAACTATTTACCAATGTGAATTTTAGCAATTCTAAATAGATAACACATTACTGCATGATCAATCCTTTAACTTTTCTTCTGACGAATCAAACACTCCATAGCCATTAAGCTTCACAATTCACTGTTTGCCACACACAACATTCTATTACCTGCTTGTCTTATGGATTATCTTGTGACTGGCTTATTTCCCTAGTGACAATGCCATCAAACTCAGTTGTGTTTACCACAATGCATTGTTTCTTTTACCCTTAAGCCTGGATACTACTATATTGTTTATATTAAACATTTAACAAATACTACTTTTGCTCTCTTTTCCTGGGTCCTGTGCATGTTCTTGTGTATATGGTATACATATATTATTTTATACTTTTACTTTTAAATATGAAGAGATATATATCCAGATGTATACTTACTATATCATATGGTGGCTTTAATTTAAATTTTTGAGGAATTGCCTTTCTGTTTTACATCACAAATATACCATTTATATCTATAATAAGAGTTCCAATTTCTCAGCATGAATACTTTTTAGTCGAATGTCTGCATAAAAATACAGTAGTCATTCTGTTGGTTATGAGGTGTTGTCTCATTGTACTTTTGAGTTGTAGTTCTTAAATGCTTAGTGATGGGAAACTTTGCCATGCTTCCTGTCCACTTCTATGTTAATTCTGGATAAAGGTCTAATGTAGTTTAACTACTCTCAATAAAACTAAGACCTGTGTAGTCATTGCTATTTTTCTCAGCGTCTGTATAATTGATCTCCAATGATTATTTTCTTTAACCATTATGACAATTTAAAATAGGCAAGCTTTGGGATAGAAGGCCACTTAAGGGCATTTTGGAAACTGAAAAAAACATGTGTTGTAGAAATATAGATACAAATAAACATAGAAATTCTAACTCACATGTGATTCTTCCAAATTATTGTTATTGAAACTCTCTTGTTCTTTCCAAGTCAGTCTTCACAGTCAATAGCTTTCTGTAAGCTTGACAGTGTTCCAGTCGAAGCCACTCCAGACACTTATGCCATGGTCTATTCCAAAGGCCTTGCATTTGGATTTGACTATCTTCTTCCACTTTGTATGTCTTCAGTCTCTATAGTTACAATCTTTTTAGGAATTTCTATGGACTGTGAAGGCCAAGTGGTAGATGACAAGGTACTGTCCCCATGTCTCGTAAGTTGGATTCTGAGAGAGGACTTAATGATCTGATCTCTCTATTCACTGTGTGTGTATCTGTGCCTACATTCAGACTGTAAGCATTAGCTTTGCTCACCTGGTTTTTGCTTTGACCAATAGATACATTTAAAAACAGATACTGGCAACAACTTTCTCCAAGTGAAATTCACCAACCTGCACTCATTTCTCTTTTTTGTATCCACTTCCTATTTGCTATTCTCAGTTTATATAGGATGAGATGTCACTTTAACTAGATTGTTCCATCTTTGCCTTGCTAAATATATTGTTTTGGGTTAATGCCGGCAGACTATGCAGTTTCACATCCCATAGTCATACACTTCTTATTCTCATATTACTTGGTTTCATTCACTGAAACTTTTAACACAGAATAATGTGGTGACTGTTTACTTTTGTGTCTAAGTACTAGATACTTGTTAGCTTAGTGAGACTTGAAAGTAAGCATTGCCTAAAATAAATATTGTACGTGGTTTTATAACCCAGGTATCTATTAAAGTCATCCAACACCGGGCAGGCATTGAAGAACACACAATTGCCTTTTTATGGCCTATTGTTTTCATTTATTGTGAAGCCCAGTGGTAAAACAAGATTTCTACAAAAGTTTTGAGTATGTGTGTGTGTGTGTGTGTGTGTGTGTGTGTGTGTGTGTTTCAAGTTATCTGGTCTTTATTCTAGGTACCTGTTGTGTGCCTGATTTTATTTTTCATTTTCATGACTATGATACTAACAAGTAAATGTTACATTTTTCCTTTTACTGACTGACAAAATCTAAATAACACATTTACCTTGATTTAAATGAATATGGAGCATGCCTAGGAAATACATTTCTCCCAAATAAACTTGGGAGAAATTGCCAGTAGGATCTGCTCTTAGACAACACATCATCAAGCAAACAGAGTCGTAGATGCTCCTTTCACCTGCCTGAATCTTCAGGGCACTATCGGTGAACCCAGTCAGAAGCGCACACCAGCTGGCAGTAACCAGCACTGCTTCAATCATTACACACCTTATCTCTTCTCTCCCAAACCTCTGATTCTCTTCTACTGCTCTCTAGTCTATCCTCCAGTCTTTCATTTATTCTGTCCATTTAAAATTGTTATTTTATTCTTTTTTATTTTTTCCAACCACACCATGTACCGAGCCCTCATCTTGTCCACATAAGACAGTATGATGAGCAAAAGTCATCTCTGAAGGATTTTCTGGTAAGCTGTTTCAAGTCATTCTATTTGGGGTTTTAGGTATAATATTTAATTTCTCACCCAAATTTAATTGGATAGTTTTTTTTTGAGGAGATATTGGACAAAGTATATTACTAACAAAAATGTAAATGTATCATCATTACATTTCACATCATTAGTCACATTTGGGTCTAAAAAAGAAAGGAGGGTATGAAAAAAGTCAAGAACAGAATATGAACATGCTAGGAGACCTAAAGAGTAACCATGGGAAAGTAAAGACTATGTGTAATGAGTTTGGTGGAGACAGTTGAGGCTTGAAAATTAACTTAGCCCTGACGGTGCTCAGTTTTGCTTATAGCTTCTGTTCAAAACAATACAAATAGCTCCCATACTAGAATTAAAAAAATTCTTTGTTGAGGATACGGTGCTCTGCCAGGATTGGCTACCTTCCAAGTCTTTACTTCTAGGTATTCTGTTGGATTGCATCTTCAAACTCACCTCCCTTTGGTGACAGCTCAAGTTCATGCACACTCACACTCAATGATATTTACACATTTTCACCCTGGGAACCATTGTCTTATTTCCGTTCCTCCTCTTCCTCTTCCTCCTCCTTTTCTTCCTCTTCCTCCTCCTCCTCTTCTTCTCTTTCTTTACCTTCTTCAACTTCTTTATTTTTCTCCTCCTCTTCCTCCTCAGAAAATGCTTACCTCAGATATTTACATATTTCACTTTTTTATGTCCTTAAGCTCTATCTAGCTCAATTACAATTCCTCATGAAGGCTTTCCCCAAACATTTTATTGAAATTTTAAATTGCCATGATCTTGCTTCTCTTATTGTGTATTTTTCATATCATCTTTCACAAATCTGTACAGAATCTGCATTCATTCATAGGCTCTCCTTTCTGTTAGGCTAAAGATTTATGCCCTCTTGCTCACTGGTTCTTGATCTCATATACAATGTGTCTCCCATTGCTTCTGAAATTTTAGTAATGTTTGAGCTTAAAAATCAATTAATATCATCACTTATCTAAACTGACTGTATAGCTTTTTTTTTTTTCTGTCACATTTTCAGCTCAGGATATCTACTCAAAACTGATGATTTGGCCTGAGAAGGAGAGAAAAACAGGAGAAAACAAACCGAATAAAACTCTGGACATTTACATCCATGCTCACAAAGATGCTTTCTGGACTTGTGTCTTATACCAGTTTTTGTTTATACATAACCCAGAAAACTTTTTGTAGTAGAGTAGTCATTACAGAACCTTAAACTTAAAATCTTAAATCTATAAAATTATCCCCATAAGTTTAATTAGCCATAACTATGCATTTTAGTTACTGATTTTCAAAGTACAAGTTATATGCCTTATACAAACATATGAAATAAACAAATTTTCATACTCAAAATCATCTATTAAATTGTGAAAGTACAGATTTATTTAATAGTTAGAAATTTTACATCATATAAATTTTCTCCATAATGTATTCTGCATTCTTTTTTTAGTCCAGGGCATTTACTTGGTAAAACATTTATTTGTTTATAAATAATACATTGTCCACTTTTTACATTATCTGAGCAAGAAATATTAGCACACCTTTGGGATTCGGCTATAGTTCTGAATTTTAACTAAAATTATATTAGTATATAATTGAGCCAAGCAATGTAATTATACTCTCCACTATAAAATTGTTGACCAGAAATACATCTCTTAATCAGCTAAAGACATTTTTTTCGCTGGGCGGTGGTGGCACACACCTTTAATCCCAGCACTTGGGAGGCAGAGACAGGCGGATTTCTGAGTTCAAGGCCAGCCTGGTCTACCGAGTGAGTTCCAGGATAGCCAGGGCTACACAGAGAAACCCTGTCTCAAAAAACCAAAAAAAAAAAAAAAAAAAAAAAACCAAAAACCAAAAAACAAAACAAAACAAAAAAAGGACATTTTTTTCTAATTAATTCACACACTCGAATGCTCATAGCATATTTCTAGTAGTACAGGAGATTCAGCATCTTTCTTATTAAATCCTTTATTTTTCTGCTGAAAACTAAGAAACTTGCTAACCTATAAAATGTGAGATTTTTAATCACAAATATTTCATCTCTAGAGAAACTGAAGGATACCATATAGTACTATCCTGCACAAAACATATTTTTCCAGAACTTTTTAGCAGATTATCTCTACAGGTCTAGCTTAAATGCTATTGAAGGTCAAAACAATGGAGTCACCTTTGCGCAGAAGCAGCAACTCAGAACTGAAAGTCACTTGTTCTCCATTTGTTCTCCATCCAAGAACAAATCCAATGTGTCTGGTGCTTTGCCAGAAACTTCATGATGGACTAATGTATCAATAACAAGATTAAGGTTGCTAAGTGGATTTCCCACCATGGTTTAGAGGAATAAGAGTCATTATTAAGGGTGGAAAGAGGAAACCAAAATACTGCCAATTCCTTTGCAGTGGAATCAGTTTCAGCAAGCACCTGTGTGGAGGTTAAAGATATTTAGGTCGATTCCCTGTAACTATCTCTAAACATGTCCTTGCTTGAAGGTTGCTGTTTTGGAAGAACTTTAAAATAAAACAAACAATCAACTAATGAAAATACTGAAACATATACCAGGTAAAAATGGCAGGGAAATGCTGCCTTTGCTTTTTGTTCTTAAGAGATTTTAAGTGCCCAGGCATCATGACTTGGTAAAGAACACATGGGTAATCCTTGGTGTAGAAATCTATTTCTTGATCCATGTTTTCTTATATTTGAAAATAAAACCGTTCCTCCTTTGTGACATTGATTGCAAACTTATAGAATAAAAGATTTAAGTGTTACATGTCTAACATTGTGCTAGACATCACTAATACAGGTATGCTTATACATATAAGCATGGCATACATACCTCTTTCTCTACTTAGTGAGACCTCTGAAAGTGAAAGCAACTTTAAAAGATATGAAGCTGATGAGACTTTTGAAATCATAGGAAAGGGAAAACTTAAAAACAAAAAAATTAAGAGCATAGAAAGGGACCCAGTAAGTGACTAGTGTTGAATATTCAGAACAGAAAAAAAGGTTGGTTTCAGAAATGGGGGCTGGGGAAGGAGAGGACATAGTGTCACCACCAATCTATTACATAAGAAACTTTGACAAGATGATCCAACCATCAGAACATCTCATGCATATTCAACAGATGAGATGCTGTTGATAATAATGTTCTTTCTTCTGGAAGCTGGAGGTGGAAGGGAAACTTAGAAAAGAACTGCATCTCTGGAGACCAAAATTCACTAAGGCTTGAATGGTGCTAACTAAAAAAATATGGTACTCTGGGATGGAGATGAAGGAGCATAGTGCCCGTCAAATAAGGCAATGTAGGAAGGAGATATGCCTGAAACAAAGGATTACACAATTCAGATGAAGGCAATGGGTTACTGAATGAATGCAAGAAGATTTAACACGTGGAATAAACTAAAACTCAAGATTCTTTTTATGTATTTTCATTTGTTGCATATTTTGTTTCTCTCTATGATTCCTTAGAATGGCAATGAAATTATGGATTCTTAAAGGAGAATATAAAAAAAAATAAAGTAACACAGGAGAGGGAAAGGGTCAAGCATGATAACAGAATTTGATATTCACAAAGACCTCAAATAGACTACTTACGGAAGCACCAAGCATATAGGACCTGCACAGGAGCCATCCTTCTTGAAAAGCTTCCTATAAAAGGTAACTCCCAGCCTAAGTATATAGAGTATAACTTTTATAGTTTTTAAAACATAGAAAATGTTACAAAGATGTGTGAAGAGAAGGAAAAACAGAAAACACAGAAAATAACTGCAGTGAATAACCACAGTTTATAAATGTAGAATCTTGTGTTACAGCACCTCTAGGACTTCACAAGCACTCATCCTAGGATTCTCTGGACATTCATTTGATGGAACTAAACTGGCTCAAACCAGATTATAAGCCATAAGTAAAACTACATGTCTTGAAACATTTCAAAGAAACCTGTGTTTTCAGGACCTTATTGGGCCATACTGGGTGGTCAGTCAAGAGAGTCAAAGGATATAAATGCCAACAATGATTTAAATGTGGTACCCAAGAGACTGACTATATTTACTGTGAATATCAGTTATTATGATGACCTATGGGCTCTTTGCAGTAGTTAGCATTTTAGCTCACTGAGTTAATAATATAGACAAGAGTGTTGGGAAGGTTGAGGAAAAGCAAATTGCTTTAATGTCACATCATACAGTAATGGCAACAAATGCCAGAAAGACTTAAGATTGTTTCTGAGCATTGGAAAAGCATAGTTATGAGTACAATCTGGTAAAGAGGTTATAAATATTCTTGTTTATAACTAGCAACGCCTTACAGATATTTCTTAATATCATATTCCTCAAGCGTTTGTAAACTCTGTACTTGGGATCTGAAACAACATAAATGAAAAATTAAATTGGAGCGGGGAGTTGATACACAGTATCTTTTGCAACCCCAAGGGCGCTTTTTCCTAACTATATCCTTTTTATCTTAGCCCCGTGGTCAAGAGGGACTGTCAAGTTAGATCTGAATCATGGAAAGGCTTTCATCAGGAAAGGGACCAAAAAAAAAAATACACAATAAGGAAATCAGGATCAAATTTCGTGAACTTCTGTTTAAAGACTCGTCTGCTAAAAACAGTGAGACTGATGCATCATCAGACAGAGGCAGATGGACCGAGTCACACTGCTAATCACACCAGTGTGCACACTACAACCAAAATAGCCCGAGTCATACTTTTCTTTTTTTTTTAAAGCAAGATGCTAAGTACTGTAGTAAAAATACCTTTAGGAATCAATCTCATTTTAATAAACCTTTTTTTTTCTCTTACACTTGCTGCTATTTTCTGAATTGCTCTTGCTCTCATGTATATGTTCAAGTGTCTGAATGCTTACCACACTCAGACGAAAGAAACTAACCTCTTTGCATAAAAGAGGCTTCCTATATCTCTGTATCTATCTGTGTGATACAGAACACTAAGAAGAAACTAGAGAAGCTGCATAAACGCTCATGTACTTACATGTCTTGCAGGTACTTGCAGGGGTTTCTGTTTGTTCATTAAGCCCTTGAATTATTTATAAAGAAGAGTTCACTCAGAAAGAGTGTTGACACTAAACCTTTCCAAGGTGACTTTAAAATTATTGAAAATGATACAAAGAATTGATGGCAGAACATGGACAAAATTTGCACCGTACTAAAAGCAGGGGCCCAGATTTACTCACAGAACATTTCACCCTAAGTGCATTGCCCAAGAAGATCAGAGCAGGCACTTGAAGATTCATGGAATCCTTTCTCAGTACTAATAGTAGTCTTGACAGACCAGTGTGTTTTCCCACATGGTCCTATAAATAAATAACACTCACAAACATGTATACATTTGCTCATTTGGAATGTCCACCCAGACTATGCACTAGAAAAAACAAACTGTAAAATGAAGGTAAAAAGCCCAAGTCTGGAACCTACACAACCCAGGTATGAGTCTCAACACTTCCAATATGAACTAATATATGATTAATTGGGGTACCTCAACTGTGTCAAATGTTGAAAGCTGTTGCTACAATGGCTGGCACTGAATTTGTACCTTATATTATTTTTTTGATCCATAAATGTTATAGGTCTATACAAACATACATAAAATAAAAAAAAAAATAGGATGATGACCACAGGGCTGGAGAGATGGCTCAGTGGTTAAGAGCACTGACTGCTCTACCAGAGGTCCTGAGTTCAATTCCCAGCAATCACAGGGTGGTTTACATCAGTAATGGTATCTGATGCCCTCTTCTGTTGTGTCTGAAGACAGTTGACAGTGCACTCACAATAAATAAATAAATAAATATTTTAAATAAACAAACAAAAAATGATGAGCGTAAATGTAAATTCCAATATTTCACCCTCTTGGTTGTGATTATTCCCCCAACTACCCAGAATTCACCCTGTTATCCTGAAGGACAACAAAAGTTGGATGCTCTGAGCAACATACATTAAATCCATCTTGCCCTGGGCAGGGTTTTTTTTTTTTTTTTTTTTTTTTTATTGAGAGTTTTAATGACTGCTTCTATTTCTTTGGGGATTACAGGACTGTTTAAATAGTTTACTTGATCTTGATTTAACTTTGGTAAGTGGTATCTGTCTAGAAAACTATTCATTTCACTAAGATCTTACAATTTTGTGGAGTGCAGGCTTTTCAAGTAAGACCTTATAATTCTTTGAATTGCCTCAGTGTCTGTGATTTGTGTCAGTAAGAAGTTGGAACCTGAAGAGACCATCTCCAGTAGATAGACAGGGTTCCCCAGTGGAGAGATGGGGTCACCAAACTACCTTTAAAAATTTGACCTAGAATTGTTCCTCCTGTCTAAAAGAAATGCAGGGACAAAAACTGAACAGAAACCGAAGGAAGGGCCAACCACTGACAAGCCCAACTTGAGATCTATCCATGGGTGGGCACCAAACCCTGCCATTTTTATTGATACCAAGATATGTTGCAGACAGGAGCCTAGCATGGCTGTACTCTTCTTACTAACTACCATTGGACTGAGGGGAAGAACTGAAGGAGCTGAAGGGGCTGGAAAACCCATAGGAAGACCTACAGTGTCAAGTAACCCAGACCCCTGGGAGCTCTCAGATACTAAGCCACCAACTACAAAACATATCCAAGCTGATTCAAGTCCCCAAGCCCATATGTAACAGAGGACTGCCTTGTCTGGACTCAGTGGGAGAGGATGTGGCCTAATCCTGTAGAGACTTCATGTCCAGGGAAGAGGAATGTCTGGGAGTGACATGAAGCGAAGCAGGGAAGTATTCTCTCAGAGACTGAGGAAGAAGGGAAGGGGTGAAGAACTCTGGTAGGGAGCAACATTTGGGATATAAATAAAAAAATATTTTTTTTTCAAAAGGACTCCAATGTTTAGCATACAAGCCCTGATATCATAAACTTTGTCTTCACAGAGATTAACAGAAGAAACTTTGAAAACCCAAGGCTTTCCTATGTTGAATTAAATATCTGCTTTACTTCTAAAATCTCACTTTTCTCAGAGTTGTTCAGCAAAGACGAGGTTGTTCGAGTTCAAGGATGAAATTACCACCAACGTTTAGAACAGTCATCACCACTAAGTTGTTAATCTTTTTTTATTCATTTACATTTCAAATTATTTCCCCCTTAATCTCCCATTCCATCCCCCTCACCCCTCCCCTTTGCCTCTATGAGGGCGCTGCTCCTCCACCCATTCACCCACTTCTGCCTTACTGCTCTAGCATCCCCCAAGCTGTGACATCAAGCCTCCCTCTCCTCCCATAGATGACAGATAAGGCCATCCTCTGCTACATATTAATCTTTGTACACCTTTTAAAGCAATGCATTGGAATTTGAGTATTGGCACCTATGAGCCTGTGGGGGAAGGTTAATTCTACAGCATCATCTCAGTCCTTCTGTTGCAGGCCCTGGCTGCCCCATTCTGGTGACAAAGCTTTACTGATGCTGTTTCTTCCAATTCTCCCAGGTTCTGGTGCTGCATATTTGGTTAAATAAGTGGGAACTCTCTCATTCCTTCATGTACCACAATCTCAAGGATTCACCAAAATGTATGGATTCTAATGATGAGTTGTTGTTGTTATTATTGTTGTTGTTGTCAGTTTGGCTAAAACCTGATAGTCTCACTGAAATATTTATTAAAGGGAGGAATATAGGATATAATTTGAGTAGTATAAACTAATATTTTTTTCAAATTTCTAAGAGAAAAAGAACCTTTAATGTTTTCTTAATGAGAAGTCATTGTTTGAATTAAAAAGATCTCTGATCTGCTGTTGCTGCTGGTGATGGTGATGGTGGTGGTGGTGGTGCTGGTGGTGGTGGTGGTGTGTGTGTGTGTGTGTGTGTGTGTGTGTAATTCAGTGGTGGTCCTTATTAAGTAGTCAACTTTTAGAGAGTGCTGTGAACAATAAAATGTCATTTATTTTCTGATCATTTCACTATGCTTACTAGTCATGTAAAAGATTTGGACTACAGAGACTCATCCATAATAGACCTCAGTGCACCCCCTCACACTTAATCTCATAATGGTGATCACATTATTATAACAAAGGTATCACATTATCTCTTCAGATATTGTAATACTCAGAGGGTGATCTGATTTTGTAAATATTCACTTGATGGTCAATGTTCTAGGCCATCCAATACACTCTTGGATAAAAATTTAGCTCATGCATTTTATCATACTTCTTAATAATTTACTATTGGTTGTCATATCCCCTGCTCTCTTTCATAAAAAAAATGACTTGGCCTTGAGTTTACAATTAAAATAAGGATCTTAATGATTAAGATCAACTTGTAATGAAGAACATGTTCTAAGCAAGCCAGGCTGTTTTCATGGAAAAGCACAGTCTTCAGTCACATTCAAGTTTGAAAGAGACTTACATAACATGAACATAGTAAAATACCTTTTAGTTCTTAAGATTTACCTCTATTACTTTTTCCTGAACCTATGAAGAAAATCAGGAAATAGGCATTATATGTCAAGGTGCCCTTGCAGAATAATTTAATAAGCACAGTTATTCTGGAAGAGCAGAAAAGTGCTATTTCTGAAACTATTCCTATATTTGTAGTTCTAGGATCCATCTATAACACACCGACTAAAAATTCAACATCGTTAAAATTTCTCACCACTTTCCCTGGTCTGAGATTTTTGGCAAATGAAATGTAACTATAAATAACCTCATTTAAAATAATAGTAAACAAACATAATAAATAGCAATCTTTAAAATACTTCTATACTCCGAGTAGGCTGATGATTTTTCCTTAAAATTATGTTGCAATGAATGTTAAAAGCATGTTTTTAAAACTATAGTAAAGTTGTCTTGTGTAGTTACAGCTCAAAGATGCTACCATTATGGCTAATCTTCCTTAACAATTTCACTTGATTTGGAATCACCTATGAGATATCCCTGTGAGAGTGTCTTCTGAGCACTTATGTGATGAGAGATGACACATCTAGAACTTGGTGACATCATAGAATTTGATCCCAAACTGAATGAAAAAGAAGTGAATTCCAGCGTTCATCTTTGTCTATGTTCTCCCTGTGGACATAATGTAAGCAGCTGCTATACACTCCTTTCCTCACACTTTCCTGCCATGATGAAGATCCTCGAACTCTAAGCCCAAATAAATCCTCTTCTCCAATAGCTGTGTTTTTCAGGTATTTGTTCCCAGCATTTGGAAAAATAAGCTACACACATGCTTTTAAAATCTTCCACAAGCACACTGTTCTCAGTCTCATCTATAGGGCAGTACTGAAGAAAATGGTTGACATGTACGTTTTACCTTCTTACAAAGCTCCAAGGGCTCTAATTTTCTCATACTTATTAGTGTTATCTGTATCATCTTTCCAATCAATAATTCTCATCTTTACTCTTAAAATATTACATTTTCCCCTACAAAAATATTCTGTGTCTTCTTTTTGTAATATTGAGGCAAAGGGTCACATATGTTGTCTTAGTCAGAGTTTCTATTCCTGCACAAACATCATGGCCAAGAAGCAAGTTGGGGAGGAAAAGGTTTATTCGGCTTACACTTCCACAGGACTGTTCATCACCAAAGGAAGTCAGGACTGGAACTCAAGCAGGTAAGGAAGCAGGAGCTGATGCAGAGGACATGGAGGGATGTTACTTATCAGCTTGTTTCCCCTGGCTTGCTCATCTTGCTTTATTATAGAACCTAAGACTAACAGCCCAGTGATGACACCACCCACATTGGGCCCTCTCACCCTTGTTCACTAATTGAGAAAATGCCTTACAGCTGGATCTCATGGAGGCATTTCCTCAAGGGAGGCTGCTTTCTCTGTGATAACTCCAGCTTGTGTCAAGTTGACACACAAAACCAGCCAGTACAAATGTGTAGTGCTGTACTGGGAAGCATTTGAACAGTAAGTAACCCTGTAAGTAAAACCATGCAAAGCAAAACATAACCCTTGACTTGGAGCATTTGACAATTTTGATGTATACATATAACTTACAGGGCTGCTTTCAGGTAGGCAATAGAAAGACATTAAGTGTAGTGTTGGAACCATGCTCAAAACATCCAGAGACATTGTTACCATGTATATATTCTCATTTAGTTCCACAAAACATGAGACTCGGTAAACTAATCAGTAACATGACCTTTGAGGGTTGCCTTTTGTTTTAGTATATCTTACCTGCTTGGTTGATCATATTGTTTAATTTTTAATCATATCTTTAACATTTACCTCTCTCTTTCCAAGAACTAAGTCCAGTTCACCACAGCCTATGCTTCACTAAGACTTAAGATGGTATAGGGAATGTGACTCAGTTGGCAGAGTGCTTGTCAATCATTGAGGAAGAAGACCTGGGTTCCATCCAAAGTTTCTCATAAACCAGTTCTGTTGGTACATGCCTGTAATCCCGACATGCTTGAGATGGTGGCAAAGGCATCAAGAATTCAAGATAATCGTCGATGACAAAAAAGTATGAAGTCTGCATGGGCTACCAGAGATCCTGGCTTTAAAAGTCATAGGCCTGATATGATTGCTTAGATACACACACACACACACACACACACACACACACACACACACACACACAAATAAATAAAAATTTCAATTAAATAAAATGCAACAAAAATTAAAATAGATGTCTTTAATGCTATACTTTCTTTATGATATTAAAATTCATATTTTAGATACCCATATAATTGTTTCTGACAGTTTTTTTTGGTTGGCTGCAGTATTTTCAGTCTTTTGGTAGGCATCTTTTATAAAAGCAAAGCTTTTAATCACAATTACACAAACATCATTATATTTAGGTAAGGAAATTAGCATTAAAACAAAGATTACAAATAAAATTTAATTTCTTGAAAAATAAATTAAATGATGTGAAATTCCACTAACATTGCTTTGTTTACTGTTTTCATTTGTATACACCACTGCTGCTAATTATTTTAAAGAGATTTGATTCAGCTATTTGAGTTTGTTTTTGTCATATATTAATCGCTTCTGCCATTTTTCTACCTTTTGGGATAACTGAGACTCCTGTGTCCTTACTTCTTAGGACAAATTTAATAAATCAAACTTTCATCAATTCAGTTAAACTGTTTTCTGAGGCTATTTCCATACTGTATGTATATCTGACCAATACCAGCATTTTACAAACTATTGCTTATACAGAAATGTAGCTTTGAACATTACAAATGAGCAAATATTACAATTTTCTTTTTCAGATTTCACACTGTTCAATGTTGTCCATTGTTGGTACCTATATTTTGTGACTTTTGCTTTGGGGTGGCTCAATGGGATACTTTCTGTTTTTTTCCAGTATATATGGGTCAAAATGTAGATTAATTAATGAACACATATTGCAAGCCATTTTTTTTGCCTTGAGTTTTAGACATCTGTGTACTCAAGTAGGAAGCACAGTATGACAAAGGTTCTGCCTTTCCATGTGGCATATTGTATTCTCTTGTGACATATAGTCAACTTTAAAGTAAAAGAAAATTTGCAAAATTTTTTACAATAAAAGTGATGTCAAAACCATAAAGGTCTGGTATCAATTAAACAATTTTAAAAATATAAAAGCAAGACTGAAACAACAAATTAGAAACATTTCATCCTGAATCCCCCAAACCAAGAAAGTCATGTGCTAACTGCCTCCAAACTTTCATTTCTTAAAGTCAGAACTACCCCATCAGGAGCATCAATGCACTTCTAATGTATTTGATGTCATCCTATATAAGTCCTTATTCAGTTACAGGAATGTAGTTCATGTTAAAAGTTTCCCTGCTTTATTCACGGTGTAATGAACAGTGTTCTTGGTTCTCAAAGTATGCTTCACAGTTGTAAAGAACAGATTCGTCAAACAGATAAGTTGGTTTAATAAGAATCAGTCATGAGGGCTGTAAGCTGTCATTCAAAACAGTCATAAAGGAAAGTAAGGTTTGAATCAGTACCTTTTTTTCTGAAGAAAAAGAAAAGCAATACTCACTATGAAGTGGAGGGTGGTGTGTGTGGCACAGCAGGCTCATCATTGAGATAAGTAGCCAAGGAAAGGAAAGTACAAGACTGCCAGGCACAGCAGCTCAGGTGACTGGGTGGGATAGAAGATAGGAGGCTACCGGAGCAGCCAAGAAAACAAATATGTGTGTAATCATGAGATTGTGTTTCTAACCATTACTGACTGCTGTCTCTGATAAGTGTGCAATCAAGCAGGTCATGAAAGAACTATTTCAGCATGAAGTAGTGAGGTATGCTGTTAGCAAGTCTTCCTGCCATCTCTGTAATTCATGGACTCTTTCCTGATAGGTTACTAAGATGCATCCATTGCCAGTCTGAGGACCAGAATGCTTTTCACATAACTATGCCTTCCTGCAGGCAGAGCTTGTACCCAAATTCAATAACACTTTTCAAAATCCCTGGGCAAATGAAACCCAGAATATAGTACCCCAGGAAGTACATCCTAAAGCTATAAGCCTAGGATAATCACTAGCACATGGCTACCAAGAAAATCATGCAACTGCTATGGGGGTATATCTAAAAACATTGAAGAAATTTGTCAAAACTTGGTTTCAGACCTCAGTGGCATATAGAGTCTATGGTGCAGGTGAAAACATATTTTAGTTTTGAGAGATACAACAGAAGCAGCAGCCTTTCATTTAGAAAGCATTCTGGATTTGAGCAGAATCCCCTAGGTGCTCCACAAATTTGTTAACCTGGCAGGAGATCAAGCCTGTTGTCACGGAAGAGTTTGTGAACATTTTCCTAACTGTAGGAAATAATACTGTGTCCATAGGAAGTGTTCTTACTGCAGAGAAATAAAGCCAACATGTACACAGTGGAGAGAACCCTCACACTTTGATTTCCAGGTGTATGGGCTGTAGAAACACTAACACTCACTAGGCTGAATTTAGGTCCCACATTGGGGTATAATGAGTGCTAGTGTGTGGTTGAAGAAAACACATCATACATATTGGACATCACTGATAAGGATTTCTGTGGTCACTATAACTCAATTTGCATATATGACCACCAGTACTGTGGGAGCTTTTAATGTGATAATGGTTCTAGCATGCGCATCCTTCTAATAATACCATGGGAATCTCCCCGCTACCCTAAGGTAAGAGCTTCCTTGAACTATCAATATCCTATCTTGTGTTTCCACATGAAATAGCCTACACAACTAAAGAAATGATGCCAACATCTTCCTTCAGTTCTGCCATGGCTCCATCATTACCATGACCTCCATCTCTCAAATGGAAACTGGAGCAGAAGTTTCTGTGTCCAAGCCACCAGGAAGCACTGCAGTGACTCCTTTCAGTAAGACATTACACTGGAGAGAAACAGGATGCTTCTCCATGACTTGCCCTGCTCAACATAAAGTAAGTGGAACTATCTTGTTTTTATTTTTTTTATTTTTATTTTATTTTTTGTTTGGTTGGTTTTTTGGTTTTGTTATGTTTTGTTGTTTTGGATAGAGAAATTGCATAATCAGTCTAAGATCTTTAGCCAACTCCCTGAACAGTGAACCGTAGCACATATATTTTCCCTGACTAAGCTACATTATATACTTATTCTTACAAAAGAGAAAGTGTGGAGTATTTGAAATGGCCCATTATTAGCATCGGCTTTATCCCTTCTGGCCACTCTGAATATAAAGAATATTTACTCAGTCGCCTTCTCAGCAGCCAGTGTCCTTACTTGAGATGGTTTTTTTTTTTTTTTTTTTTTTTTTTGGTTTTTCAAGACAGAGGGTGGGTTTCTTTTTAAGATTTTTAAAGACTTCACAACATAACTGTATTTTCATTTTTTTCCATAAAAGGGCACTGTACCTTCACTGCTGGGACAGTTTCAAAACCCACAATTCATAGTGAGAAGCAGAAAAGACAACTTATGACAGATAGCAGACAGCATTTTGTTATGCAGAAGTTTACAGCATTACAATTTTTCAATTTTAAAGAGAATTGAAAATTTTTTAGGTATAGATCTGAAATATACTCTGTTAATGTTTATTTCTTAAAAAATGAATAAAATGTATGAGAAACTAGAATCATGAACATTCTCGGCTTGTTATGGGTGCAAATCCTCCTTTATCAGATTTGAATATAAATTTGCCACGTCTATGACTTCTGTAGAAAATAGGTGAGAAAAGTTGAGTGTAATGAAGCAAGCAGAGCTGTGCTCTCTGAGGAGACGTCTCTGAGGGTCTGTTTTCAACTACAAGGCTGCAGGCTTTCCACCTGCACTGAAAAGACGGAAGAAATAAAGCCTGGAACAGTACCAATGTCTCCCCCGTGCAGTCCATTACACTCGTCTGCATTTCCCTGTAGTTGTAATTATTACATTACTACTTGATTACTAACTATTATTGCCACAGTTGGAAAACTGAAAGCACAACATGGGGCCATTTCCATTAAAGGAATATGAAAGTCCATAACAAGCTCTGAGGTTGCCAGGCTGGGGCTGCGGGTGGGGTTGAACTGTGAAGTTCAAAAGCATCTACTTAAGATGCTGTTTGAAGGGGTACCACAGCTTACATCATTATTTCATTTAGTTTCTACCACAGATTTTTTTCCTTAAGTAATGTTAGACACTTATACAATATATCAGGGGTTTTAGTGCTTTCATAAAAGGAGGGGGAGCATAATATAATTTTTTTTCTACTCATTTTCCAGAGTATCGGAGTTTGGTATTGAATATATTTGCAATCTTGATTTTTTTTCCTGGCAGACGGAAGTGACTCCACCGAGAATCTCCATCATATTAAGAAGCAGAACTGAGAAGCCAAAGCATAGAGGACCATGTCCATAAAGAGGTGTGCACTAGTTATCCAAGCAGAGAGAATAAAACTAGGTTACTCTCCTTTAGAAAGCCAAGAAAATTGATACTATTAATAATAATAATAATAATAATAATAATAATAATAATAATAATAACAACAACACTTTAAAAAAGATGTTTGAAACATATTGTTAGCTGTCGCAGGAGGAAAGGAGAGACCATTCCATTCTTCATGTCATTTTGTTTCCCATGTGGCTCCAATGACAAGGTGTCTGGAGATAAGAAGTAAGACAAGCTCCTTCACAGTAGATTTTAAGTCAATGTGTAACTGAGAAGGAAGACTAAAATAATTTCAGCATTTTGCAGGGCACGGATAAAAACCATACAATAATTGCAAGTACCTTTCTTATCATGCGTGAGACAGACTAACCATAGCTACATATATTATGTTTTTAATGTGTCCGTGTGTGTTTATTGGGGGTAGTATACATCCCATGTAATAAAATAACCTAAAAAAGAGAAATATTTTTTAATTAATTTCTAAACTCAAGGAATGTTTTTACTCAAGTGATTTTCTCTATGACCACCTTTTAAAGGAAAGAAGACTGAGACGCTTCCATTACGTGAAGAGGAGTTTCCCTTCTGTCTTACTTGACCAGATAATTAAGGGGTGAACTTAAAAATTACTCTAAACCCTACTGTGTGTGCCCCTAACTTCCTGACTTTCTCTTTGTCTTCTCTGCTTCAATGGGATAAGCACTGCTCCATTATTCACAAGAGCATTACTTCTGTAGTCCTTTTCTTTTAGTTTAAAACATTTAAACAGGATGACTTCTTCCCTTCTGCCCCATGACTAAGTTTGGAGGAAACACCAAAAATGCAGGAAACTGTATGAGCAAGTTTGTTGGTTAGTTATTTAAATGTTTCTGTTAGGACATTTCACCAAAAGATAAAAATGAGGATGAAATTTAAGAGCTGAAAATGTGATGCCAGTTGCTTTTGCAAAGGGTGATTGTGCTGACAGGAATGAGTAACAAGTTCAGGTAGAGCCTGTGAAACAGAGTTTGTGATGTGAGAAGGTCCAGGAAGTGCTCCTGCTGCAAGCATATTACAAACTGGAGTCCCCATCTCCTTCCTGTATTGGCTCTGCTAAAATCTTAGGTAAAACAGACCATCATTTTTCCTCTTATTTTTACTGAGTTCAATAATGTTAAAAAAATAACTCAAAAGAGCTCTTTTAAAATTTAAATATTTGATTATTAAAAAAACTTTGCTTGTTGATGTGGGTATAGTGGTTTATACATAGAGCCCCTGTTACTCAGGAAGCTACCACAGGGGGATCAAATTGTAAGACAGCCTGAAGAGTTTAGTATGATTCCTTCTCAAAAGTATTCATACATACCACAAATTCAAATAGAAGTTTTTTTTTAATTTTCCCGTAGATTTCTCAATTATACAATTATTTTCTTTCTCAGCAACATTTTAAGGTCCCTCATGTAGTAATAATTAGGAGTTCAAACTTATTCATATCTTCTGTGTTTATTAATAATACTTTATTTAAAAATAAACTGTTAAATGCTTCGAGAACACTAATTTCTTGATAGTTCTGTTTTGTAATTTCCTAATGACTAAAGATATTAATTACCTATTTTTTGTGCTTATGGGTCATTCTTACACTTTGGGGAGATGATTCAGACCTTATCCCCATTTTGTCAACTTCTTAACATTAAATTTTATGTGTGCTTTCTAATCACTCTATATTAAACTTTTTGGTTATATAGTTATATACAATTTATACATGTTTCTCTTACTGTGAGATTTAGTTTCAATGTTTTCTTTTTCCTTCATGTTTTCTTTTCTTTCTTTTTCTCTGTTTTCTTCCTTTCTTTCTTCCATCCATCCATCCTTCCTTTTTTTTTTTTTTTTTTTGAGTCTGGGTCTTACTATGCAGCCGTGGCTAGCTTAGAACTTGCTATGTAGCTCACACTTACAGCGCTCTCCCTCCTTTTGCCTTAGGAATACTGGGATAAAGGTGTAGCTTTACTGACTCTAGAAAAACTTATCACAGCATAACACTTTGTAACCTACGGTAGGTGAGTACGTCATTTGAGGTTTTAACATCATATTATGGGAGAACATAAGTCTTAACGAGTAGACCTTTCATTGTACAGCACTGTGTTCATGGTTTGTATCTGAGACAAGTCTACGCTCTCAGCATCCTCAAGTATGAAATGTGTCATCCATTTTTTAGTTCTTAGTAAATTAATGTGAAGTCAACAAGGGCCCAATCATCTTATTTTTCAGAAGAGCAATGCTCCACTTTGTCACGACAACAAGTCTATAGGATGCATGGAGCTGAAGCCTAAGAGTCAACATGAAGTTCCTTCTCTTCCCAAACTGGTTGCCCATTTTCTGATATATCACCTACACCAACAACACTAACACTGTCTCATCTGAAACATTAGATTTTACTGAAAAAAACCTCATCAGTTATGCATCTCTTGTATGAACTGTCTGAGGAGGTGCTAAGGGTAACATAAGGAGTGAATATCTCCATCAAAGCCGTCTGGGCATACAGACAGTTTTTCAGCCATGTGGATTGACCTCAGAGTGCCAGATGAGGTTCTCAGAAGCATCTTTCTTATATTTGCCTCTTACGTAAACATGATCTGATATTTTTTATGAAAGTTAGCCTGTACGCTTTGAAATACTTTTGGAGATAATTGGAACAGTACTGAGACAGACAAGGACTCTAAATTCTTTAAGATAATAAGGAGCTAAAGAAACTTTATCTCACTAATCCCTATCACCACTAATTTGATGACTAATCCCAACATTCTACTAATGTATCTCAGCATTTCTATATGGAAATGTGGAAATACAGTAAAAAAGAATCTTGCTTCTTTTTGCTTCATGCCTTCCCAGAATACTTAGATGAAAAATAAATTTTTCACAATTGCATAATATGGATACAAATATTTATACAATGTACTATGTAGTAGTAGACTAATATATTAGGGTGTCTGATAAGTTATCTAATTTTGATGAGAGTATCTTAGTTAATACAGCAAACCATCTTTATTAAAACAAAATAGATTCATTCTCTAAAGTTAGGATTGATAATAGCTCATACTATTTATCCAGTGTACATGGCTTTTGAATTTAGGATTTTTTTTCTCCTAGAAAGATAGTAGAAAATGACAAACTGTATTCCCATGACTGTATATCTGTACAATTGCTGATGTTAATTCTGTCTCAGCTATGTGTCTTTTTGGATTTGACAATCGATTTAGTTGGCTTGATCTAAATTACTCATCTTTTGTTTTATTCATCTGAACTCCAACAGAAATTTAGTAATCTTACAGCTCTGGTCACACTTCTCCTTATCTTTCCACAAACAGAAATTAAACATGTTATCATATACCAGGTCTATTCTTCATTCATTTATCCAAAGCCTATAGTCAGCATGACTACGTACAGAAGAAAGCACCACTAGATCTCCAAGATAACAATAAAATTACGCTGCCTTTTGCTGGTCAGGCCAGGATTTGACCATGATTTAAAGATGCAGGATCAGGGAAACACTGGCATCATTGCACTCATTTTCTTACTTTGGATGTAAATTTCAATAGCAACTATGTGAGCTGCAAAAAACAAACAAACAAACAAAAACAAAAAGCAAAAAACCTCAACAACAAGAAAAAACAAAACAAAGCAAAAAAATAAAATAAAATAGCCTAAGAGAAAATAATTATGTACTATGCCCTAATACCATGTGATTTAAATGTATACGTTGTATAAAGGCAAAAATCAACATTATCAGTACTAGCTATTTTGGAAATGTTTACACTTCTGTTCTCTAGTTTATGAACTATTAAATTATTATAAAATAAAGTCAATGTACAGTGCTAAAGCACACTAGATTTTACCTCTTATCTAACTGTACTTTGAAATTCATTATTCAGCCCTTATCCATTACTTCTTCCTTGCATATCCTCTACTGATCTCTTATGTACTGTTTATAGAAACATAAATGAATATAGAAATTATGGAAAGTAGCATGGAGGTGCCTAGAAAACATGGCAATAGAGGCATCATATGCTGCAACGTCCTCATCTTCTGAGAGTCAATGAAATCACTATGTTCAAAAGATGTCATCATGTTCATGTTTGTTCAATTACTATTCACAATCTTCAAGATATAGAATCAGTGAGGTGTTCAGAACAGATGAGTGGCCAATAAAAACGGAATATGTATGCACAAGTGAATATTATTAAAGCATAAAAGAGATTGACATCCTGTTATATGTTGCAATATGGGTAGAATTAGAAGAAAATAAGACAGTGATAAAAAACAAATATGGCATTTGCTAAGGTTAATTAATAATAAGATTAATTAATAATAAGGGTAACAATTTAAATTAATCAGCAGCTTTCTTTTTTATGCAATCATATCAACAAAGTAATGATGAGTGTGAAAAAATACCTTACAGAATGCTCCATGAGCTATGTCCATGATGAATAAAATTAATAAGACATGACCTGACCAAGTGAATGACCTTACTTGGTCATTCACAGTAGCCAAGGTTAAAAATTATTCAACAAACAGCAGAAGCAACATTAATATTTGAAAACACAGAGGACTTGAAAAGAATGTGGGCTTGGCATTCTGCTGCCTGTCTAGTCTGTCCCATACAGAGTGTGGTCTTGGCCCCATCAAAAAAAATAAAAGTCTGTGTTCAAATTCTTGTGAGAAACAGAGAAGATAATAGGGTATAATGAAAACTACATTAGAGTTCTATCTTTCTAATGGATTATAGTCAGATGCACACATCATAAATAAGTTACACATACAGTAAATAATACTCTCCTTCGAGAAGGATAGTTGATTCATCAAGAGAAATTCACAACAGGGATACAATCATTTAATATAGAAAGAGTACTGATATATCAATATCAACATGCCTTTGATATACAGCCATTATATATATATATATATATATATATATATATATATATACTATTACTAATATATCTTAAGAAAGAATGTGTAGAGCAAAATAGGCAATAATCAACCTTGTTAGCAGAAAATCAAGTTTCTATAACTAGATTTCTATAACTAACATTAGGAGATATTCCTTTTGGATCCAGATTCATGATTTCTATCTTTTGGCAGACGAGAGAGCCTCAGGTGCCCCTGCTAACAAGCCTTGCTCCCAAGTATCAGTTATTTGGCTTCTTAGCTGGCTTGCTAGAAGCACGATCCTGCTTTGCAAGGTCCATGCCCAATCCATTTTCCATTCCAAGTTTTGAACCGATGTTTTGATTATGATTTTCCTTTACTTTACCTTGCCTTCTCAGATTGACAAGCAGAAAAATCTTCTATATCTACATTTGCACTTCTCATCACAAATACCAAACCTGATTTTTGGATTGTTTGCATGCATATTACCTTTTATGAATTTTGGAAAATCCAAAATTCATAAAAAATTCAACCCTTAATCTGCACATTTGAATCAATAAAACCAGGTTTATGAGCCTAAAATAATCAGTCATAGAATCCAGGGTGCAATTTTGAGCAAGAAGACTGTTCCTTTTTGAAGAGCTTTGTAAGAAAGCAAGGATATATTTGCAGATGGTAACCCATTCACTGGCTGGGAGTGCTAGCAGTGGCTCAGGTGGTACCCTCATTCATTCTATTGAACTTTTCTCCAATCTACCTTTGGATTAAAGCATTTCCTATCTTAAAGTTTACTAGTTCTAAACTGATAATTTTATTTTAATTTTGTATGTGAAGTTTATCTTGTGTGTCTCTGTGTCTGTGTTTCTCTGTGTCTATGTCTGTGTGGTGTGCCTACACATCTAATGTAGCACCCCCAGGGGTCAGAGTTGGCATCAGTTCCTTTTTAGGTCAAATTACAGGCAGTTGTGAATTGCCTGACATGGACTCTGGAAAAGTAGCCTGTGGCCTTTGTTACTGAGCCACCTCTCCAATCCCTAAAGTGAAAATTTTAAAACAAAATCATCACAGTTTCTGCTCTATGTATTCAGTTCAAATTGATAGAGTGAGAGCATCACATACTAAGAGTAAATGCAGCCACTTCTTCAGAGAAAGTTATGCATGCATTATGAATCTACAGAGAAACATTCAGAATGAAATATATACGTCTACTACATTTTGATTTTGCCTTTTTTGGTTTTTGGTAAGTTAGGCTAGGAGTCACCTTCTCTTATTTAAACTAATATACAGAAGAAACTTAACCACATTCAGAAAAACTATACACTCTTCCTCAGCTAAAATCCATACTTCTGCATTACATTGGTTTCCTAGTATGGCTTGTTGTAATTGTAAGGAAGAATTAAGATTTCAAGTAGGTGAAAGATGCTATAAAATTGTGGACTATGTATGTATAAATGC
Source organism: Rhabdomys pumilio (assembly GCA_030674055.1). Classification (NCBI taxonomy): domain Eukaryota; kingdom Metazoa; phylum Chordata; class Mammalia; order Rodentia; family Muridae; genus Rhabdomys; species Rhabdomys pumilio. Next base: position 3,275,866 of record JANHMN010000010.1, on the reverse strand, counting down.
AAAAACATAATAAATGTCATTGTTGGGCTGATTTACGATCATATCAAACCAACCTGGATCTGGGATAAATGTGATGTTCCAGAAACATCAGCTAGTAGATGATTTTCCAGTTTTACTATCAAGTACATTTACTAACTCCAGGAAAAAGGCTTAAAATATGTGAAAAAAGCTTATACTTTACAGAGTATACACTGATGCATCCAAAGTACCTTTGCATGTGCAGAAAAAAATCTCCAACTCTAGAGGCTTTGGTTTGATGTTACTTGACTAAGAAGGTTTTGTCTCCCCAACATTTTAGGCAGAACAAACTGGTTAGATGCTGACAAGGATCTGGATGTGTCTAAAACTGCATTTTCCAATTCTCTCGTACTCTCAGCTATTGATTTTTCTCGTTCTGCATGAAAACCTGTCTTCCATTTCTTATCTATTGTTTAGACAAAGAGCTATGAATTTGTGGTTTGATGCTATCAGTGGATTTCCAGTTTATACCTGATACTTTGTAAATTTGCCACAGATACTTGCGGTACTAATGTTTTATATTGGATAAATCTTAAAAATGTATGTTCTGTCAAAAGTACATGGAGTGTGTAACATTTGAATTTTCTCTAACTGAATGCCTCCAGTAGCTATGTGTTATGGAATTCTATTTCCTAATGTTCTTGAAGTTCCTGGTGGGTATTGCAATAGGAAGATTTAATACATTAAATCTTCAAGACTGCCAAAGTAACATTTAATACATTCCTATAGCCAGAGATATACATGATTGTAACAGTAACCCCTACATACAGAAAATCCAAATAACTCTTATAATGCTCAGTCCATAGAGGTTAATTAATTAATATCTCTCTCTCTCTCTCTCTCTCTCTCTCTCTCTCTCTCTCTCTCTCTGTGTGTGTGTGTGTGTGTGTGTGTCTGTCTGTCTGTCTGTCTGTCTGTCTGAACAACTGGTGGAATATCCTTATATCCCTCTATCATGTAAGACCTCGTGATCAAACTTGGGCCATCAGGCTAAATGGCAGACACATTTATACACTGAGACATCTCTGGAGCTGGGGTTATTTAAAAGAACCATTTATGTCCAGTATGGATTACATAACATATCCTTAAAAGTGCTGCAAAAGCCTAACACTAAGAAGTTCTTAGAACCAAAATGAAGCCACATATATCAAACTGTAATAAAAAAAAAAAGACAAAGTAATCCTGACAGAAGTTATGAAAGGACTCATAATGTAAGCCTACATTTTCACAAAAGATCAGGCAGAGCTATGATCCTGCACAAAGGGCTCTACACCCTGTAAGAAACAACAAGCAAATAAAGACTTGTCAAATAAACAGTTGACAACCAATTGACTGTTTAATCTTAAACTGTGTATGTCATGTTCATCATTTAACCTTCAAATATTAGCCCTGGAACATATCTTGGAATGTAACAAAGGTTACTATTGACCAAATAGTTCCATTGCAGTGCTTTTACTATCTGCAGGTAAGTATTCATTAGTTCTCAAAGAATCTCTCTCAGGTTGTTGCTTGGAAGTAAGATGTTTTTCACAGTTATTTAAGATGAGGATAATGGAGTGGGGATATTCCATAATCCAATATAAATAGTGACTGAGAAGAAAATAACTACTCAGTATCAACACACACACACACACACACACACACACACACACACACAGTGATAAAGACAGAATTTGGAATAATTCAGGTGGAAGTTGAGAAACATTAAGGTTTGATTGCCACCTAGACAATGGGAAAAGAAAAAGAATATATTACTCAGACCCTCGTCCCCAAAAGATATCATAGGGACACCCAAAATCTAGAATCCTCACATCCAAACTATATAAGATGCCCATTTTTGTTTTTTTTTAATGTTGTTTTTATTTTGTTGCTGTCATTTTTTAAACACCCCACTTGTGTGACTCTCTCAAGATATCTCGAGATACAGTTTGGGATTATGGATTTCAGCAGACAGAGTTTAATAGATCTCATAAAATGTGTTTACATTTTTCATTTATATTAGCTCAAGTAAATATTTTACAGTATTACTAAATACAGCATTTGGCATACACTGCGACTATGATGGGCTGCAGTTCCGCAATGTACCACATAGTAATCCAAAGTGGTCTCTTGCTATGGTTACAATGAACAAGATAGATTGTACTATACCACAACTCTAGACACTTAATCTTTTATAAAAATGCAAATTTTATTATGCCCAAAGGAAAATGTACTCATTAATCAAAGACTTTGCTCTGCTCAATCCTGCCCTGCATCATTTAATGATTTGCGCCAAAGGCAAGTAAGTAGGAAGAGGTTGTCTTGTAAGAGGTTGTCTTGTAAAGGATAATGTCTCTTCATGTAACACAAGGAGGCAGAAAAACCTAGAAATCAATGTCTGCCGATGGAAAAAGATAAAACTATTGAGAAAATAAATGGTATTTCACCCCTTTGTTAAGATCTTGACAGCGAGAGACAATTTAAAGATTAACAATTACTAAAAAATGAATTTCTGGAGTTGCTCTTTAAGAACTGTTTCCTTGTTTGTCAGTCAGGGAAGCATTCCATTTCACAAGCACTTTTTTATGCACTAGATTAATGTCTTATGGTAATTTTTATTCTTCAGTGATTTATCGGGAGCATCTGGAGCATTCTAGTAAAAGGTTGTGATGAGCCGCACACAGAATAGATTTTACCAGCTTATAAACAGCTCTTCTGTTGGTTATATTCTATAACACTGTGCATACAACTTTCCATTTTACGAAAAATGAAGTTGAGGTTGAAATTCTCAACTTATTTGAATGCCATTCCAATGATCGCTGAAGTAAATAAAGAAAATCTTGTCAATTCAAATGGCTTAATAAGTGAGCATGAATTAGATGTAAGAATATTCTAACTATATTCACTTTTAAGCTACTCTTCAGGGAGAGGTAAGTGTGATTATCACCATAAATGAATATTTGTAACATAACAAATCTGGTAAAATTACTAAAGTTTTATACACACACACACACACACAGACACACACACACACACACACACACACACACGAACATATTGGAGCAAACATACTAATTATAAAGATAGGTCAATTGGTTTATCATTCTATAAGAAAAAATTTGCCCCAGTGATGGTAAGGCTAGTATATTTAGAATTTGTTGAGATCTCTAAAAGTACTAAAAATAAATAAATAAATAAATAAAACTATGAAAAATTATTTTTATGATTAATAATTAATAATCTCCAGTTAAGTAATATATTTTTGTATATGTCAGTAAAGGTATTTTTCTAATAAGAAAACTGAAATGTACAATTTATAGGTGTATGTGGCTATACTGTCTCAATGAAAAGAAATAATAAATAGCACATATTTAATTAGCGCTTAAACTGACCCTTCCATTTATGTATACCAAAATTGAGAATATTGGCAAGGTGATACTTTCCGACACCTGTTTGTCAAGACTGTGATCATCTGGGTGTCCCTAGAGATCCCATTTCCAAGCCAGCATTGCTAAAGTTTCACTTTCTTACAGGACTCTCTCCTCTAAACCTCTTGATGATGGCCGTCTCCTTCTGTCCAGTGAATTTCCTACAGTGAGGAAGCTCAGTGAATTCTCTAACATAAGTAAGTGGTAACATTGCTCCTTCTCTGAGCCATCTGAGTGTGTTAGTTCTCAATAGAGGTTTCTCTTGACACTTAGCATCACTTAGGATAAGTCATCATGATGTCTAAATGTCTAAAGAACTATCATAACAGCATATTAAAATAGGTTCCAGGAATTATGTGACTAATAGCATCGAAATCATTGGAAGAACTTTTCCCTCTTAACTTTTTTTTTTAAGGCCAATTCAATATCATCAAAATGAGGAATCATTTACTACCTAACTCAATATTCACTTGCTGTTCAAGTATATGCTGGTCAAGGCTAATGTAAATGTGACTAATAGGAGAATAATCTATAGATTCTAATGGGTTAATTGTAATAATTTAATAATGAGAGAAAAAGCTTAAAGCATGTTTATAGAAAAATATTTTGCATCTACAACTGAATCACAGATGATGGATATTTTCTTAACATTTACACAACATGCCAGACATTTTTGATGCATCTGTGTAGAATTTTGGAGCCCACACCATATATGATATATATAGTATCTATCAAAACTCCAACACCTAAGGTTCTGAGATCACTATGGGAGAGAGTGCAGAGGATTGTAAAATCTCAGAGAACAGGTAGTTTGCTATAAAATTATAGTCCTAGTAACGTCAGAAACTACATCCATAAAGTCTCATCAACACAGCTACCCCATCAAAACATGGACAAAGATGATGATAATAGACACACATAATTTGATAGAAAAATACCATGAGGCCTCAGCTCAACACAAACAACTACAGCCAAATAAGAAATACTGAGATTAGAAGAAATAGTCTTCCCCAGGGACAAGTATAACAACTTGTTATCCAATATCAAATGGTCATCTCTGCAAATCTACAAGTCATATCATGCAAATTGAGCAGGAAGTATACATATATTTAGAATGTGTGTGGGGGAGTGAACATTAATAAAATGAAGCTATGAATTTGAAAGAAAGTAAGGAAGAGTAATGCAAGTGTTTAAATACAGGAAAGGGAAGGAAATGATGGTTTAATTGTCATATCAAAAAATAAAAATAAAATTGAAAGTTCATTATACTTCCTTTAAGAAGTAGATTGTTATATTTCCTTTATGTAGTGGTGACACCAAATCTGGGACTTTGTATTCTACACAGGGGCTTTGTATTCTAAACCACTGAACTACATACACACACTTACAGATTTTATTTGGTTGTGACAGGCAGACTTCTGCTTTAACAGTCAGTATATTTATTATTTTGGCCAATATTTACACATGAAACAGAAATTTGAGTACTTTCTGTTCAGTTAGAATGACAGTTTGCTATTCTGCAAGAGATAGAAAACTCTTATTTGTGGGTTGTAAACTTCATTACATTGTTCTGATTAAAAACTGACTATAACTTTTAAATTTCAATTCATCTCTTACATTATTTTTACAGGAGGTGTTGTCTTCTAAAAGTTAATGTTTTAGGACCAGTAAGTAAAGCTCTATTTTGTGCCAATGTGAAAAATGAAAAAAAAATTGATGTCAGTAAACTACACTAGAAGAATGCAGCCAACTTCAGTCCTGATTCCAAGGCAGTTAATGAGAATCCTAAACTCCATGAGGCTTTACAGAAGAAAGATACTAAACTTTAGTTCTGTGACTTAAGGGAATTTCTGATGTTCAGCTGTACTACATACAAACTGAAAACTTAAATTTTCCTTATAACTAAATACAATCTGCATATATTGTCCTATAAAGTACTTTGACTAATCACATTAGCTAAGGATTTTAAAGAAAGTTCACAGATTATTACCTACATTCTAGAAGACATATACACACACATATATATATGCATATATAGTATATATCTAAATATTATATATATGCCTTTATCTTGTTCTCTTTATATATGATAGAGATAGAAATAGAGATAGAGCTATAAATTGAGAGAGAGATAAATAGGCATAGATATTAGCTGGTTCTTCCATGCACAAATGTTATCCATAGGAAAAAAACAACTATAATTCTGCGATAATACTAAATACACTTAGATTATTGAAAGGACAAAAGTAACATTGTAACCATAGAAGTTTTAATTTAAAATCTTGATAATATATTTAGACTAATGAGTGTCAGTAATCTTTTAAATATAGAATTGATTTAATACAGGTCTTCTTCATACTCTATAAAATGAATGAAAGCAAAATTATTGAAGATATGATATCTACCATTAAAAGCTGTTTGATACTCTTAACCATATGGATATGAACTTAATTAAGGATATTAGTCACTTCTGAATGTTTATGGAGAGCATATCAAAGTAGCATGCATGTGTAGGATTTGAGACAATGACTTTCTGAGCATCTCTTGAAACTTATCATGTCAACTACATTCAATGATTAGTATAAAACTGTACTTGTAGTAGCAATTCTCTCCCATAAAAGAGAAGACCAATCCAGTCTAAACAGATATATGGCTAATGAAAAAATAAATTATATTGCATTTTATGTTCATTAAAAGATGTCTGAGGACTTCTGGTAGAACTTATTTTCCCCAGTGTGTGTGTGAATGTGTGAGTGTGTGTGTGTGTGTGTGTGTGTGTGTGTGTGTGTGTGTGTGTGCATATGTGTTCAAAATGCAGTATGTCTGCTTTTCATATGCACATATTAAATTTTTTAAAAAATATAGTAAACTGAATCTGAGAGTTGTCTTTTAGTCTGAAAGATATTCTACATAGAAGATCCTTTGAAAACTCTGACATACGATTTTTCTCATATGATTTTACAGAGTAAATGAGGAAATATTGAGATCACAATGTAAAGGTGAAATGCTTATATTTTAATTCATAAGGAAGAAATAAATGGTTGACCCCAGCCAAGGGCATACTGAACAAACAATGTCTGTAAAAGACTCTTGGCCTCTAAAATGTCAAATTGTATTAGAAATTTATAGAACTAAAACAAAGTAAGATTAAAAGAATTTATCTTTTAAAAGCTAAATCTCAACCAAAACTAATACCCAAGAAGAAAAATGTATAATATATTTTTCAGAAGCAGAATTTATTTATTATGTGAAATTCTCAAAAGTCTTTAAAGAGATGCATACCAAAACTGAGAAGAAAATAAGAGACATCAATCTTCCAATAAGCAAGGATGTAGAAATCATTAAGTGAGTAGAAAACTGTTCATGACTGGGCTTTAAACTGTAATAGAGTCTATTTTCTCAAGCATTATATAAAGTATGTGTGTTCACGTTATATATGTTTATATATGTCTTATAAACATACACATGTATGTGTCTATATGTACATTTATAATATAAATATAATATAAAGTATGCATTTATAAGTTTCAATTTCTGTTACATACACAAAATCCTGTGATATAAGAAACAGAGGTTAGAGAATTTTCCCAACATTACTCTGTTAAAAGGAGGAAGCTGATATTATAAGTATTCTGGTTATAGTGTCACTATGTAATCCACTTGAGTGAATCCTGCTTATTTGATTTCTTTTGTAAATGTTATTATTCTTGGACTACCTACAATAATTTCCAAGTTATAGTTTTTTTTTTGAGAGTATGTAATAGTTTTGGAAATAGGCAATCTTTACAGTTCTAAAAGTTACAAAAAGAGATGGGAGACTAAAAACTACGAAGACAAGAGAATAAGATGACCCTGGTATGCATTTCCAGATCCCCAGTGCCAGACTAGATACAGAAGTAATTCTCTTCAGCAAGTTACTATAAGCCAGGAAAAATCATCTTCAGGAGCAGCTGCCAATAGTCTGCCCTTTAGACTTTGGCCAGAATGCCAAGCCCCAGCTGTTCAAGTCAGCCTGCCCCAGACAGCCTGCTGGCAAAGAGAACACGCAGTCAACTATTTCAAAGAGGAAATATCAGCTCAAACGGATCAGAATATGAATACAACAGTTACTTCTAGGAATGAATTAAGAGATGATAATTAAAAACATGGTAATTTTTGTTACTGTTGTTTATTGTCTTGTTGTTGTTTTGCTTTTTAACTAAGGTAACACATTTAAGTAGTCCCCCAAATAGAACTGGTTAGGGAATTAAAATATCTCCTAATTCTTTTACCAGAATACATTTCAGATTAGCTAGAGAACAAGATGGCACTCTGAAGTGTGAATGTTGAAAGAGAAGTCTCACTGCCAAAGTAAGATGCTTTTAAGGTTAAAGGGGAAAGGGAACTGTTACAGAGTGCTCTGAGAACTCTGGCGATGGCAGAGCCAGACAAAAGTTCCATTCGAAACTGAAGTTTACAATTCAAAATATGTGTAGGTGCAGCCCAGTGTTGTAACTATGGAGACCAGTGGTCAGTTCATTCCGGGAACTGTGTCTCACCAACCTCCTGGTCTCTTCTGATAACTTAATTGATTTTGATTCCAAATTTTGATTCTAGATATCTTAGAAATATGGCTTCGAAATGTTTGATGAAATTATTTCACTGAACTCAATATTTTTCCTGAACTTTTAAACACTATTCTCTTGTATCTAATTTTATAATTATCAATTTTGGTTTCTTTTCTGTTCTTAAACCATTGTTTGTAGCATAGTTAACTATTTTAAATCCAATTTTATGAAATTTAATTTTATTAAGAGAACTCTTCAACTCATATTCTGTTAATAGTAAACATAATTATTAATAATTTTAACTATTGTAGTTTTTATTTATAAAAATTTAGATATTGCTTTGGTTATTTTACATGTTTAGAGTTTACCAACAAGTTTAAATTTATAAAAAAGTAGTTTAAGATTTCAATCATTACTGTCGTCCTATGAGTCTTTGTACCTATCCATCTATCTTCTATTATCTATTTATCTATCTACCAATCAACCTATGTAATCAATTCCTCTTCATATCATAGACTTAGTTTTATTTGCTCATCAAGATGGAATTCAGATTTTCTGAATCAGAGGTAAGAGTAGTTGAAGCAAATGACAAGGCCCACTTTGGGGAATTCATAAAGCCCTAATTTTTTCTTGATTCTCTTCTGGAGAAGTGTTAGCCAGACTTTTTGTCTTGATAATACATATTTCTATAATTTATATTGCTATACTTAAATACCAGTGTGAGCACTGAAGTGATCAAATTAAGTATATGAAAATAAAGATTAATTCATGAGTAAAAACATTCGAGTGTTTTGTATAACAAATTACATTTTATATTATATGTATAACTACATGGATTTATTTATGAATAATTTTTTGGTCCTGTATGTTTATTTTTTGTATGTTATTTTTTATTTTAATACCATTTAAATTTCTATTATTTAGATAATTATTGATTATAGTATATATCATATAGTATATATTATATATTATGACATATTATTATATATGATATAGTAATATGATATTGATTAGCAAATGTTGCCATTGCTAATCATTTAAGGATGCTGCAGTTGATTAATATAAAATTTCAAAGTTATTCAACGCCTGTAAACATTTATTTAAAACATTTATGAATATAATTGCTAAGAATAAGAACGGTGTCTGTGATGCCATGCATCACATTCTTCAAAACAAAGCCTCCTCAGGTACAATTATGTCATCATGAAGTCAGGTTCTCCACATTCTAAAATAAACTCATTGCCATGTGAGTTGTTATCTTACTGAGCTATCTTTATAGTTGTCTTTTTAACAGCTTTCTTGAAAGTGTATTCTAAATTTCTCATGCTATAAAACCAAAAACTTCTTGTTTCAGCTTAAGCACTGAAAGACCTTGATCAATCTGTAGGAATTATCCTCATCTTTCATTCTCTTCATTTACATGAAGTTGCAAATAAACGCATACACACACACACACACACACACACACACACACACACACACACACACACAAATTCTAGCTTAATTTTGTAAAATATAGCTTTTAACTTCCAAGAAAAGTCATAGCCTGCTCTAGTGTCACACGCAGCTCAGGACTCACCTGTGGGCGTGGATGTCCAGTAACCAGACAGGTCAATTCTAGAGTTTCTCCTTCCCGGATGGTGTAGACCCTTTCGGAGTAGCGTTCCTCCTCGATATTACAGGCCAGTCCTGAGTGCACAATCCGAACTGTCGGGGGCGCTGTGTAGTGAGAAAGAGACAAGGTACGTGAAAACCCAAGTAAATCATCACCACCTGACCCATCCTGATGATGACTAGTTCTTTTATTTTTTAATTTATTTATTTTATGTATATGAGTACACCGTTGCTGTCTTCAGACAAACCAGAAGAAGACATCAGATCCCATTGCAGATGGTTGTTAGCCACCGTGTGGTTGCAGGGAATTGAACTCAGGACCTCTGGAAGAGTGCTCTTAACCACTGAGCCATCAATCCAGCCCTGGAAGACTAATTCTTATTAGACTCCACCATAGCCAGACCCATTAGTTCAACACTTTGTATTTGCCCAAGTGATTCAATATGTTCTTGGCCGATCATTTCTAACTTATCTAATAGTCATCACAACCTTCTGAAAATGGCAAAGGGGAACCCAGAAGTGGGAGAAAATTGAGACCTCTGAAAATCGTGCCATTACAGGCCATGTGATTAAGTTGATTGTTAAAATGCAGGAAGGCCTTTTTATTTCTGAAACTAAAACTTGGAAAAGACAAGTAATGATATTCCTGGAATATGTAGTACAGAAGGCAAAAGGCAATTGGAAGAGGACAAGAAATCTGAACTAAAGACATAGGCATTAGTCAACACGTTTTAAAGTTCACTGGGGCAAGTGAGGACCTAAGAGAGGTTTATGTGCAGGGATACGTCAGCTCTGTTAGAAGCATCTGGTGCATTAGCACAACAAAAGACAGTCTCTGTATAAAAGCACTGAAGACGACAGCAAATTACTGATGTCTTACTGTAAAATTTTAATCCAAGGATAGCTTAACCCTTAGGGAGCTGTCTAAACCTCTACTTTCCCGCACGTAGGTACACAAGGCTTTAAGAAACGTGAAGAGTTCTTGTTATATTACCTACCACAAGCAGAAACTTCTCAAGTGACGAGAAATACTGAGCTGATCATCTACATCTACATTCAAATACAAACTGACAGCTAGGAACTTCAGGGTGGAGACAATCACTATTTTTTTGGACACCACAATTTTGCATGTAATATATTTGGGGATGGAAGAGAAAATTATCTTAACTGAAGGAAACATAGGAAGAAGATTGCCTATATATGTACGGGCTAGCAATCACAGATGATCCTGACAAGAATTTTCATTCTAAATAGTAGTGCCCTTAACAGAAGCTATCAATTTCCCCCAAGAAAGAGAATGCTAGCATGCTTGAATTTAAAACAAAATGACGTAAAAACATCACAAGTCATTTATTTCTTGAAAATGATCTCAGTGATGCTATGAGGAAGAAAGAGACTACACTCAATTTATAAAAACTTCTCTTCTGGAAAATTCATCTTTAGATGAGAAAACCATTTCTAACATGCAATGTTTTGACACACACCACTTAGATTCATAGGACACTGACAGAGATAGATAAACAAAATGACACACTTTGTTATCTTTGTCGATTTCAGTGGAAATGGAGATAAACACACCCATTTGGGGCAAAAAATGAAATTAAAAAAGACCCAAAAGATAAACAACAAATTAAAACACAACAAATGTTTTTATTCTTTGCAGACAAACTTGCTATTTAAGTTTTAGAAATCCAGCTCCTCTCCAATATCTGTCATGGGAAGCTTCCACACAGACTGGGAATAAAAGCCACTCTGAGATGGATACTACTCCATGTAGGTAGTAACTTTGTCCACAGTGCTTGGTATGAGTATTTCCTAGATACACAGAATAACCTAACATTTTGCAGAAAATGCTGAGATTTTGCATTTTTACAATTTGTTCATGTAATTGTGATAGTGCTACTCTCCGGACTACATTATTAGAAATATATCCACAGGTCTTATAAACAAAAGTATTCTTATACTTTTAAAAATAACCAAACAATGGGACTGGAGGGATGGCTCAAATTTTGGAGCACTGACTGCTCTTACAGAAGATCTGGGTTCAATTCCAAATACCCACAAAACAGCTCACAATCATTTGCACTCCAGTTCCAGGGTGTGTGACATCCTCTTTTAGCCTCTGCAGGCACAAGACACTCAAGCAGTGTACAGATCTACACATATGTAAATTGTCCATATACATCAAATAAAAAATTTTTAAAAACTAACAAAACATGACTTGAACATCAATAATATCCGTGGACATGCTAACATAGAAGGAGGAATCAAGAAACACGCACACACACACACACACACACACACACAAAAGGTTCACCACTAATGATAGCTAGGAGATGGAGAATTAACTTCTCCTGGGTATCTCACTAACTAGTTATCAAAGACAAAGTGGTCAACCCAGAAACCACATATCCACATAAGCCTCACTAAGTGAATATATATTCTCCCCCCCCCCCCTCTCTCTTTCTCTCTCTCTGTGTGTGTGTGTGTGTGTGTGTGTGTGTGTAAAACAATAGTAATCACAAAAAAGGAGGCCATCAGTTGGAGAAGAAGTAATAGTCATGGGAGGGGTTGGAAAGAGGAAAAGAAAGAGGACAATTGATGCAATTATATTTTAATTAAAAAATAAAACCAAAATATAACCAAAAGCTTTACATCACTTTATTTGTTTAAAAATCAATAAAACTTAAATGCATTAAATGTTTAGTTGGGATGCCAAATTACTTATTTCAAAATTTGTGCCATTGCTTTGGACTCTGTCTAGACAGGAAACAATTTCTGAGCTCTGGTGACAACGGATACTATTATGATGTTCCGGTTGCTCTGCTGTTTCATGCAATGTTTCCCCAAATCACTGCAGACAGTGATCAAATTTAGAATTCAATTTAGACAACTAATCCTGACACAGTACTAATTTTAAGGCATCTGTCTTGTGTAATTATACACATATTATAAAAGTTAACATTCTGATGACAATAAATGCTTACAAAACAAAATAGGAAAGATTTAAATATAAAATACAGATATGCTTCTTTAAATAAATACCTATGCTAAATTTAGTTTTATAAATAATAGTCCACATATAGTACTACATTTAATTACACAGTTACATGACATTCTCTCTAGACTAATTTGTACTTGTTTTGTTTTGTTTAGATTTCAAATCAATACCTAGTATTGTTATTTTTAAGATATATCTTTCAAATGCTTCATTATGCAAATAAGCAATTTTATTTAAACAATTTAAATTATACTGTAGGCAAAATTTGACATTTACAAGGGTTAATTTTCTAGTATTTTCTTCTACATTTTAACATATTCTTGGAAAAGGTAGCTGGTTCTGCCCTCTCGGCAGGAACCCACCACCTATCCTGTGGAAGCAGAAATAGTCTACAAAATTTAGTTTTTAGCTTATGTTTCTAGTAACCATGAAATACATTCTTAGTGTTTTAGATGCTCAATGCTAAGGTGGATCTTTTGGATGTTTGTGCTAGTTGCTTTACCAGAAAAATCATAGCTGAAAGGGCTTTAGAACTAACCCAAGTCAATTCCATTATTTCCAAATTAGAAAATGAAATACTTGAGGACATCAGGTGCCTGACATAGCCCATTTGCTCTTTGTAGCATAAGTGAAATAAAGGAAGGAATCAAGCAAACAGGCAAACAAACAAACAAACAAACAAACAAAAAAACCCACACTGGTTCTTTGTTCTTTTTGATTCATTGTCTATGGAAGCTAGGTCTGGAAACGTTTGATACATTTGTGATTTTTAGTAACTCCTAAAGTAGAGTGAGACTAGACTAAATAAATAACAAAGTACTGCGAAACTATGTATGAAGTAAAGCACCATAACGAGACTAACATCAGTGGTGTAACTGCTCCCGATGTAGTGAGTAAAACATCCTCCCCGTTCAGGTTCAGTATTCTGTCTCCCAACCCTTTTATGTCCCAGAAACAACTGCGAAGACATTGTCTTTCTGTAACCCTTCCCTGTCAGTCAGTAATTGAGTAAGGAGCAATGGAATTTTATCTTGTTTGCTTATGATGGTCTTCTATCTCGGATCCCTCATGGCTATCTATACCCATGTTCATCATAAGGTCTTGAATTACCAAGCAAAACAATTTTCTTCTTTTTCTCACTATTGTCTTTTAATTTGTTCTCTTTCCTTAATAGTCTAACTTAATGCTAGTCATTTTGTAGGCTAGAGAGATTAAGAATGTATGCTATTCTTTGTGAGGATCCAGGCTTTGGTTCCCAGTATTCATGTCAGTATTCATGAAGTTACAACCATTTGTAACTTCAGCTCCATGGGATCCAACATCATTTTCTTACCTCTGCAGATACTTGAATGCATGTAAAAATAGCTCCAAACACATAACACAGTGCACACACACACACACACACACACACACACACACACACAGCTAAAAAATTAATTATTTCAATGCTAGGTAAATGTCACATTTAATATCTGCTACATATCACCTAATTCAGAGCATAGTTATTAATATTATCTGTTATTTAGTAAACATTTACTAAAACTATAAAGCATCAGCTTTGTCTTTTAATAAAATACCATCTATTAAGGTACTGAATTTATTTACATCAAATGAAATTTATTATATAACATTAAAAAAAACCACCATGGCTTTGTCCTCTGCTTTGTTGGGAAAAGCCTCAATTCATCTTCTTGAAAATGGAACAAAGGTTATGAGCTCCTTTGCCCTATAGATTCAACAATTAGTTTAAAATATTGCATGAGACTCAGATTCATCCAAATTTTCTTGAAGTAAACCAAATCTCATTGCTTTCCAAACAGTAATCATACTAGGTACTTCAATTAGAGTAAGTTGCTTTTGAGTTCTATAGGTCAGACTAAAAGGGCAAACAGGGACTTTTTTTTATCTTGTTAAGGTGCAGTTTTGAAAGTTAAAACCAATTTATATTCATTCCATTGGAAAAAAAGAACAAAGAATATTTCCCCATATCAATAACCAGAAGGACATTTATCCTCTTACTTCACAGGCAGCATGAAGTGATATAGCAGGATGAGGCGACACATGAAGGATAGTGTCTATATGGAATATACTAATGCTTACACAAAGCTATGTCTTCAAAGTGCTCGCAGCCTACAGGAGCTGCAGACTGAAAACAGATAGAATGCAGCAGAATAGTTAGTGTACCAGAAGAAAAAACGTAAGAGCTACACTGCAATAAAGCTCAGAAGAATGAAAACTGCCTGGAGACATCAACCAGGCTACACGGATTCTTTGACATTTAACCTGAGTTGGAAAGATGTAGTGAAAACACAAACAGGGAGATGTTCCTGACAAAAAGCATAGTGTGTTTATAGACACATCTGTAATCAAGTGTAACTCTGCTCCAGAAAGAACCATATTAGCATGTGACTCATGCACTCAAGAGTAATTTACCCTGAACTTTGATTTGAGTGTGAATCTTTCAACTTAGCAATTTATGTGTATGCACAAGAAAGATGCTTTTCAATGCCTGGGATAGACTTGGGCGAGAGAGATGGTTCAAGGTCTTGACGAAATAGGTCTTCATTGTACCAGTGTGAAGGTAAAACAAAATGGTCAAGAAGGCACTGTGGTTTACCTCGCCTTGCTAAGAGAAAACTCATTCATTTACTCAGTATGAGAGTAGGTGAGAAAATGCTTACTCCTTCCAGAGATCAATAACCTATAAAACAAAATAGGTCCAGTAAAGTCGATGGAAGGATATCGTCACACTACATTTCCCAGAATGAATAATCGAATTAAAAGCTACTATCATTCTTTCAGTTGACTAATTCATTTTAAATGACAAATGAAGTATTAAGTTTCATTATAACATTTTAAATATTTTTGTTTTGTTATGTGTTTCTTCCTCCGCTTTCACCTCTGTCCTGGCTAATACCCATTGGCCAGCCAGTATCCTGCCTCCAGTTTTCAGGACAACTGTTTCTTATTGCCTGGCTTTCTTCCCATCTTCCTCACACCACCTATTCCCTTAATGACCTCCTCTGTAGCTTGTCGCCTACAGCCACATTCACATGCACTTTTATACCTGCTTGTAAACATTAAAAGCTGGGATCCACATATGAAAGGCAACATGTGAACTGGGCATACAAGTGCACACACACTTTACCCAGTACTATGAATGCAGACGTAGGTGAATCTCACAATTGGACTATATGGTGGGTTTCCAGTTAATAGCAGAAATAGAGTTAGATTCAGAGGTGAGAGGAGAAGGATATGAATATATAATATTTGTTTATATGAGTTGAGGTCATCTGGTTTTTACTTCTAGTTCTGTCTATTTCCCTGAAATGTCACAATGCCATTTTTCTTTACAGATGCATAAAATTCCATCTTATGTACCACATTGAGAAAAACAACTTAATAGAAGGTACTGTCTTAATCACCTAAGAATGCACATAACTGTCTGAGAGGAGTAGCCTGGAAAGGAGAAGTCAGAGGGGCCCTCTGACTGAAGTCATTGCAGTTTGTTACAGTGAAGAATTTGGTGAGAAATGTTTTAAATGTTAATCCTTTTCATCTAAAAATCTCACTTCCTGGAGTTGAGGCTGTTATGATACAGCAATCATTTTGGTATTAGTTGTCACTCCTCCAAGAACTCTAAATGAGAGCCTTATACTTAAGTAGAGAGCTTCAATTCCTCGTGAAGTTGCTCTGTGCCACTAGAATGTTGGCTCACCACCAGAGCAACTCAACTTAGGCTCCTAAGGCAGACAAAGGTTTCCATGAGACACAGTCTGGAGATAAGATGGCCGAGTTCCCTTGTCTTGTTAACTGTGATGGGTCAGTAAATCAGTATGCCTAATCAGTCCTCACACACTGTAGGAGAGAGCTGAGGGGAGTTAGAGGAGAGGGGACATAGAGGAGAATATTTTGGAAGGGGACAGAAGAGAGAAAAGAAAAGTCCTCTCACAGGGCCAGAGGAGATAGAATCAGCACATAGTCTTTATACCATTCTCTCTCCTGTCATTCTCGTTTGCTCATGAAAATCAAACACAATCATATTCAGAATTTCCTTCCATTTTACAATTGATTTAAGTTATGATAGTCTTTTCTAAATTGAATTTCATTTTCTACATCATTTTACACTTAGCTAAACAGCATTACTGACAATTGATCTCATTCTACCCCTCCCGATGGAGCATGTGTGCACAATACTTCTGGGACATAGTAGCTTCTGTTCTTCCTCTCTGCAGTGCTTTTCATTTTCAATACTGTTTGAATGCATTGCCTACTCTTTCCACAATTATCTTATAACCTGGCTTTTAAACATGCTAGAGGTTCTGTCCAGTTATCCCTAAACTCCTTGACACTCAATTGCCCTCAGATTAATGACAGTACATAATTTTTTTATCATAAAGACTGATACAGAGATGAAGAACATAAACATTTAAGGAGAGACAAAGAGCTTAGTCTTGGATGATACTGATGAACAGTCTAATGACTGGGCAGTTGGTAGTGGTCATGATTACTTAGAACTTTAAATAACCAAATAAATGAAATCTTCACAGCAGACCACAGAGTGTATAAAATTCAGAGGTTAGTGATCGAACAACAGCAATGGAAACTCTCAAGCATGTAAGGCAAGGAAAAACAGACAGGCTTTACCAAGTCGAAGAAGTGGGAGGGAAAATATGTGCTTCAGAAGTTACCCAAAGGGAAGCTAGGGCAGGTTTTTGACAGGGTTGTCATTTAAGATGAGAGGAGACAAACAGTCATCACCCCTGAGAGTTTCGATGTGCTAGTGAATTTTGAGTGGCTGCAGAGAAGGGATATCAAAAGATGAATGATATGAGGTCTGACTGAAGGAAAAAAAAACCTCTTGGGAGAGCAAATCATGACAGCATAAAGTAAAACAGCCACTGGGGATTAGCAATACATACAAACAAACAAGGAGCAACATCAAATGGCGCAACAGAATCACACCATCATCTTAGAAGTATAACTAAAAATCCATTCCACATGACTCCATATCCAACATAGCAATTGTTTGCCAACACAGTGGTTCACAGAAACTTCTGCTCTTCCCTTAAAATAACGTTCCCTAAATATCTATTGTGTTTCTTTCTTTCCTCTTATTATTGGACATGTTCAGGTTTTACCCACTTCCTACCATACATGCTGTTTCTCAAAGCTTTCTAATCACTTCTATAAAAGAACAAGCAATTTATCTCCACGGTATGTAAATAGAGTACATCTTAGTCATGTAAAAAAAAAAAGATATAAAAGATCAAGGAAAACAACATACACCTTGTCATCAACAGGCCTGCTTTTGTTTTACCTTTTGATGATTAGAAACAATCGTGGACATTAGTAAGTTGGCTATGTGCATGCTCGGCTATACTGCTCTGCAGTTTGCTTTCTGCCCTGTAAGTATTTATAAAGTCAGAGTGAAAGTAAAGCATCCTACTTCAGTAGGGGTTCGTTTGTTTGTCTTTTGTCTTTGTTGCCACTTTGTTCTTTTTCTAGTTTCTCAGTCTTTGTTGACCCAATTCTATTTCCTCTGCAAGGACCTTTTGGAACACCACATCCATCTAACACTTCAAAACAATGTAAGTGACATTTTCCAATGCAGTCCTCACTGCAGCAGTGAAAACAGACAAATATCCAAACATGCACAAAGGCAGACTTCAATTTACATAGTGATGGCTTTCAATAATTATCTCAAAAACGTGGCTAACACCTGCCATTATCCTTATTTCAGTAATCTCCACAAGGCAATATTCTGATATATAAATAACACAGACATTATTTTAAATCTGTCTTTAGGTCAATTTCTTTTTCCCTTTCACTTGTTGCTTGGACTTAACCAGTTAAAGAATTAATGCGAGTTCGTCACTTTTCTCTATGAGCTGTAGCTTGTCCTACAAATATGGTTAATACTGTATTCCTGTTCACTAGAGAGAAAAATGTTCTTAAGTTACTAATTCAATAAATAATAGAAGGAAAGAAGTAAAAACCTATTGATAACACCCAATTTAATCAAAAGATTGTTGTAACCTCATGGCTATGATAAAATACTTTGTGTCAGATTTTAGATATTTTGTATTAATCTCTTCAACATTGTTATTAATAAGTTGAATCATCCAAGAGATTCCAGAGCTCAAAGGTGAATAAGAAATTTAAGCAAATCACTACTGGCTTCTTTTTTAGCAGGTAGCCAGTAGTTTGTACAATGTTTTAATTTTGATATTTTCTATACATTTAAAGCTAAGTATTCATTTATAAGCTATATTCCATAAAAGACTGCCATCAAATCAAAAGGTGATATCTATCAATAATTTTAATGTTAAAAGAATGCATAGTATGAAATAGTGTTAAACATTAAGAAAATAATTGTTTTCCTGTAATACACAAAAAATTAAATGCAAAATATAGCAAAAATATGAGTTATCATCCACAAAGCCACTTACACATGTCCTTTTAAATCAAAGCTATGCAAATTTTAACAAACGTATTTTTGTGGTTTCCACAATTTCCCTCTATTTCTTTTTAAATAGGCTTCATTTTTTTCATTTGTAAGTGTCACCTATTAATATCTAAAGCCAAACCTCAAACTCATTTGTATGTTTCATAGAAGAGATCTATACATATAAATGACAATAAGTCTCCTGCATTCATTTCATGCTTAATACTCGCCAAGTGTCAACTTGTTTGACATGTGAGCTAGAGAAGAATCATGGCCAGTAAAGTCAGTCACAGGTAGGCCTGACTATATCTACAAAGATGTCCCCTCCAAGCCTTCTACATTCATCCCAGCACTTCCAAGGGAAATAATACTTGGATTCTTTCATGCTCTATTGGAGAGTACATCACACATGTTATTAATCAAATGTTCAGAAGGGATTGAGTGCGCTCTCCAGAGAAGTACAAAATGAAAACTAACATGAAGAACAGCAAAGCTTTCAGTTCTTGGGTAGGAATGTGATATTTATATGTGGTCTATGATTTTATATGAGATCCAATAGAACATCCCGATTTAACCAACTCATGGTTGTATTACTGCATTTTAACTGAAAAAAAAGGGGGGGAAGGGGCTTACATATGGCTCAGTTGTTAAGAGCACTTACTGCTTTTTCCAGAGGACTGAAGTTTGGCTCCTAAGCCTCACTTCAGACAGCTTATAACCACCTCTTACTTCAGCTCCCACTGGATCCAATGGCTCACACTCATGTACACATATCCATACACAGACACCTAAGTCCAGACATATACACAATTCGGTATGCATTAAACAAATATAACTACTCCAATATTTTGGGAAGTAGGTCAGTGACTGTCACATAAAAATCAAATAAATTCGTTTGTTTTAAATTTAAGATAATCACAAAGTAGCTGTCCGTTATTCATTGGACACCATTCTTTATGTAGGCACAGTGAAGGAAAAAGACTGTTATGAGACAGTGTGGAGGTCTAGAACACAAAGCGTTCCATAAGTGTTTAAAGAGATCTCCTCCTTGAGTTCAAATGTAGGCAAAATATCAGAAGCCATGTATCATATGGTCCATGCACTGTCTTTAGAATCAAATCTTTTGTGTCTCAGGAATTACTACTATTACATTAAGAGATAGGGTATCGGAGGCATAACATCATTGTTTCTTGGCTGAAAAGTATGACAAGATATTTATACTTCCCTAAAAGAGGTTTTCCACTTCCTTTGAAATGACTACAAAGCCTCAGCATATAATAATCAAAATGATGCTACTCCCAATTATTTTCCAACTTTCATCACAAATTTGATATTTAGAGACAAACGTTCTTTCTCCTAGCCAATCTCATCAAAAAACAAATGAGATTTATTACAAAATGTGCCAAAAATGTAAACTTCAATTTGCTTTTCCAAGCGTGGTGACAGCACACAGAAATAGCAGGATCTGTCCTACTAATATCTCCTAAGCCTCTTTCCATTGAGAAATTGCATCCATTATCTGTGATGAGTTCAAAAGAGGGCAAGTTCTTTAGTAAATTGGGTCAATGCCATTAGATAGCAATAGAATGGAAGCAATACAGTCAGGACACACAACTACAGTCTAACCAATGAGAAACACAGTTACCATAGACCAAGATTGAGGTAGACTCTAGTGGGGCGATGCTTTCAAGGACTCGAGTTCAAAACCCAACTAGAGCTTGTACTGATAATCTCTAGTTCTCTCTCAAACTCTGAGAATCACAATTTTTTTCCATGTGACTATACGAACACTGCCAGGTATTGCAATGAGTTGGCAAGGCATTATTTTCTCTGCATTCCTCTCTTACACTCCAAACAGATCTCATTATTTTATTCGTAGTTTGCTCAATTTATTGGTGTTCTGCTCATTTTAATATAACACATTCTAATTTTAAAGCTTTAGATTTTTCACTCTTGGAGTAGGGATTGAGAATACAGTTCAGAAAAATGAAAAATTGTCATCATATATATTCTTATACACAAAGTACAGTTTATTAAATCCTTCATGTCATAAGAGTTCAAAGGAAATAATTTGTCTAAATTACACAATGTAAGATGCAAATATTTATCAGTGTTATCAATCAACTCAAATTTTCAAAATATCAATTTTCACTATTTGATAGAAGTGAACACAGTGTTGAATTGTCTCAGTTGTCTGCTCAAACAACGTGGTTACATTCATTGAGAAAGGGACAATGAAATTGCAGAACACGGGTTTATGAAATTCCCTGGGAACTCTATTTTACCTGACTGTGCCAGGTCTCAGTAACTAATTTGAAGGATTTAGTTTTATTTTGCCTTAGTTATTACTAAATAACTAATACTAACTTAATAGTAATTAATACTATTATCACTAATGATGATATTTATAAATAAATGTTTATTTATAAATATTAATTTATAAATGCATTTTGGATAAGTAGACTGAGTAGGCTTTTCTGGAAGAAGGTTTGCTAATGTAATTTTAATTACTAAATACACACAGCTTTGGGTCCATGTCTAAGGAAATTGATCTGAAGAGACAAATTTCAAAAAGATATGTTGATAAATACAGCCATTTCATATACATGAAAGGCTGAACTTGAAACATCAGCATAAAGAGATAAAGTTGGGGCAGAATCTGGATTTCAAACAGGTGTTACCACATGTGTTAAGGCTCTTTTAATTGTCAAGTTAAAAATACTTTTGTTTCTTCTACAATATTTAATGTAAGTTGCATTGATTCTACACCTTCTAACTGTGTTTGTGTTTTGAAATCCGGCATGTCAGTTATGAAGGTCTATCAACCAACTTCTGTTATAGTGCCCTGAGTATCACAGAACCTTGCTATTCTAAAAATAGTTTTCAAGTGCTGGAAGAAATGAGTCAGGCTTTAAGCAGAAGCAAGAGGATAGTGGACTTGATTATTTCTGGTATAACAGCTTTAATTACATTAATTGCTAGCACCACTGCTTCTGCAATTGCTGTGACACAAGAAGTTAAGACAGCTACTTCTGTTAATCATTTAGTAAAAATGTTACTAATGTGCTGAATATACCAGTGGATTTAGATAGGCATTTGGAAGAACATATTGGTTCACTTTATCCTATTCAAATTACTGGACAAAGGGTCAGAATTTAAGGTAACAAGCCATCTAGAGTATTATGTCAAATACCATTGGATTCATGTTAGTTCTAAACTGACTAGGGTGAGTATAATTTTGTTCAAATTCTCCAGAAGAGTTAGACAACTATCTGTAAAACTAATTAGTGATTATATTTTATCTCTACTTCTATGATATGGTAAACTAATGTTCAGTGTAACTGTGTTAAATAGTTGAAAAAGTGTAATTCATGAATATATTGACATTTGTATTCATATTGACTTTATGTAAATATAGGGTATTCCATGAGAGTCATATGAGAATGTTTCAAACAAAATAACTAATAGAGATAATGAGACAAAAAGTAGGTGTAACCATAGCAGTGGCTTTACTTTTGGAAAATTGATTAAATGCAAAATATTATTAGGTATTAAGCAATCTATCAGATTTAAAATAAAATATTAAAAAAAGATCCATAAACTTTCTATTGTGAGTGCAAACTGACACAAACTGTTCACAAAGAAAAATGTCCATAGAGCTGTAAAGAGAGGTCAGCACTTAAGAGCACTTGTTTTCCAGAAGACCTGAGTTTAGTTCCCAAGACTCATTTTGCGTGATTCACAGCAATGGGTAACTACTTCTAAAGGAATCCAGCACCTTCTTCCGGCCTCGAAATTTATCAGTCTACTTGTGTGTGCGTGCGCGCGCACACACACACACACACACACACACACACACACACACACACATCTTCTAAAAAGAGAAAATACTCTACAAATTATTGCTAATAATAAGAATAAAAATACAATGTGTGTCTAAAATGCCTGTCTGAAAAATGTTAATGCTGATGTTTTCAAACATTGTTTTATGAACCTGATGTAAGAACTGACTCCTTGTAGGACATAAGGAAAAAATCTCACAGTGAAACTGTAAGTGGCTCACAGATGGTGATATAAAAGCAGACACTCGTTAAAAAAAAAATGTATGTTCCAGCTAAATCAATGAATCAAGGAGGATAAATGAAACTTGTAACTTTTTGTATAAAATAGGCAAGCTGATACTTCAGTCCCTCTTAGAATGGGGAACAAAATAATCATGAGAGGCAGAGGGAGGAGGAACCTGGATGGGATGAGGGGAGAGGAAAATTGGAGCATGATCAGGTATGGAGGAAGACAGGAGAGAGCCCAGAGGAATAATGGGAATATACATTGCATTGGGGGGGGACCTGCGGGGACTTCTGGAAAGTTCCAGAGACTTGGGATGTGAGAAGCTCCCAGGTAACCTTGGCCTAAATAGTGGGGAACCTGAAGAAACCACTTCCAGTTGATAGACAGGGCTCCCAGGGGAGGGATGTGATCACACACCTAACTTAAAATTTTTTGACCCAGAATTGCTCCTGTCTAAAGGAAATGCAGGGACAAGAATGAAGCAGAGACTAAAGAAAAGGTCACCCAGTGACCAGCCCAATTTGAGATCCATTCCATGTGCAAGTACCAAATCCTGACACTATTGCTGATGCCAAGAAGACTGCCTTGTCTGGCCTCGGTGGAAGAGGATGTGTCTAGTTCTGTAGAAACTTGATGCCCAAGGGAAGGGAAATACTGGGGGTTTGAGGTGGAGGTGGGTAAATAGGTGGGGGAGCACCCTTTTAAATGCAAAAAGGGGGATAAGGCAAAGAACTCTGAGAAAGAAGACCAGTAAGAGGGCAATATTTTGAATGTAAATAAATAAAGTAAAAAAAATTTAAAAAAAGAAGTACATTTTAAACTGCAAGATTAGAGGGTTGTAATGTTGGATCAGTGACTGTAGCATAAAGTCTCAACGTCAATAATGAAACCACAGACAGAAATGGGCAGAGTACTCACTAACTTAGTCTGCACCAAGTGACTTACAACAGACCATCCCCTGGGTTGGACCAGTGGATATGCACAGAGATTGTGGACTCTCTATTCTTTCAATCTGTGATTGTACTGAAAGCCAAATGACCTCACTGCCTCACTGAAATTACCCCAACTTTTGCTCTATTTCTTCAATAACCCTATATAACACAATAAGAAAAAGACCAGCAACAGCCGTTATGTCTCCTGGGAACATCTTTCTTAATATGACTATGTGCTTTCCGTAATATGTATTTTCCTAGAACTAATAAAATGATTATATAGTTTATTACTGTGCGTGCTTCAGAATTAGGTTGTAACTCTCTGATTATGATAGTTTCTCTATGTTTTATTCACAGTTGCTCTAATTATTATATCCATATAGATAAAATAATTATAGTTTTAGCATACAATTGAGGGCTTTAAATAATAATTTGCAATCTTATGTGTCTGTATCTGGATTTCAAATACTATACTTTTACCCACCCATCTGTTTGTCTGTGTCATAGCCAATATATCTATGCTTATAACTTGGAAGAAGTTTCACTATTTCACATATTATGTTACTTTACATAACTATCTATACTATATTAAGTACTAGAGGGCAGTCATGTGATGTTGGGATCCATTGTCATCATTGAGTGTGATATGTACTTTCTGTCATCGTGTAAGTTTCCAGCACAAGGTTCTGTTTTACTTGCCTTTTATTACACTGCTTAACAAAACTCTAAGTAGCTCCTGGCAGTCTGTCAACTATATTTTCATTTCCATCAAATCTGGTTTATAGAAAATATGGTAATAACTAAAATTACAGCGGATGATCAAGCTCGTTGTGGTTCAAACCTAATAACCTCTGTTCAATTCCTACGCCACTTACAGTGCATCATTATCATGCATCGTCGTTCCACATTCAGTGTATGTACTTCTCAAGTTCTCAAAACCTTCTTGCCAAAAAAATGCAACACAGTTTTATGTTATTGGGGCAATTCAAACACAAATTAAAGCTATGGGAAAATTTAAACAAGGGGAAAAAAAACTTTGTTTCTTCTTTGTAAATGTCCTATGTTTCACTACATTTGATACTTTTGTATTATGTTTTCCATTTGTTATTCTTCTCTTCCCACAACTACTTTTCTTTCACCTTCCCGCCGCTGGCCCTGCCTAAGTCTTTCCAGCCTGTTTCACTTTTGTGTGTATTCTATTACTTTTCCTACCATGATTTCTTAAAGCTGTTGCTTTCTAACTTACTGGTATTTATAATGTAGATACGTTTATATCAAAAGCAATAGCTTTCGAATACAGGCAATTTCTTCCGTTCAACTGTCAATAATAAATAAACTCTCAAGTTCAAATGATTTTATGTAGGTATCTTTCTTTAATTAAAAAGTCTCCAACAAGAGTTAAGCAGTTCAATGTGGCTGGATTACTGTCTTAACTTTTGAGTTGGACAGGCTAATAAATACTCTTGGGAATTCTTGCTTTCCTTATTCATAAAACTAGGATAATTGGTCTTTCTGAACCATTCTGGTCTGACAAACACATGAAAGAGCAAAATCTAGGGCTAATGACAGTTTCTGGTTCATGACACTAATCATTCAAAGTTTTGGGTTTTGTCGGAAATGTGGCATCTTCATGTATGACATTAATGTACAAAACTATTCATACCACTAAGTGTTAGGATCATTACATTTTCTTTTTCTAATACAATATTTTATTAACTTAAGAATTTCATGCAATATATCTTGTTAATTTTCATTACAACAATTTTATACAAAAATCTAAAAAGCAAGAAAACATATTTGCAAGCACAATGCCAACTGTACACAAACCCCAAGCATAACAAAATGATTAAAATCTGTCGTCACAGCTGGAGAGATGGCTCAGAGTCTTAGAGCACTGGCTGCTCTTCCATAGATCTTGAGTTCAGTTCCCAGTGACGACATGGTGGCTTACAATCATGTGTAATGGGATCCGATGCCCTCTTCTG
Source organism: Rhabdomys pumilio (assembly GCA_030674055.1). Lineage (NCBI taxonomy): Eukaryota > Metazoa > Chordata > Mammalia > Rodentia > Muridae > Rhabdomys > Rhabdomys pumilio. The sequence continues at coordinate 3,249,846 of JANHMN010000010.1, read as the reverse complement.
GTGTGTCTGAAGACAGCTACAGTGTACTCATACACATTAAATAAATAAGTAAATAAATAAAAATTAAATAGAATTGAACCAAAAGTCTGTCATCAAACTAAAGTGGTCTTTTGTGATAATAGAATGAAAAAAATGTTTTTAAATTTTCAACTGAGCCTTGGCTATCCAAAAGGAAGCATGGACAACTCCTTAGCGAAAGTGCTTGTAATTTACTTAATGTCACTATCCCTTTCTAAACAAAGTAATTATTAGTGAATGATTAGCGAATAACTAGCCAATTTGTAATCAGGGAAGCTAAAAAAACAATAGGCTTATTTCTTATTTGTAACAAACATTAGTATTTAAAAAAAATAACATGTACATACCCAGTTTTTACAAAAATGTATTTGATTCACCAATATGTCTCAAGAAGTGTCAAAGGTTTCAAAAACAAAAACAGAAACAAACAAAAAAATGAAGAAAAAAAGTTTGAACTATGATAAAACAGCATACACAACATTGAAGCTTCCATAACAAAAATAAATAAATACTCAAGAAGTGACTGAAGCGAGGAGTGGTATTATGAAAACTCCATTTTAATTAAGGGCTGAGAATAAGAGACCTGAGGGTCTAATTCCAGAGCTGTTTTGACATACATCAAGCGTCCCTTAATTTACAGTGAAAGGTTTGTTTGACACATCCTCCTGCCTCTCTGTTCCGATGAGCTATCAGTACTGTTAAGTGCTGTTTTGTCATTGACCTACATTAATATATCAAATAATGACAGCAAGTTAATGAATGAGCATCATAATAATTCAGATTGCAAGTTCCAGCCAAATAGTCTAAAATGTTGTCCAAACACTTGTCCATACCTTATTCATTAGACAAGAGAAATTGAAGAAAAAAATAAAGGTAATGATAAATAGCCAAATGAGCTTCATGGTGTTTTATAAGTTGGGATTTAGAAAAGGGATTGTATCCACTAATTCCAGAAATGGGCTTCCTTTGAAAACAAATAAGACAAAAATGTTTTCAGAAATTAAATATAGAACCGTGGACATGATATCAAGGCACATCTTTAGGAAAATCTTTAACCACATCACTTAACCATTTGTCTCATACTTTTCCTTCATTATTGAGATAAAATTACATATGACCTTTTGAAAATGACCACTAACAAGTGTTCTCTAATCATTTTTTCTTCTTATAATTTGTTTCTTCTTTGAGATTATACATACAGCATTTCTCCCTTCCATGTCTCTGTGTGTGTGTGTTTGTATATGTGTGTGTTTGTGTGTTCCTAAATACATAAACACAACCACTCCATATATGTAATGTCACTTGTATGTGCATGTTTCAGGACTGACCAATCAGTGGGCATCACATTGAGAATTGCATGACCTACTTTCACCTTCTCCTCATTGTCATTGTATAAAGGGTATTTTTGAGAAAAAATATTAGTGTACAAGGAAAATCTTTTGGGAGCATCAAGGCGATTAGGGTGATTAATTAGTTAAGCTGGAAGAACAAAGAACATTAGTAACAAATGATCAAAGTTTTGTGAGAATTTTGGATAAGAGACCCAGAGACACCTGGTTTCAGAGATACAGGGTCCAGAAAATTGAGGAAATAAACTCTGCACTCTTTAGAGATTCTATGCACCTGTAAGTGATGCACTACACCAGCCCGTGTTTCCTTCCTTTGCCAGGTCTCCAGCCACCCGGGGTTCTTCCTTTCTCATTTTCTTTATCTTAATTTTCCTTCCTTTTGTTATTCTTTATCTTTTCTTGTTTCTCTCCCTTCTTTCTTGTTTTCTTCCCATCCCTGTCCCCAGATAGCATGGTAAATCATAATATAAGCCTCCACAAAGAAAAACAGTATGTTGGGATTTACAGGAAAGATGTCCATTTTCCTGAAATTTAATATAGAAAGAGAAAAGGATGGGTAAAAATTCTGAATCTTATTTTCTCATAGTCATAAATCATCTGTATTTTTCTTGGAAGAAAAAAAGAGACTAAAACTTTCTGATTGCCATGAACATCTGTATCTGTTCCACCATTGAGAGGAATGTGTCTTTGTCTCTGTGTCTCTGTGTCTCTGTGTCTGTGTGCCTGCCTCTCTCTGTCTCTCTGTCTCTCTGTCTCTCTGTCTCTCTGTCTCTGTCTTTCTCTGTCTCTCCCCCACCCCCTTTAGCCAATGTACTGTACTAATATCACTGATCACCAAAACTTTTAAGGCACGATGGCTAACAGGGATATATGGAGAAGAGTATCAAGGATACCTTCTAACACTATGGAAAGCTGTGACTTGCCTATGACACACACCATATGACTAAGTATACAAAAAATAATTTAAGGGACGTGGCAGGAGAATGTACTGTACCACCTATGCATTTTGATGGGTGCCTTTATCTTCTCTGCAGAGTTGAAACCGTCACATATATGAACAGGAGACTGAAGTCAATACTGGGAATCTCAGACATTTGCCCATGAGGTCTCTTATGTCACAGACCTAGCCAAGGTCACAGCAATAAGCGAAGGCTTTGTTGATATTTTCAGTTGTCATTTAATTACTATCTTTTTGACACAGCTGGTATTCAATATAGCATCATCAGTATTACATGTAATAGCTCCTGCAGATTTTATTTTCAAGTGGATGTCTTACCCAAATGATGCATTCCATCTCTGCCTGTCATCCATTGATTGCCCTAAAGCCTGGTAATTGAAACCCAGCCGCTGCCTGCTAGGAATATCAGTGCTTGGTGCCAGCTTTCTCCAACCAGAGACTGTTATTACCTTCTCCTATTCTGTGGCTTCCTCTGTGTTAGACACTGACCCAGTGAGAACGATTAGACCTAATTAACCACCCAATAGTATTTACCCTACACTGGTTCTGTCATTATCAGAGAGAGTAATTTTTTTTAAAAAAAAAATTGGCTATCAAGTGCAAAAAAAGGATGCAGAGGCCTTACAGATGACATTGCAGTGCTAAGCCCACCACTATCATTAGTCTGCTTTCTCTCTCTCTCTCTCTCTCTCTCTCTCTCTCTCTCTCTCTCTCTCTCTCTCTCTCTCTC
>JANHMN010000010.1:3223748-3246781 GCA_030674055.1 Rhabdomys pumilio | reverse complement strand
CTCTCTCTCTCTCTCTCTCTCTCTCTCTCTCTCTCTCTCTCTCTCTCCTTTGGCCTGGAAAATGGTTATGTTATTATTTTCATCTTTTCTCATGGCTATAGTTATTGATCAGACACATTCAGAGAAAGAATGCTATCATTTAATCATTGAAATTTAACAATTTATTTTAGAAGGCCATGTTGGTCCTCGAGTTTATGACGTTACATCTGCATGAACTCAGAATTAGGTACAGCATTTGTACTTAAAATGTTAAAAATTGCCTCCTCCTCCTCCTCCTCCTCCTACTCACCCCCATACTTAATTTCAAATGTAATAGTGAACTGAAGGAAGAAAGCAACAGAGTCAGAGATTTCAAAATACCCCATATAAAGAGCCTTTTCTGTTAACAACCTTCTATTTGGAATGATTCCCTGTCACTGCAGAAACAGACTCTGACAGACATGCCATATGCTATAGAACATATGCTTTTAAAACATCCCCAGCAGGAATTACCACAGGCAGCAGAGTAACCACTCAGAGGAAGGGATGTTAAGGGATTCGACATTCAAAAGGCTGTTTTCTCTAATACATATTTTGAAGTAAGTTTTATAAATCGAGGACATTCTCAACTAGTTTTTAAAAGTAATTTATTTTGTTTTTGTTATTGTTTTAGCAATAAGTGCTATCTCACAAGAAAATGAAAATGAAGCTTAGTCATAGAACTTAGGGCAGACAAGTAATACATGGGGATGGAGATACTACAGGACCAGATGTGTCTGATATTTTCTGCCTTCAGAGGGTTTGCTTGATTCATGATGATTTCAGACTCTATAAAAAATAGAGTTTTTTAAGCTTTTTAAGTCTTTCAAGTTTCTTAATTTTAAAATTAGCACAGAAATCAATGGTTTCCTTTGTGGCATTTTCATAAGGACTTTGTTTCTGTTGTGTTTCCTCTACCTCCCTATCCTCCATCATTCTGGTACCTTTCTGATATTTACCACTTTTTCCCCTAAGACTCTCTTATGCTTTCACACCACAGGTATTCAATTACTTCCTTCTCTCTTAAGATCTTTTCTTCCTTCCCTTTGTGTTCTTTATAGTTTAATAACTCCACCCCTACATATACTCACACTTATATATAAGAATATACAGGCAGTATTTGATTTTTTTTTTTTTTGGTTTTTTGAGACAGGGTTTCTCTGTGTAGTCCTGACTGTCCTGGAACTCACTCTGTAAAACAGGCTGGCCTCGAACTCAGTAATCCGCCTGCCTGTGCCTCCCAAGTGCTGGAATTAAAAGCGTGCGCCACCACCACCCAGCGTAGTATTTGATTTTTTAAATTGGAATTATTTGCTTAGGAGATCTTCAACTACATCCATTTTCCTTCACATTGTAATTTCTTTTTCTTTACCTCATAAGTATTTTTTTCACCAAAATCATGAGCCATATTGGGAAGTATTTACTCACTTCAGACTAAACCAATCACAGTGCCTTCATCTCTGTCTTCCATCAAGATTGCCACCAATACTACCATCCTCTTAAAAACTGACCCTCATGCTAGAAATATTAATAAAGTACTTAAAGTTCCCGGAAGCCAAAATGAAAGGTTCTTACAGCTGTGTCAGAGATGTGGACAGAAATATTCTGAAGAGTTAGATGCACTCTAATTACAACCTCACCCTTTGTCCCAGGATAGTTATGTGATGTGTGACTCATGATGATACTTTGAAGGAGAATCCCAAGTAAAGGTCTCAATTATAATTACTTTAAATGATTCATGGCTAGGGTTGATTGACATATACGTTAAAAATAAATGATTGATTTCTTACACAAAGAAAAAGAGAAAACGAAGCTGCCTGTGACTTAAAATGAATTAATAAGCATCAGCCTTGAGAATGATGAAAGTGGTCTGTAACATAGCTTTGAAAGTTGAAGCTATCAGAGGCATGGGAAGGAAGGAACCAGAGAGGGAAAGTATCAGAATGAAATGTGATAAGAATGAACGTATGCACCAGTCAGATGATGAGAAAAGTAAATCTTCAACAACTGGGTGCAATGCAATTTAGCAAATGCTTAATTGGGAAGGGATAACACACTAAATTTCTATAAGTTCTGTGATAGGTACAAAAATGCACGAGGTATTCTGTTTTCCAGAAGCTTACAGGTTGGGTGAATCAGACAAGGTGGTGCTTATGGGCCAGCTACTTCATATTCATGAGGAATATTAGAGAGAAGGGTTGTGGAATACCATCCGATGGGCATGACATGGCCTTGGTATTCATGAACTTACAACAGCCACAACATCCCGAAAAGGACCTGCATAGACTGAGCTAATAAACAGGTACAGATTAGGGCCCTAATCCACTGAAGACTGATGGAGGAGAAGTCATCATCAGTAGGTCACAAAGCTAAAGCAAAACAAAAGCATCATCATGTGGAATGAAGACTTGGGAAGAAGGGAAGAGATGGGGTTGGGAGTACAGGCTAAGGGATGAGTGTGACCATAATATATTATGTACTTGTGTGCCAGTTTCCTTTGTGTTATCATGACAAAACACCTGGACTTTTCAAAGCAAGTCAGGGAAGAGAGGGTTAATTTTAGCTCATGATTCCCGATCTTCTACTATAAATGTATGGGAGACGTAGCAGTAGAAGTCTGACGCAGTTGGTCACATCACATTCCTAGTCAACTGCAGGGAGAATGAATACATGTGTGCTCCAGATCTTGCCCGATTGGCCTTATTACCCTGTTTACTAAATGTCGTCATTCACAAAGGAGACATCTGCTTTCCTTTTCTTCTTGTTTCTTCACTTCACCACACCACTTAACAAACCAGGACCAACAGCAAACAATAACAACCAACAAATCATCAACAACCACCACGACCATGCCTCTCAGGGCTTTAACATTTAGATATCCTTTAAAAAGTGCAAGGAAAGAGGTCCCTGAATAAAGTAAGGGTTGGAAAGGGGGAGGCATTATCACTAGACTACTTTCTGCTGAATTTCTTAGAGTTAATAAAAATTTGTGTTCTGCTTGGCACTGTACGTCAAATAAACTTGGCCCACAATCCATTGTATATCTAAACATGAGAGTTCCTTTTAGTATTCTTACCATAAAACATGTTCAGTGCAATGAACGTAATTATTCCGATTTATACATATACATACACATATGTACACATGCATGAGTCAATGCATCACAATGTACCTCATGGAAGTGTACAAGTATATCATTCAAAAACTGACAAGAAAAAGAGAGTGTTATGATGGCGGGTAACCTAGCCTGATGTGATTGTATCACTGAGGCACAATTTCTGCAGTAAAACATGCACAAGTCAGGTGGATATGTAGAAAACATATCAAAATAAGATGGCAACAAGACACAATGACGGAATGCACCCATAAACTGTTAGACTCAACTAGAAGGGGTTCTAGATGCTAGACTATGGTCATGCACTCTGAAAATAACAGAGCAACAAAGAGCTTCTGAAGATTCATCAAACTAAATGAGATAAAGTTACAGAGAAACCACTTTAGACAGTATAAAAGGAAAGATAGGTATAAATATAAATGGCTCTACTGAGTAGAGACCATACAACTTAAGACACACATATAGCAGAAACCATACTGCAGATACATGGAGTTGTAAGCAGGGAGTTACAGTTTACTTAGATAGTTTCAGCATGGTGACATTAGGCATTAATCTGACACCAATGGAATATTGGAGGAAAAATTATATGGAGGTAACAGAAATATAATACTAGGCATATTTGTCATGCTTACTAGCTGCAAAGAATTATTCAATAGATGTTTTTATAGATAGTATATAGGCAAACAAATGGATAGATTTATCTGTTAATGTAAGTCTGTGAGATAGACATTGATTTCCCAATTTTGAAAAGATTAAGAAGAAATCCTTAAGAAGATGGTGAGTTTCTAAATCACTGTACTGTAGTACCCTTAAGTAGCTTTATACTGTTTCCTTTAGTACATGTTCCCTCTTACTCACTGTCTTCCCTAAAATACAAAAGCAAAGTAATCTACAGTGCACTTTGTTGTTACTCTGAGATAGTAAGCATTGAGTTGATTGCCTAGTGGGATGTATATATGGGCCTTTTCACTGAGCAATTAGATCTTACATTCACTTTACTTTTGTGAGTCTTTTTTTTTTAAATGATAGAACCTTGGTGTGTAGCCTAGGTGTGTCTAAAACTTGCAATTTGTCCCAAAACAATCTCAGGTTAATAATCTCTTTACCTCACCTCCGATCAGCTGTGAGAAAGTGCCACACATCTGCCACTGTACATAAAGGTGTCCAGTTTCAGTTTTCTCACTTCTTAGGCCAGGCCTATTCACTGTGCCCATATCAGTTACTCTCAGATGCTAGCCATAATAAAACTCTTGGGAATAGGACAAAAAGGAAGCATGCACATGCCAACAGTTGCGCCATTCTTACAAACTCCTAACACAAAGACAAAGAGTGGGAGAGATTTAGACAAATCACTTACAGCTTGTCTTGACTGTAGAAATAGAGACATTAAGTGCTATCGATCCCTGTGGTAGGATAATCTGTTATTCCTTCCTCTCTACAGAGAAATCATTAATTTTGTTTCATTGAAGAGATTTGTATCATTCAAACACGTGTCAGGAATCAGACTGCCCACTAAAACCCATGATTAAGGATGTACTAATGAAAGGGAAATGGAGAACAGGATGGGGTTAGACAACAGCAGGGTCTGCACTCATCTCTGGAAATAAATGAGTGCAGGGAGCTTTTTCCTATCTGGCCCAAGATGGATATGCAGGGATCTATCCAGATTTGAGCCAGAATAGTGCCTTGGACGAGCCACTAACTGAGCGAGAAAGAACCATGTACAAAACTCTCTCTGACAGTCTGATAGGGAAATAAACTCCCTCAACCTGTTCAGATACAACAAACATCTTCTACATTGTGGCTTAACTATAGCCCAGATGAATCAGCACATGTGAAGCAAAATGAGCCAGAGAGTAACACAGAAGCCAGCATGCAGAATGTCAACACATGTACTTGTCAATGTCCATATATGTTGATAAGCATATATATACATAAATATTACATATGTGTATATATATTATATGTATGCAAGACAGCCATATGTATATATGTATGTGTATATATGTATGTAATAAATTATGTATATATAGATATGCGTGCGCGCGTGCACACACACACACACACACACACACACACACACACACACACACGCTGCTATAAAATGAAGGGTTGATGAGTTTCCTTTCTCAACACTATAATGATAAAATAGCCCTTCCTCTCTGTTACCACATCTTGCTGTTGACTGATTGAAAGATGAGTAAGCTATGACTGCACAAGACCAAGGTAGCACTTTCCTTTTCCTGACACTTAATTAGAATTGTTTTCCATTATTACTTATTCAGAAAATATAATGTAAATTCATACATAAAGTACATTGAAACTAGTATATGCTTGTGTGTGTAAACATTGAAATGCTTTTAAATAGTCCAGACTCAATGTTATTTATGCCATACAAGGTCACCTGTTGCCAGGTCACATGATCCTGGATAGTATGTGTTATTATTCATATATGCATCAGAATCGTAAAGCATAGACAGGATAAATGAATCACAAAAGTTCACACACTGAGGAAAAGTAACATTAGGTATAGCGAGGTTCGAAGTAACCAAATGCTGTTGGACTCCAGAATTGCTGCCTTCAGTCGCTGAATCAGGGTAATATACTATTGTATTTTTTGCTTTTGGAAAGCAAACAAGCACAAATGCTGCCTACCCTACAATAACCTTAAATTCATTTTCCTGAACTGCTTTCGTGATACAAAGACTGAGGGGATCACTTAAGCATCACTTGACATCTCTATAATTTCATGGTCTGAACTATTCACAGTTGGCAGAGGAGGAAAAATTAAATCATTATGTGAAAGGCAATTCGAATTTGGATATAAATCCCTAAAGAAGCAAACAAAGAATTCTTTCCTTCACCATGCTTTCTACCCTCTGCAAATGACTATGTCTTTTCCCACCTACAGCAACTTCTGTAGTCAGTTGAGTCCAGCATAATTGAAGAAGAGAATGAACAATAAAATGGCTGCTAATGACATTCTGCTACGCAGACAGATCAATGTCTTGTTCATCCAGCATCAGAGAAAATTCTTCCTGCAATAGATGAGAACTAACATAGAGAACCATGACTAGGTGATGTGCAGAGAGTTAGAAACTTTGGAAAGCTCAGTTCCCAGTGTATGTCTTCAGCGAACTCCTCCCCATCAAGATTTAGGGAGCTAGGCAGAGGAGGAGGGAAAAATACTATAAGGGTCAGAGGGTATGGATGGCTCCAAGGAAAGACTGTCTTCTGCACATAAGACGAATGCACATAGGAAATGTAATAGCATGCACTTGACTTGCAGAGGTTTAGTACAGAGGATGGAGTACAGGAGCCCCTATTCCCTAACCAAAATGCTATCTGCAACTGACACACACTTGTTAAAAAAAATATTTTCTCCAATGAAGTCTCACTGGGTATATTAACCATATTTATGAGTGGGTCCCAGGCCAACAGTAGGTGGTCAACATAAAACAAATTCACTGGTGTTTTTATAAACTTTTTTGTCTCATATAGTATTTTTTGGGTATTTTTGTCTTACTAGCCTCTTCTTGTATATTATGGTTTCCCATCTTGTGATTTTTTTTATGGGTTCTATTGTATATGTTTCTCATGTTTTTCATTTTATTTATTATTCAAGTTTATTTCCTTTGTTTGCTTTCTAAAAACAAAGGAATAAAGGTTAGGGAGTTTGGTAGGTAGGGAGATGAGAAGGAACCGGGAGCAGTAATGAGAGGAAAAACAGGGATCAGAATATGCTCTTTGAAAACATTTTTCCTATAAAGGAAAACATGACAGCAATAAAAAAGAAGTGATCAGAGGAAAATCATCGTATCTATTGCAATTTAAGGAAACACTACCAAAATTTTCTATAATATTATGCTTTGAAGGTCAGAGCACATTGTGCTTGGTGCTGGACATTGTCATAAGTGCCTTTATCACACGGAACACTCCTGCATCCTGGAGTCCTGGAACAGATGTGTAAATGCAAATCCATGGGCGTGTCCTGAACAACTACCCTTTATGTATATATCCAGTTGACTCAATTCTGTATTTTATTTCTCCATTTTTGATTTTACCCTTTTCTCCTAAATTACATATAAGAGTAAAACATTACCTTCAGAGGAAAACCTCTTCAACTACACCTCCTTGTGAAATAAGTTCACAATGTACAAAGGAGACAAAAGAAAGTAAGCAGGTATTTTGGCTATTGCTCAATGGTTATGAGCACCAGCTGTTCTTGCTGAGAACTCAATATCAATGTTTAGCACCCAGAAGGTAATTGTTTGAAACTTCTCTTTCAGGTTGTTACATGTATTCCTCTGGCCATCACAGGTACCAGGAATGCATGTGACACACATAAATAGAAAATTTAAAAATCATGTTTATAAGGAAAGTAAGCAAACTGATTGTTGCTGACATATACATTTTGGCTTAAATTCTTCTTTTGAAACTGTTTTTACAAGTAGCCAGTTAGGACTGTGTAACTGTATCAAGCAGAGGTAGTGGATTAGGTAAGACTGTGTTGAGGTGGATGCAGTAACTCTGTATCAAGCAGACGAGAATCACCGCATCTTGTTTCTCTCATGTTATTGATGTGTTTATTAAACAGAGACGACGATAAAAAAATAGTGTGATCTTAGATTTGTTATTAATTGCTTGTACACTAAACATCATATATTTACTACTCCATTATTTTAATTGTTTTTACTAATGGACTGTCATTATTAACTAGGAAAGAAAATTCAAGTGAGTGCCTAAGGTGATATTCCAGGTATAATATGTAAAAGGTCATGTGTTAGAAACCAGAGAAGATATGTGGTCTTTGCCAAGGCTAAAAAGAACATGGTTACAGAGGAGATCAGGGTTTAGTTTTAGAGCTTTTAAAACAATTTATGTTTTTCCTATTTTAAAATTGTGTGTGTGTGTGTGTGTGTGTGTGTGTGTGTGTGTGTGTGCATGCGTGTGTTGCATTATTTTGTGAATATAGACATGTCACTGTGTACAAGGAAGTCAGTGGATGACGTAGGTAGTCAGCGTCTGCCCTCCATCTTCTTTCAAGATTTGGTCTTTTTATTGCTCAGTGCTGTGTGGATCAGACTTGCTGGCCTAACAGATCCTCCTATTTTGGCTTCCCTTCTACGGGAAGGAGTAGGAGGATTACAAGTGGCTTTAGGTGACATCTGGGAAATGTAGTTTAGATCTGCACACTTGTGCAGCAAGCACTCCTGCCCACTGAACCACTCTTACCTTCTTGAAGAATTATTGTGAATACATGCTCCTTCTTTTTTAAAGATTAGGTAAAATGTATTGTTCCCATTTTAGAGTATTGCAATAAGTACAAAAAAAAAATCTAAAACCTGGTGCATGCAGACATTCTGTACTCAAATCCACACATAGCTGTGGTTTGATAACAGGCCACAGGATTCCCACTGTGCCCTCAATTATAGATAAAGGCCATCATTCTTAGGAACTGTTCTCTCTAAAATCAGTCACCTAGTGTGATTTTGTTTCCTCTACTGCTTTTTAAAACATTGTAGGTTTGAAATTTATCATCCAGCAACAAGACCCCAACTATCTGTTTTCACCATAATAAACTATTTAACTGAATTGTTATTTTCTTTATTCCACAAGTATTGAAAGCCAATAGAAGAAGCTTTGGTTTTGTACTGTCATCATTGTCACTGGATTCAGGAAGAATGGGCAGCCATTGTGCTTCATGTTATAATATCTAATAAGTACCTAGAACCAAAACCAGCATATGGTGGCTTAGAAACCATACCTATAAAACTGGGAGCATACATTCCTAAACATATCTTTTTTTTTCAATTTCTTGTTTTGTTTTTTCTTTTTTTATAAATTGGATATTTTATTTATTTACATTTCCAATGCTATCCCCTTTCCCCATTCCTCCTCCCTAGAAACTCCCATCCGATCCCCCCTCATCCTTTTTGCTTTTATACCATTTTAATTACATGCAGATATTAAGGTCAGTTCTATGTTGAAGAACTAGCAATTCAATAGATGCAAATAGTCAAGGAACCAGCAAGACAATAAACACAAATAGACAAAGACCAAGCAAGGCAATAAACAAAATTCCGTGAACCCTCCCATGATCACTGTTTCTAAGGGCTTATCTAGGATGACCAAAATATTTGAGTCAACTTCCCTGTCCTAGCCCAAAGTCATTTTCATATCTGAAGCCTACTTCCTTATTCTAGCCTAAAATGTAGATTCCTTTCTGAAATTACTTCTTTCTTCTACTATAATGTCAGATTCCTGCCTGAAGCTCACTTCCTTGTGCTTGGCCCATGTCATATTCCTGCCAAGCAGTTCATTTAAAGATTTATTATATATACAGCTTTCTGCATTCATGTATGCCTGCAAACCAGAAGAGGGCACTAGATCCCATTACAGTTGGTTGTGAGCCACCCTGTGGTGTCTGGGAATTGAACTCAGGACCTCTGGAAAAGCAGACAATGCTCTTAACCACTGAGCCATCTCTCCAGCCCCGCTAAACATATTCTTTTAAAAAAACAAAAGAAAAGAAAACAAGATGTGGAGAATATCTTCATACTAGAAGAGACATTGAGAAGAAAATGTCTGCATACTGCATACTCAAGACAAGCTCAAATTGCATTTCTTGGAATGAGAAAATAGAGGCTTCTGGTTCCTTCTTAAGTTGATTTTAGTAAATTTTAGAAATTTTAGTAAATTTATTCCTTTCCTCCAGCCAACAGAACACTTTTCTTTAAAACTTTAGTGTACTTTATGTACTTTTCAAATACGAAAGTGAAGTTCTTATTAATCATTTATATACCTGCAATATATTAGCCTATAGTACAATTTCTACTTGAGATATTACATATTATACTTTGGCCCATGTGCCTATGCTTTTAATTGCTAGGCAAATGCAGAGGGATAAAAACCACGCCACTCAAATAATCTCATAAAAACCTGTCATAATTTAATAAGCACAAGAGTGAATAATTTGATAAAACTTGTTTGAAATGCAGAAATGAGTCTGTGTCCTTGAAAAGAATGGGTTGCATTCATAGTACATATTTCTTATATTATTTCTAAGTCACTTCCAATTAGAATCTGAGGGAGTAAACCACAGTGAGCACTACTCTTTCACATGACGATTCATAATAATTCCTTGTAGCTGTCAGCAACTAACCTGGAGTTATAGCACACTCAACGTGAAAATTATATCTGAGTGGTTTCTCAAAACCACACAGAGATGATTAGCATTTGACATTTAAAAAAAATGTATGAATGAAATGAAGAGGTAACATAAATAGTTCTCTTGAACAATGCCTTTTCAGATTCCTTTTCTACCAATTTTACATATCTAAAATGTAAAAGTTTAAAGTGATACCTAAGAAAAAAATTACACATTTGTAGTCTCTTTTATATATGTGTTTGTGGGATGTCTGGACCAAGAAGTTACCACAATTAATCAAACACAGACAGATTAACTATTTATGTTGGTGTTTAAAAAGTCTGGTAAAATTGGTGATTCTAAAATCCTTATAAGATAAAAATTGTGTGGGCTGCAGTATCAATCCATGAAGAATTTTATTAAAGATCAATGAAAAGAGTTAATATTAATGATGAATGTATTTTGCTGCAAACATACATAAATAGTTTAAACAGTTGAAATCCAATGTTGCTTTCAACATTAGGGGAAGCTCACTTTTATGAAAATATGCTTTTTATAAGAAGGAAGGTGACATATTTCTTCAATCAAATGTTGAGATTAGAAAGAAAAATGCAATTTTCTGCACTTAGCCCTGAGCAGTTTGGTGTGAAGCATAAAAAAGAAAAAAGAAATCAACAAGAAAATTACTATACATGTCATTATAACAAGAAACAGAAAAGTGTTAAAATAAAACAGACTGTAGAGGCTAGTATGCTGGTCTACACATATTTAATTTAATTTCTAAATCCAGGCAGCTGGGAACAGTTCTGTTTTATAACAATGTGGCTTTTACTCAAGTCCCTTATATGCTTCCTTGTTCTTTTAAATACTTTTTGTGAATATATTTTCTGTATTTTTCTCCAATTACTTAATATTTTGCTAGGTTGTGTTAATGTTTGTATGGAAAACATCTTAGTGCAGCTTGCTTTTTTTGTTAATACATTAGCCAATCAGGACTAGGGGAAAGAACTTTATTATATTACATGATAATAGGATTAATAAAGATCCTTGCTTTATTTTGTACTCCCTCATTAGTTTAAGTAGATAAGCAAGACTTTCCTGATTAGTGATTAAATCTTTTCATTAGGCAACTGCCACCTCTGAATCTCAGACATTTCAAAACCACTCCTTTGTTCTCTGTAATAATTGGCCACTGGTACATGCTTCTAAAACGAAACCTTATTCAGTATCTATGGACATTTCAGTAGAAGGACGTTAAACAATTAAAGTATGAAGAGAGTGGAAACAGAAGGGGGAAATCAAATGCCATGATTCTCAGATAAAGATATATGTAAATTTTTCCAGCTATAAATAAAACAAATTTAGGGTGGATCACAGAGGTCATTTTGTTCACCCTGTTCATCTTGGTTGCAGGTCAATTCTTCCATTTAGCTCTCAGTGAAATCCTATAAAAGGTGATCACATTCATTAAATCCAGTTTACTCATCTGGGAACCTGGAGTTCAGTCATTTCTGAAGTCTCCCTAAGGTCCTAGATTTGTTAATCAGCAATTGGTTTGCATTCAGAAACTGGCCAAGTGACCGCTGGCTTTACTCCAGACGCTTTGGAAACAGCATGTCTGCTCAATAGGAACAAAATTTGGTTTATTTTGTACTCCCTCATTAGTTTAAGTAGATAAGCAAGACTTTCCTGATTAGTGATTAAATCTTTTGATTAGGTAACTTCCACCTTTGAATCTCAGACACTTCAAAACCACTTCTTTTTTCTATAATAATTGGCCACTGGTACATGCTTCTAAAGGTAAACCTTATTCAGTATCTATGGACTTATAAAAAGCATAAGTATACGCTTTCCTCTCCAAACAGCATTTATAAGTGGTACCAAAAATAATATAGGCTGTCTGAGTTTATACAGAAAATTGTAACTCTCTAAGGAGAAAAATGCCTATATATCTTATACAGCAAATATGGAAACTGGGTCATCATTATGACCTAGTCCAGCGTAAAGTTATAAAATCCTTTATAAAAATCTTAAAACCTAATCCAAGGCAAAGTTATAAAGTCCTATGTAAAAATCTCAAGAGAAAGCAAGAGAGCAAGAGAACGAGAGAGCGAGAGTAAGTGAGAGTGAACGAGAATGAGCTAGCCCATGGCACAACTTTATTTGTTTTTAATTTTATTGGATAATTTATTTATTTACACTTCATCCCCTTTCCCCATTTCTCCTCCCTAAAACCCCTTTCCTATTCATCCTTTCTTTTATTTTGCTTTTATACCATTTTTACAACTTTGTAGTTGGAGAAACAGGAACACTCTTCAATTTCTGATGGGATTGCAAACTGGTACAACCACTCTGGAAACTAATTTGGAGGTTTCTCAGAAAATTGGAAATTGATCTATGTGAAGACCCAGCAATATCACTCTTGGGAATACACCCAAAAGATGCCCCACCATGCCACAGAGGCATGTGTTCCATTATGTTCATAGCTGCTTTGTTTGTGATAGTGAGAACCTGAAAACAACCCAGATGTCCCAGGACAGAAGACTGGATACAGAAAATATGGTTCATTTACACAATGGAATATACTCAGCTATTAGGAACAAGGACATCCTGAGTTTTACGTGGAGCCTTTGGAGCAGTTGGTGGAAGGACAAGAAGGAGGAGGAGATCATGGCTTAGAAAACCACAGGTTGTAAGTGATCTCATAGCTGGCGAATAGAGTAGTTCACTTAGGACTTAACTAACCTGAGATAAAAGTTCATTGCACTCTAATCTCTGAATATGGCTCAGCAGCCTTCTAGGCTGTACCACCAGCATGTATTGAAAGCTGAGTGGGTCTGAGGGCCTACAAAGACGTTACAAGCCAGGCACGCCTTTAATCCCAGCACTTGGGAGGCAGAGGCAGGCGGATTACTGAGTTCGAGGCCAGCCTGGTCTACTGAGTGAGTTCCAGGACAGCCAGGGCTACACAGAGAAACCCTGTCTCAAACCCCCTACCCCCAAAAAAGACATTACAAAGTTTCAGTGCCCTGTAAAAGCTGCCTGTGAGGTCGTTTTTCAGGCAGAAACAGTGAACTGAGAGCTCCAGACCAAGAAACCTTTTGATACTTAAAGATGACCAAAACAATGGATATATTTGGGGCTTTATATGATGATATTTCAAATGGTTTGATAGGAATCAACTTAGGGAACATAGACACCTTATCATTTATCATTATGGTAATATTTATTCTCTTGATTTACTATGTTTTCTCAGAAGACAGGGCCCTAGATAAAAAATTCCTTGCCTTGGAAGAGATTACAAGTAACACTAGAACTAAAGGTACAGGATTTTATTGGTCAAAATAAGCAACAGCAAGGAGATAGAGATAAAATTTGGAAACAAAGTCTAGAAGATAATTTACTAAAGTTAGCAAATCAAAATAAAGCAGACGCTGCAATATTACAATTACAACATAAAGAGAAGCTTATGACTTGGCAACAAGGCTTAGAGGAAGAGGCAGTTAAATATTATGACTCTGAAAGGCCCTCTCCCAGTGCACCTCCACTTCCAGAGACTCCCATTGTAGAGACAGTGGTTATAGATCCCAGAAAGGAGTTACAGAATAAAATTTCTATTCTTAAACAACTAATAGAGTTGGAAAAAGAGTATCAGGACTTAATTAATCAGCTACAAAATTTAAGGACAGGGAAGAGGTCTCAAGAGGTCAACTGCGAAAAACCCCCAGATGAAAATCCTCAACCTGGTGTCCAAAAGCAGTCCCTATCCTCTAGTTTTAGTTCAGATACAGATCAAAAAGAGAAAAGAGATGCTGAGGCTTTCCCTATATCAGAAACCAGAGACACTCAAGGGGTTGCTTGGAGACATCACACAGGGTTTAATTTTCAAATTATTAAAGAATTAAAAAATGCTGTATCTCAATACGGTGCCACTGCTCCCTTTACTCTTGCAATTTTAGAGTCTGTGGCATAGGAGTGGCTGACTCCTAATGATTGGAATACGTTAGTGAGAGCAGTTCTTAGTGGTGGAGACTATCTTATTTGGAAATCAGAATATCACGAGAATTGTGAAGAGACAGCTAGTAGAAACATTCAGACAGGCAATGGTTGTTCCTTTGATGCCTTAGTAGGAGAAGGGCAATTTGCTTCTAGTGATAACCAGATGCAATATGACCCAGGTTTATATGCTCAAATTCAAAATGCAGCCATGAAGGTTTGGTGTAAACTCCCGGTAAAGGAAGACCCTGATGCATCTTTAACAACAGTCAGGCAAGGGCCTGATGAACGATTTTCTGACTTTGTTCATCGATTAATGACAACAGCAGGGAGGATTTTTGGTAATGCAGAGGCAGATGTAGATTATGTGAAACAACTTGCATATGAAAATGCCAATTCTGCCTGTCAAGCAGCCATTAGACCCTATAGGAGAAAGACAGACCTTACGGGGTATGTCAGACTCTGTTCTGACATAGGTTCCTCCTACCAACAGGGCTTAGCTATGGCTGCTGCCATGCAAGGACAATCAGTAAGAGAATTTTTGGCAAGAAGAGATAAAAAGGCCTGTTTTAAATGTGGCAAGCCTGGACACTTTGCAAGAGATTGCAAGTCAGGAAATGAGTTAACCCAGAGACAGCCCAGCAAACAGCCTGGGCTCTGCCCACGTTGCAAATGTGGAAGGCATTGGGCTAGTGAATGTAGGTCTAAGACAGATGCACAAAAAACACCCTTTCCCATAATCAGGGAAATGGGAACAGGGGCCAGCTCCAGGCCCCAAACCAATACAAGTCAAAACAGGCTTATGGAGCAGTCAGTGTCATACCAGAAATCACCAATCCCTTTCTGAACTTAGTTGAGCAACACGAGGAAGCGTAGGACTGGACCTCAGTTCTGCCATCCACATAGTATTAACCCCAGAAATGGGACCTCAGGCCTTACCCACTGGACTGCTCTATCCAAATGTGTTTGGCCTGATAGTGGGAAGAGCAGTACTACTATGCAGGGACTACAAATTTTTCCTGGAATTATAGATAATGATTATCAGGGTGAGATTAAGGTAATAGCACAGGCAATTCAGGATATAGTCACTATTCCTACAGGAAAGAGGATAGCTCAACTATTGTTACTTCCATTGTACCCTACTAATCACAAGTATGAGAATCCTAAAAGAGGGGATCAAGGCTTTGGTTCCTCTGATGCATACTGGGTACAACCCATAGTTAAACAAAAACCTATGATGACAATTTGGCTTGATGGAAAGGCATTCCAAGGATTGATTGATACAGGAGCTGATGTGACTATCCTAAAACAAAGCAATTGGCCTGCCACCTGGCCTCTGACCCCAACCTTAACCAACATAAGGGATATTGGCCAAAGTCAAAATCCACAGCAAAACTCTAAGGTGCTGACGTGGAAAGATAAAGAAGGACATACAGGGAATATACAACCCTATGTCATCCTGGGCCTTCCTATTAATCTCTGGGGCCAAGATCTGTTATCCCAGTTGGGATTGATTATGTGCAGCCCTAATGAAGTAATTACAGCTCAAATGATAAACTCTGGATTTTCCCCAGGGAAAGGATTAGGAAAAAGTGAAGATGGAATCACTCATCCTATTGATGTTTATGGTAACAATGAAAGAAGAGGCTTGGGGTATTTTTGATGGGGGCTACTGATTCAGCTACACCCCTAGGGCGTTGAGCGAATCCCATCACCGGGAAAGGGGACTTGCCCATCTGGGTGGATCAGTGGTCCCTAACCACCAAAAAATTACAAGCTGCTCAGTTGCTAGTGAAAGATCAATTTGAAAAAAATTTTAAAAAGGGAATGGTATCCTACCAAGGGATCTCCCAAAATTATCCTTCATCGTGCACTCTTTATTTTAAATTTTTTAATTTTGGATTCTAAAGGAAAATCTGCTGCAGGTAGATTCTGGCATCCTGATACCAAAAAGAATTTTGCAACAGTCCTCTGGAAAGACCCATTAACTGGAACCTGGAATGGGCCAGATCCAGTGCTTATATGGGGAAGAGGTTCTGTTTGCATATGTTCCCAAACTGCAGATGCTGCATGTTGGCTGCCAGAAAGACTGATTAAACAAATAGACAACAATAACAAATCCAGGGAGGAGAAACCCCAGAGAAGCATATTTTTTCTTTGCAGGAAATATGAAGGAAACATGAAGATGCTTCACAATTGCCTTCAAACTGGAACAGATCAATGAGCAAACTGACTTAGGAAGTTCTCAATGCTGAAGGAGACATCATCACCTGAATCTCCAGGGTGGCTCTATTGGACTCTTTCATGACCTATAATTTAGCGGGATACATTGCTTAAACCCACTACCACAGTTATTATAGTTGTTTTTTGGGTTTGAGATGGATTGAGCAAGGACAGGGAATTTCCTTACTTGTTTTGTTAAGATCAAAGCTATGATCAGTTCTGTATTTCTGTGTGTTGCCCTTTAAAATGAGTGTTGCTGTTATACGGACTATTTAGACATTAAGTCTCTTGTCTCTCGGGTTTATGCTGTTCAACAGACTGATGGCTTTTGTATGGCAACAGATAGATGCTATTCAAATGAAACCCATACAGGTCCATTATTGCAGGCTGGAAGTAGTGGACTCTGAAACCTCTGTCATCAAGACTGATGAGGATTAACCCCTAACTTACACGCTAAGCCGGATAGTCAATGACGGGTAAGAGAACATATCAAGACCCTTGCCCCTAAAAGAAGGGAGGCCTCACCATCATAAGACAGGAGCTCAGCCAACGGCTGTTGAGTAACCAAGGATGGGAAAGGGAGGCTGGGGTCCTTTGTTCCAATCTAAGACAGACACGGTTTCCGTAAGTTTTCTCAGCCTTCCCATTTGAAAAAATAATTAAAAAGGGGGACCTGTTGGGAGCCGGCTTTTAACAGAAAGTGGCTAGAAAGCAGCTATCCATGCCTGTAAGGCGCATGTGCTAGCCACGCCTCCAAGGCTTATGTCATATCCACGTGCCTACAAGGGGTGTGGCAAAAGTGTATAAATACACCAGATTTCCCTTCAATAAAAGACTCAAGATTAGACTTGAGGCTGGATCAGAACCTCTGTCTTGTCTCCATTCCTAGCGTCTCTTCCTTTTATCCCCATTTCTCTCTCCCTCTAGACTTTGACCCAAAGACCGGAGCAAGCTGCAACATTTTTTTTAAAGTCTTTTGTCTCAAGCCAGGTAGAGTGGAGCCAGTTGCAACAACAAACCATGGAAACAAAAACTAAATGGAGACACAATGAAACTAATAGAGGTTATGAACCAAATGGATTTAACTGATATCCACAGAACATTTCATCCTAAAACAAAAGAATATACCTTTTTCTCAGCACCTTCTGGTATTATATGGTACCTTCTCCAAAATAGACCATATAATTTGTCTAAAACAGGCC
Organism: Rhabdomys pumilio; assembly: GCA_030674055.1. NCBI lineage: Eukaryota > Metazoa > Chordata > Mammalia > Rodentia > Muridae > Rhabdomys > Rhabdomys pumilio. Next base: position 3,229,077 of record JANHMN010000010.1, on the reverse strand, counting down.
TCAACAGATACAAAAAGATTGACATAATCCCTTTAACCTATCAGACCAACATGGACTAAGGCTGGTCTTTAATAATGACAAAAAAAATGGAAAGCCCACATACACATGGAAACTGAACAACGCTCTACTCAATGATGACTTGGTCAAGAAAGAAGTAAAGAAAGATATTAAAGACTTTTTAGAAATTAATAAAAAGAAGGACACATCATACCAAAACTTGTGAGACTCCATGAAAGCAGTACTTGGGAATCTTTTTAAAAATTAGGGATGAAGTCGTAGAGATGGCCCAGAAGTTCACAGCATTTGCTACTCTTGGAAAGGACAGGGGTTCAGTTCCTATCACCAAAGAATGGTTATCATATGTAACTCTCATTTTAAGGTATCTTACACTACCTTCTGGCCTCTCTAGGCACCAGGTCTATCTGTAGTACACATTAATATATGCAGACCAAATACTCATACATATAAAATAAAAATGAACAAATCTAAATTATTTTTTTAAACATCAGGGAACTAGATAATAGAACTCTAAGGCAAATATTCTCTATTTTGAAGGTTTGGAGTTTTAATATTTATTAATTGTTGTTGACTTAGCAAACCAAATGTGCTTTATGTACCCTGTCTTGCTTAATTTCATTAAATTTTCTGCTAAATTCCTTCTAAGCAATAGTCTTTAAATGCTTTATAGTTTTTTGAGTTAGTACAAAGGAAACAAAATCCCAGCCACATAATTCCCACACAGTAGTAACAAACATTTTAAATACTCTAAATAATATAATTGTAATTTAAATAATATATTCTATGTTTTTGATGACCACTTCTTCAGTGGAGAAATATATAAAACAGAAAAGGATTTCAGAGTCTTGGAAATAGACAGAAAGTCTGGTTCAATCCCTAGGACACAAAATCAGGTATCGTAGAATATGCCTATAATTATAGCACTTGGAGGTAGAGTTAGAAGGAACCAAAGTTAAAGTCATTATCAGTTATGCAGGGAATTTAAGGCCCTTCTAGTATAGCTAATGTCTCAAAAAATATACATAAAGTTCAAAGGATTTGCATACTGTAGAATGTTTATATACTATTTTTCTTAAAACATGTATTTGCAAGAGGTTCTGACACTGGTGAAGGAATGAACTATAAAGGTATGTAGGTAAACAGCTTTCCAAATAATAGAAACAGCAACACAAACACCATGATATCAATGTGTGTGTGTACTCATGTCAGACTAAATATATGCAAACATATATGTATACATACATATACATACATATTCATACATATAAATATACATAAATGCATAATACATACATATATACATACATACATACATACATACATACATACATATATACATGTCACTGTAGCTACTGTGGTAAAAATACACTCAAAGGGTGAAAACTTACAGTAAGAATAGGAGAATGATAATTGACTCAAGCAAGAGTTGAGTGGAAAAATGAAGAATGTTAGAGAAAAGAGTTATTTAACTAAATTGCTTGTTCAATTAAAATGAAAAATATTGGTGTAAGTTTTCAATTGGTTTAATATTTAATCTAGTGAGAACAAATACTAATCTAAGTACACAAAATTTTATGAATGTAGACTCTTGTAGAGAATTAAGGGATAGCACTATGATTTTTCATATAACCCATTGAATGATAGAACTGTAATAAATCCAGATAAAGAAGATAATATAAAAGTAGAAGGCCAGGGAAGATAAAATCTCTGGACCACCAACATTTAGTACATTATTTTAAGACTTCACATGGAGATTTAAAGTAAAAGCTGAATGCAAACTAGAATTTACCATAACATAAACAACACAACACGAAAGTTATCACTGACCTCGACAGAGCAAATTAAAGGAGTGATCTGAAAACAAGCTTCAGGAAGTATACAGTCACCTCAAAACTGCAGCTGCTTTGGACAAGCAAATTGTCCAAATGTCAATGGTAGAAATACATGAAGAAAGGAAGAAGCATTCAAAGAAAGGGATGATCACATCCTGGTAGAGTAGTGATATTCTGAGATGGCATTATGTTCACATTCTACACATAAATAACTTACCATATGTTATATCTCTAATTAACTAAATATATAATATATAATATATATATATAATATATAATATAGAACATAGCAAAAAGAACCTAGAGCATACAATATAGAGTATATTACATATGCATATATTTGTATATACATATAAATGTATATATGTATATAAAGTCTAAAATGTTATATGACTATATTCTCTTTAAATGATTTAGTACTTTAAATTACTGTATTGGATCATTTCTTGGTGATTTTGGTATTTAAGAGGGAGGTATTAATTCAGTGCTATTGTTTGTGAGAATGTCTAAGATTTCAAACAAACTAAACAAATGAAAATACGTGTGGGCACAAATGACAACAATGCCCCTATTTGTCACCACATAGTAGTGTAACAAATACAAACCCAGTTATGTAATTTGTTTCCTCTATTGATGGTAGTGTTGGCCAGTATTATAGACCACCAATCACTTCTTGGTCAGTACCCATTGGGCTGTAAAATCACAGGTAGTAAATGTGGGCAATAAAATAAGTTGTATGGGATGAGCACAATTATATGAGTAGCTATACAAAAGAAATGCCAATGGCTAATGCTTTTTGTGACCTTATTTGTAATACTCACTTTAAGGTGTAATAACTAAAGCTTCAGGAAACTAACACAAATACCTAGATTATCATACTTTTGTTTAATATTGAATACACTGTACCTTACTTGACTTTCTCACTTTGTTTTTTTAGTTGTTTCTTTTGAAAAATTAAATGGAAAATATAATAAGTACCATTACAACTTAACATATTACATATATATCTAGTAATTGTGTAAACAGAGTCATTTTAAATGATAACTAATGAACATCTGTAGTTCTCTCGTGGTACTGATAACAGTATTCACGAAGATAGTAGTAGATGACTCATATTTCCCACAGTGAGTGAATTTGAAAGCAAAGTGAAGAAAATGTACTTATTTATTTAACAAATATTTATTGTTTTGACTACAGCAAATAATAGCAAGTCAGAATAGACATCTGAATTGACTGCAATTTGAAGCTGAAAAGAATGGATGAATGAGTAAGTGAATGGATGAGGAAAGAAAAGACTAAAACAAGTCACAATATATTCTTTGAGAATAGTAAAATATACGTGGCATACTTCGAGGATACTTTATTTTTTATGGGAAAGTTACACCTAGGGTGAGAACTTAGTCATTTACTGTTTTAAAACACTGAATTTTGGTTCCCTTTTTAATTGCTTGAACAATTTCTTGCATATATGTTCGGATCAGATATACCACCCCTCCTCCTTCCTTTTCAATTCTTTCCCTATATTCTTTCTATGATTCTCTTTCAAGAGCATGTGATCTGTTTTTATTAGTTTTTTGATTAATTATTTTATTTATATACATCCCAAATGTTGGCCCCTTGTGTTTCCCCTTCCATAGTTATTCATCTCATCGCTTTGCTTTTGAGAGGGTGCCCACCCCCCAGTCATCCCTTTCCAATGATGCCAGACAAGGCAGTCCTTTGGTACATATGTGCCTAATGCTTCAGACTAGCCCATGTATGCTCTTTGATTGGTGACTTAATCTCTAGGAGCTTCCACGGGCCCGGGTTAGTTGACATTGTTGGTCTTCCTATGGGGTTGTCATCTCATTTAGCTCCTTCAATCCTTCCCCTAACTCTTCCATAAGGGCCCGTGACCTCAGCCCAGTGGTTGACTGACCTGACACCTTACACCAATCAGAATGACAAAGATCAAAACTCAAGTGACAGCACATGCTAGCATGTGTGTGGAGAAAGACTCTTCCATTGCTGGTGGGATTAGAAACTGGTACAACCACTCTGGAAATCGATCTGGCAGGTCCTCAGAAAACTGGAAACCTAGTCGTATCAGTCCTGGGCATATACCCAAAATATGTGGTCTATTTTTAAACCCACTAAATCCACTTAGTACTCAGTATGTACATGGATGTAGGACAATCCATGAGAAGCCTCTCATGAATCACAACACTGAAGAAAATTGATTGACTTTAGTATCATATTCTGTGATATAATATAGTCTAGATAAGGGATTTTTAGTAGTCAATATACCATGAACAAATTTTATATCTTATTATATGATTTTATTCATGAAAGCAATAAGAAAATGTATGCCATTATAATTTATATTTTAAAATGTCAGCCTATAACTCCTATTATTTTAAACTATCTTATGCCTTCATGATAATATGTTTGAATCTGCACAAGTATTACAAAACTAAGCTGAATTTCCTATTACAAATGCTAACTTTACCACGGGAGTTGGTTAAATAATTCCATTGTTCATGGGAGCAGTTTTGTTTTGAAAGTATCTTAAAGTAATCTGTGTGCTTGCTGTATTCTTTGTAAGTAATCTAGGTGAGATGATCTTAGTTCTCAATACTTATGATTCCTTAATTGTCTGTTCATTCATTTAATTAGCTTGTCACCAAACTAGATCATAAGGATTAGAATGAGTGATATTTCATTATATTTGATATAGTTGGCTTTAAGTAGCATGTGCAAGCTCACAGTCTAGATGGTATATATTAAATGGGTAGATCCTCATAATTCTTTCATGTCACCAGACAGATACTACATGATGTTACAAAACTCGCTAGAGAGATTTTAACTCATAGCAACCTAAGATACAATTATTTTATGTTTCACATGTAACATACAAGTGCTTGCCTCAGATATTCAACGGTAAGCACAAAAGAATGATCTCAACCTCACCAATCTGTGCAAATTTATAGCATGATTAAACAATCATAACAATTTTTAAGTGCCTCATAGATTATAAAGCTTTCTAGATCTTCGGGAGAGGAGAATTTGACATATTTATTAGATTTCGGTTGTAAAGGGCAATAATAAAAATCTTGATCACATCATAAATGGTTTACTCAAATGCATAGGCTGTCTTCACAGTTGTAGCTATTACTCCAACATCTGCTGGTTTTCACACAAAAGAGAACATAACCTCTAGGCATTACCAACATGGCTTGATTTTGTATTAATTTAGACTATTGTTTTTGGGAAGCTTAAATATCAGTCTCTGTCTTTAAAAAAAAAAAAACACCTCATGCTACCCTTCTTGGTTGTTTACAATCATAACCCACACCAGTATTCCCACAATGCACAGCATCAATCAGTTCTGGAAAAAATACTTGTTGGAACAACTGCTGAATAGAGATGGACACTCCAACCTCACAGATGTGCGTGGAGGTCCATCTGTATCCAACCTCACAGCTGTGCAGTGGAGGTCC
>JANHMN010000010.1:3177858-3223738 GCA_030674055.1 Rhabdomys pumilio | reverse complement strand
CATCTGTATCCAACCTCACAGCTGTGCAGTGGAGGTCCATCTGTATCTCAAAGTTCTTCTCACAGTCCATTTTCTTTTACAGAAAACTATGTAAGGACAAAAATGATATTTCAGTGGGCCATTAAAATTCAGGAAGCACATTTTAGAATGACAAGTTACTATAATTTATTGCTTTGTTGCTGAAATATTTACAAGTATATAAAAGCCAAAAATGAGTGTATTCATTACTGAGACATCATGGTGAGCAGAACCAAGAGCATGTTGTTGTTCATATGTGAGTTGCCAGTCCAACTGTGTTACGATGTTCTATTTTAATGAAGAAAGTACACACACACACACACACACACACACACACACACACACACACAATCATTATTGGAGACTTCTAATTTTGAGATAGAGAATTGTTACCATTAAGACACAAATAAATCCCTATGTTATTTCTCCGGTTTGAAATTTATCATCTGTAAATACCTTTGTATCTTTCTAAAGAACAGTCCACTTACAAGTACATGTTAATTTTAATCAGTCAGTCTCCAAATTATGACTAATTGTCAGTCCATGTAGGAGAGGTAAGAGTGAGGAAATGGGAGAATTGTAAGAGAAAGTGGCATTTCTTTAATTTCTTAACTGAATTTTAGTAATTTAAACTTTTGATTATAATATTTAAGTAAATTTAGTATTTCCCACAAAATAGGAACCAGATCACTTTATTTTCAGACAGGGTTTCACTGTGTAACCATGGATGGCCTGGAGCTGCTTATGTAGACCAGACAAAACCTGTATTTGCATAGTTATACTTCCCTGCCCCCACATGTGGTGCGATTTAAAGACTGTGATATGATACCGGTCAGCAATAAACTTTTGAAAATATCATGATGCATAGGATGACTGAACACATTTAAAACTGAGAAAGCATGGCTTGTAAAGCTAATATTCTTTTTAAAAATTTAAAATATGAATGTAGTTTTATAAGCATAGGAGCACATTTTTATGTATTCATATTCATGTGACTATTTTCTCTAATAATATTATAATTTATGTTTTTGAATAAGTGCTATATTATTAAAATGATAAAGGTTATATTATATATTTTATGTTATATGCTAATTTTATATCATATACTGTATATCATATGACATATACATTATATCTTATGCCATATGTCATATGCTATTTATTTATTTATTACATCCCAAATACTGGCACCCTCCAGATTCACCTTTACAGAGTCCCTCACCCTATCTTTCCTCCTTTTTTTCTCTGTGAGGGATACTTCTACTCAGCACCCTGACGAACATATTAAGTCTCTACAGGGTTAGGTTCCTCCTCTTCCAATGAGGCTAGACAAGGCAGTCCTGTTGGGAAAATGATTCCACAGTTAGGCTACAGTCTCCACTCCAGTTGTTTAGGGACCCACAGGGAGACTGAGCTGCATGTCTCTTACATATGTGCCCAGGTTTGCTCTTTGGTTAATGGCTCAGACTCTAAGAGCTCCCAGGGATCCAGGTCATTTGACTCCGCTTGTCTTCCTTCCCTCAACTCTTCCATAAGAGTCTCAAACCTCTGTCCAATGTTTGACTATAGGTATTGGCATCTGTTTTAGTCAGCTGCTGGGTAGAGCCTCTCAGAAGACAGTTATGCTAGGCTCCTTTTGTAAGCATAACAGAGTATTATTAGTAGTGTCAGGGACTGATGCTTACCCATGGCATGTATCTCAAGTTGAGCCTGTTATTAGTTAGTCATTCCTTCGATTTCTGCTCCATCTTTGTCTCTGTATTTCTTTTAAAAGGGACAAATTTTAGGGCAAATGTTTAGTGAGTTGGTGACCTTATCCCTCCACTAGGGGTCCTGCCTAGCTATGGGAGGTGATCTCTTCAATTTGCATGTCCCCAGTGTTCAGCATCTTGGCTAAGATCAACCTCATTGACTCCTGGGAGACTTCCTAATCCCAGGTCTCTGGTACTTCCTACAGATAATCCCCATATCACCCCAAGAGCAGCAAATTTCCATTCACTCTCCTGGCTCTCTAGTCATATTCCATATTTCATAACTTATTGTTATTTATTGCATATTATTTATTATAAAGGCACATTAAAGTAATAATAGAATTTATTAAGTATTTACTGAAATTAGATGTATAGACAAAGTTGTTTGATCTAAGAAATATTTATGAAGCAGAAAAGAAAGATTATAGGGGTGGTTGCTAGCCAGCCACTCTTGAAACATTTCTAGGGACAGCTTGCTATTTTGAGTTTAGGGTCCTCACATTTATAAGTAACCATTTAACTTTGCCAGCAAAACGTGAGATCACAACAGAGTATACTCAATTGCAATGGTTCTGGCTAGGAAAACTCTCAGGACACCAATTCATAATACAGTCTACAAATCCATTTCCTGCTGGCTAATTTATAATGAGAAATGTTGATGCCAAACAAACCACTGTAGATCAGTGCAGTCTTTGCCAGGTTGTAAACCTGAAATCAAAAATATACAGAATATTGATTTTAAACATTATTTCAATGATAGAGAATATACAAGTAGATGACATCAATCCTTAGCACCTCTGATTACACCATTCTGGGGAATTTATGCCAATCTTGGGACTAACCCCTAGGGAGATCTTTGACAGTGACAACAATATCATTTGTTGGCATCAGAACTAAATCAATCAACTTCCAGTTGTTTTCAAACACTGTCACTGGGGCTGGGTTGTACTTTAATAAAAGAGTGTGTGTCCAGCTTCGAAGGGGATCTGAGTTCATTCCCCTGTATCTCAAAAATATAATCAAATAAAGTCTATTAGAAGTGAAAACAGCCTTTTCATGAGACATAATAAGTGCATAAGAGGATTAGTATTGTATACACCATTCTAACAAGCAGGAGAAACCCTAACCTTTATTTCTGAAAAACATAAATTGGGGTACTGGATTTTAGACTCAGCCCAAAATTGAACAATCACTGCCAGTTGCTTATAATTGCTGTTCACAGATATATAATTAGTTTATGGACACTGTCTATTCATGCATTCAAGATTCAATATTGTAGAATTCTTCCTGATGTGATCTTATTTCTTGTGTGAGTTTAGACCTAACATATAAAATTCTTCCTTAGCTGATGTGCTGATCACTGACTGTCCATTCTTGGTTTCTTGGCTATTACTTCATTCTTAATGAGGGCTTTATCCTCAAATTCAGAGAATAGCTTCCTGTGCTCTCTGTACTAATTCTATTTAACTCTTTCTACTGGCCTGCCATCTTGTATCTCCCTGCACACAGACCTTGTTCTAAACATCTTAAAGAAAACTTTTTATTGAATGGTAAACAAAAGAACAACTAGATTCCAAAAAAATAATATTCACAGAAATATTCTAAAAACAATGTTTTTGGAAACTCCATTTTTATGGGTACAAGTAAAATTAATAATATAAACCATAACAAAAGGCAATAGTATTGGCATTTTGGCATGCTAGCATGTAACGACATAAGCAAATCCTATAGATGTTACAGAGAGACGCAACTAAATCTGGGTTGATTCTTTATTTCTGCTGGTAACAGCAAGGTAATGGAAACTAAATTATGATATGAGATAGACAAGGGTTTTTATTTTTGTTTTTGCAGATGATGGAAGACAGTGTTATAGAAGTGATTCATGAACCCAAGAGTGAAACTCGGCCTTGCATTCCTTATTCGGTATCTAAGGCTTTATACAATTTCCTGCCTCACTTTGAGTCATATGGGATTAGAAAAATGAGTTTATTTATAATTACCATTGCCAAAAATATGTGGAAAAAGTTGAGACTGAGTTTGAGTAAAAAAAAAAAAAAGTAGGAATGTATCTTTGAATCTTCTAAGGTGGTCTCCATCATAGGGAAGGAATTGTTTTCTCAAATGCAAATGTAACTGGAAAAAGGCAGGAATATGTTCCAGGTGAAGCACTGGTTTGAAAACAGATATTCTGGATGAAGATATTCTGAGAGATGATTAACAGTTATGGTTCTAAATAGACAGTGATCTTTTGAGTTGGGAAAACAGCAGCTTGAAAGTGTCCAGGGTGGAATTGTGTGAAAGGAGAAAATCACACAGACAGAAATATTTTGTCTTTCTAGTGACCAAGAAGGTATCTATAAAGGCTAGAGTTCTGATGCAGTAAATGAAAAAAAAAGTAAAAGTGCTTATATCATACATGAGTAGATTATTGGGAGCCACATTCATATGGCAGAATAAGAGTAGGAGTGTGAAAATGTACATTGCTTTTGAGAATGTGAACTGAGATATCTATCCATGAGGAGGAGAAGGAGGGAACAAAAGCAACATGGAACCCTGAGGCAATACCTCAGTGCATATGACACTTGAGTCACTAGAAGGTGTAATGAAGTTTGTGACCAAGTCTACTTTCCTCAAGTTTTTGATAACTCTTTTGGAAAAAGGAGACAAAGTGTTATAGGTATAGAGGAGTCATAAGCATTTCACTGCATCAGAAAGGCAACGTGACTGAGTGGAGACAAGAAATGAGATGCTTAGTTTATAATGGGCTGTATACCCTGACAGCTCAAACATGGCATCACTAAGGTCAACTGTGTTCCTTGCATCAGCATTACTAAATTTTCACTTATCAGACTCATGTACACAATGCCAGCCCCTCTCTTACATTCCATTTGTCATTTCCCTCCCAGTGCCATTCATGATGATTTCTTTTGAGATATATCTTGAGTTTATACAGCATAATTAACTGGCACAGAGAGAAAATAACTTATCTAACAATGCAGGCAGACCCCAAGGAACAAAGATGCCATTTACATTCATTATCTATATAAAATGGTACAAATATAACAAGAATGTTGTTTGTACTCTTAAAATAGTTTAACAGTTACTTTAATTTCATATTGCTTTGCTAAAAGACAGGCGAAGCTTTCTTAGGGACTTTATGTCTGTATTTTTTCTGCATATTTATACATTAAACAATTATATAGGCTATATTAATTTAGAAATACATTAAAGAGAAATTAGACGAGGCAGAATATCAAAATTTAGAATAAAGCAGCCGTATGTATCTAAAAATCAAACAAAAAACCTAAAACAACAGCAAAAATTAAGACCTATTCACAATTCAATTCAGTGGGCATCAACACCTTAGAGCTGATTCATTTATGCTTGATTCTCATAGACAGTGCACCTCCTTACATCTAGAATTGACTGAGTTGTCAGTGCCACCTCTTTTGAATACAAACAGCTCATCATTGTTTACCACACAATCACACTGAACTCCAATTTTCCTCTCAGTTTTTTTGAAAAATTTCTTCTGCCTTTTCCTTGGCAATTATCAAAAAAAAAAATCTCTTCTGTTGGATGAGAGCTTTCTTTATTTCATGAAGAGAGTAGCATTTTGAGCTTTGGTATGTGAAAAGCCAAGAATTTTTCACAATGCCATATTGTCAGGACAAATGTTTTGCCTCTCATCCTATTGTTGAAGATTGTCCAAGGTGGAGCCAACTGATGGTCTTTTGTGAGAGGAACCTCCTCTTGATAATACAAAAACAAACACATTTTTGTGTTTTTTTTTTTTTTCTGGACAAAACCAAAGCCATTTGTGAATCTGGTTTATTTTTCTATTAAACACTAATACAGTCCCACAAAGATGATTAAAGACTATAAGCCCCTCTCCACCTGTGGTCTTCAAAACCATTCTCAGTAGTAGAGAAACAAGACATGGGTGATAACATTAAGCTGCAAATACTGTGTGGTCTTGGAGCGTTTTATGAAGATACAGCAAATATTTATGTTGGCTTATCATATTTAGAATAATCAGGCCACTTGGATCTTTATAAGAAAGTGCTACCTATGATCTCAAAAACACAGATTATCTTAGTGAATATAAATAATACTTCTAACCTTTATAAAGGGGCTTAATTTCTTTTGTTTTACTTTTTTCATGTAACTTTGAAAAATCTATTTTAAGCAAAATATGTAGATATATACAAGGGTTTTTTCTATCTGAGGGGTTCAGTCTAAGGCAGACAGCAGCTAGAAAACTGTTCTCTCTTTACCAATAATAATTAGTTAAATAAAAAACACTTCTTCAAGAGCCATTTCCATAGTAAAACTTGACTTTTTAATCCCATTAATTTAGAGTACAAACTTCCCACGAGGCTTCCCATGAGACCAGTTGTGCATGATTCACACTGTCAATGGATTGGTAATCATTATATCAGCTCTTAGTAAAAATGTTCTAAGAGAGAAAAACCTAAAGTAGAAATGCCTTGACCAATTTGTCCTGGAAACTCAGCCTGAAGTTTTATGAATGAAGATAAAAATTAAATAATAACATTTATTTTTTCTACACCTCTATCCCTCACAAATATAAAATTTCCTCAAGACAAGTGAAAATAAACAATGGGAATAGAAACTCCTATTAGTTTCAGCTAAGACTTGGCCAAAAGCAGATGCCAAGAGTAGTTCCACAGTTCTGAATGCTAAATATCCAACACATGGTTCTTTTTAGTTCTCATCCCATCTGGAAAACTCCCAACAGGAAACAAAAGCACTGGTCAAACTGTCCCTAAATAAAACTGTCTATTAAAAATATATGTCTTACGCATCCTACAGTGTGAGAAGAACTATAAGCCTGCTTTATAATAAATTGACAGGTGACAGACTTCTCCATTCACCTTCACTGAGCTAAATATCACTTGCAACAACACTTTTCAGATTCATTACAAGTGAAGTACCAAGAAAATCATAGAATTTAATTTCAAAGGTTGGATCCCTCCTTCTTCTGGCAATTCTTGAAGACAGCTCTAAACTACACAATGTTTCTTCAAATTCACAATTATTCGCAACCCCATTACCCCTCCTCCAATCTTCTCAGTCCCACATCAAGCTACTGCTTAAATAATAAAACCACAGAGAACTGACAATCTCACAATATGAAGCATCTCCAACTGCAATGCTGAAGATGAATTTCAATGAGGCTTAAAGAATGATCATAAATTAGCTAGCCTGAGCACTAGATATTTTATATTCTATAGAAGTATAGTACATGTTGGCTTCTTCCTTTTTATTATGTAAGTGAGTCAAGTCTAAAGTAGTTTGGTTCAAATGAATAATTTCATATTGGTTAGAAGATAACTAGCAAATAACATAGCAAATATTCATTAAATGTTAATTATTATTCTTGAGTGGTTGCTGCTTAAACTACTGTCTAATGGAATAATTTATGAAAATTTTGCACTTTTCTGGCTTCAGAATTTTTGCCAATATGGATCTGTGGGAGAAAATCTGAAGTAATTTTTCTTACTTTTCAAACTTCATTTAAGAATATTGTTTAAGAATTTTATACATATATGTAGTATGTTTTGATCAAATCTGTCCCCCCCCCCATCCTCTCCCATCCTCCAACACCATTTCCATCAAAATTAGTAAGGTGTGTTTGTTTGTTTGTTTAACTAAGTTTACTTGTCAATATGTGTCTGGGTATTTTCTCATGAACCATATCCATGAAGAAGATTGTATTTTTATACCAAGCATCAACTGCCAATAGATCCTCAGCTAGGTGTAGTACTTCATGACAATCTTCCTAACCATGCTAAAATCGGACGAGTTTAATGTTATATGATTGTGTGCATATATACAGTCACAATCACTGGGAGTTCATGTGTTCAGCTGTCATGCCTTGACTAGAACATACTGTTACTATAGTCATTCACGACCTATGGTTCTCACAATATTTCTATCTACTTTTCTATAATGATCCTTGAGCCTTGGGTTGAATTGGGGTGATACAGATGTCCCACTTAGGGCTAAACACCACTGGCTCTTACTCTCTACATAGTGACCCTAACTGCAAACCCTTAAAACTGATTTCTGTATCCACTATAAAAAGGTTAGAATTTATTTTAAGGACAATGGATTTTTTGCAAGGCACAGTTGGAGGTTCATTTTTGGAAGCCATTCTGAGCTTAGGTGTGAAGAAGGACATAAGCAAGTCCTAAAATAGAAACATTGTTCAGGAGGTTGATAATAATTTCTGTAAGTGGGTAGGGTAGTTCTTAATGACATAGCAAGGAAGAAAACCTGCAAATGATGACACAAAAAGTGATAAATGCAACAAACATTTAGGCATTTTAGACAGTAGAATTTTGCACACGAGGTGTTTTAATGGCATCTGAGAAGAAAGAGAAATACTGAATGGTAAAATAAGATTATAAACCAAATAAATAAGAAAAAGTATATTCTTCACAAACTCACGAGTTTGTAGTATCAAAACTGTACTGGAGAAAACAAACAAACAAAAAAGGGCGGCTTTGGAAGATTGTGTGTTCAAATTTCAACATCATAAAGTCTAATATGCTTGTAGCTCAAAGCAGAAGATGGTAACTGTGGTTGGTGATAAAATTTTGGAATCATGAATACACTGTAGAAATTAGACATGGGAATTTAGTAGGTCATTGGCGATGCACAAAGAGTAAAGTGTTACAGATGTTATTATTGGTGATGCCAGCATGGATGTAATTGATAGAATATTAAAGAGTTTCTGCGAAGATGACCTCCTGTGTAGTTTATCATCAGGGAAATATAATTATATAGAATTAAGGAATAAACAGTTTTTTTTTTTTAAACAGCGTCAACTAATAGAAAAACAAGAATTGAGAACATTGAGAAGAAAGAAGCAAAGGTCAGGTTTTAGGAAAAAAGACTGAAGTGAATTGGGTCATAATTCTAAGATGAGAGAGAGAAGTTAAGATCTTTACGGTATTTTAAATTTCTTTTAAAGTTTATTTTTTACAATAGAATGAGTATCTCAGCAAAGCAGTAGCTTTAGTCAGAGAAGTGGCTGAGAGTTAAGAAAGACAGGGATAATGAACTTGTATTTTTTTTAAAGGAATAAGAATGCACTAAGCTGCTAGCTATTTTCAGTACTCGTGAAAGACACCCAAGGGGACCCTCCCTCATGTCCGGACCTGCGCTTACCCAAGGACACATGAGAGACCTCCTTGATGCAATTGTATAAGGTAGTTTAATGGCAAGAGCCCTTGGGCCAGAACATATCTCACACAGGAGATAGAGGATCTGACCCCCAACCCCAGAAGGGGTTTATTTATTTATGGGTAGGGGTAGGGAAGGGCAGGAAAGTTTGGCGCGGTTACACATGATTGGTTATTTCAAATATCAGCAACTTGCAGAGGCACCTTACATGTGAGCTGGCAGGATGACTAGTTATTTTGACCATGAAACCTCGGACCTCCAAGAAAGGGAGGGAGAGGGAAGTAAACACTGGATGGCCCATTACTCACTTGGGCTAGTTTGGACTTGTCTGAGGCATGTCTTTTTATTTTTCTTTTGATCACCTTGCCCCTGGAGGGGGCATGTCTGTTTCAAGCTGCTTTCAAATTTTATTCTCACACTAGCAATGCTGGAGATGAATAAAGGAAAAAAATTAGAATAAGTATTTTCTTACTGACAGAAGGCTATTCTAATAATTATAAGAACATTTACATTTGGGATAGAATATATTAGGTATGTCTTAGTGTCTTGCAGAAATGTAATTATGAAAGAAAAAAATTAATTATTAATTTTCAAGGTATCTAGGATAGAGAACATGATCTCAAAGTGGAGAATGGACAACTAATAAAACAAATGGCAGAATTTGAATTTTAACTTATTTTCCTAGTAACAGAAATGAAGCTCTTTGAGGACAGTCTTAGCTTTACAAAGGGACCCTTTCTAGACCTGGAGACCTTAAAGAAACTATTTCTTTAATATTTACTCATATTCAAATATGCAATCAAGTTTTTTTTTACTTTTAATAAAGTTAACTGTTAAAATATGACTAAAGAGATTAAATAGTAAATGCTCTCTTAGACATAGAAAATAGTAAAACGTGTTCAGTTTTCACAGTTTTGATACCATCTACAATAGCCATCAAAGTTTCTAAATTTTGTGACACTCAAGAATCAAAAGTTGACTAAAATGACATAACATAAAAAATGTTTTATTTAAACATGTTTTTGAATGAATGTATTTAAGTGAAGATAGTTGTTGCTTATCACACATTAGTTTTAAAGAAGCTTGATCCTTCTGCTTACTGCCTATGTTAGTGGTGGAAAAATAATTGATGTATGTTTAGTGCAAAACTCATTCAGATATATAAATAGATGAATTAAAAATGCATATAGTAAGTGGCATATTGCCAACTTAGAACTGAGTTTCAACAGACAACATTGTGATAACCCTGTTCTCAGACAGTAGTTCTACAAGAGTGCCCATCACATAGGTAGCACAGCCAGGGGTTTGAAAACATCACAGCTTCCAAATACCCCTACTTTGAAGAGGTACAGTACAGAAAATATTACTAGCAAAAGCTGTGTCAAAAGCAGATGCCATCTTTCTGCTGGTGTATGGTTATCCTTGGTGGGCTGCATCTAGTGTGGGGTATCCTTAGAAAATCCTGGAACAAACTCTCCATGTGCTTAAACATCTGCAGAGAAGACACAGAAAAAAGAAAAGATAAAAGAGATAAAAAGAAAGGATAGAGCAATCAATTGGCTGTATCCAAGAAATGAAATAAAGGAGAGAGGAAAGGAGGAGGTGAAGGAGAGGGGAAGAAGGGGAATGTGAGAGAGGGAGAGAGGGAAAGAAAGGGGGAGGGGAGAGAGAGAAAGGGGGAGAGGAGGAGAGAGTGGGAGGGAGGAATGTGCTGAAGATTTCAGAGTAGCAATCAACAAAATCCAAAGTGAGAATGATTCTGAGGAAAAGGACCTGGGCTCTCATCTATAAGTACATAAAATAGTATGAGGAGAATGGGGAGGAGGAGAGGAGGAAGAATAGAAGAAGGAGAAAGAGAAAGAGAAAAAAGAGACCGAGGAAGTCTAAGAGGGAAAGCTTTAATAGACCATAACAGATAAAAAAATATGGACCACACAAACATGGATTAAAAATAAAAACCCAAATTTGGTTTTAACAAACACAGATGTATTAAAATATGGAATAATTAAAGGCATCTGCTTATTAAATTGCATTTTAAGTGATACATTGTTCTGTGAATATATTTGGGTTTTTTGTTTCTTATTTTTATTTATTATTTATTTTTTAATAAATTATTTTATTTATATACATTCCAAGTGTTGCTCTCCTTCCAGGTTCCACCTCTCAGAGTTCTTCATCCCATCCCCCTTTTGTTTTCTTTCTGAGAGGGTACTTCTGTACCCACCTGCCTTCTCCAATTTCACCTATTCCCCTTCCCTAGGGCATCAAGTTTCTACAAGCTTAGGCACATCCTCTTTCACTGAGGCCATAAAAAGAAGTCCTCTGCCTCATATGTACCAGGGGCTACAGACCAGTCATGTATGATTTTTGATTGGTGGCTTATTCTCTGGGAGCTCTATGGGATTTGGGTTAGTTAAGGCTGCTGGTCTTCCTATGAGGTTGCCCTCACCTTCAGATTCTTCAATCCTTCCCCTAACTCTTCCATAGGTATCCTCAACCTCAGTTCAATGGTTGGCTGTATCTGCTTCTGTCTCAGTCAGCTGCTGGCAGAGCTTGTTACAAGACAGCCATGCTAGACACCTGTATGCAAGAACAAAATAGCATCAGTAACACTGTCAGGATTTGGTGCCTGTGGATGGGATGGATTTCAAGTTGGGCCAGTCACTGGATGACCTTTCCTTCACTTTCTGCTGCATTTTGTACCTGTGTTTACTTTAAACAGGAAGAATCAGAATGGCTATAATCAAAAACTCAACTGACAAAAGATCTGGAGAGGATGTGGAGAAAGAGAATACTCTTCCATTGCTGGTGGTATTGCAAACTCTTACAACCACTCTGGAAATCAATCTGACAGTTCCTCCTAATATTGAAAATAGTTCTACCTGAAGACCCAGCTATACCACTCCTGGGCACAAAGATGTTGCACCATACCACAAGAACATTTGCTCCACTATGTTCATAGCAGGCTTTTTTTTTTGTAATAGCTATAAGCTGGAAACAATCAAGATGTTGCTCAATCAAAGAATGGATACAGAAAATGTGGCTCATTTACACAATGAAATATTATTTAGCTATTCAAAACGAGACATCATGACCTTAGCATGCAAATGGATAGAAATAGAAAATATCATCCTGAGCAAGGAAACTCATACCCCAAAGGACATGCACGGTATGTACTCACTAATAAGTGGATATTAGCAAAAAAGTACAGAATACACATGATACAACTCACAGGCAGTCTGAAACTTATCAATAAGGAAGGCCCAAGTGTGGATACTTCAATTCCAATTAGAAGGGAAACCAAAGCATTAATGGGAGGCAGAGGGAAGGAGGGACCATATTTAAAGATAGAAGTGGGAGGAAGAAATGGGGACAGGATCAAGTATGGGGAGAGATAGGAGGGAAGCCCAGAGGGCCAGGAGAATGAATGGAAATATGCTACAGTGGGGTATAGGGCAGGAGAACCTCTAGAAAGTCTCAGAGACCTGGGATGTAAGAGGTTCCCAGGACTCACTGGGAATAACCTTAGCCAAACTGCTCAACAGTGGGGATATGGAACCTGAAGAGACTATCTCCAGTAGATAAACCTAGCCACCACTTGAGTCATGGGGTCTTCAATATTTTTGGCCCAGAATTGTTTTTTGTTTTTTTTTTTTTTTAATTTTTGATCTGGAGCTGGAGATGTAGATTTGTTTGTAAAATGCCTGCCTTACAAACAAAGGTTTGACCATTAAAACCTATATTTAAAAAAGAAAGAAAAAAGAAAGAAAGAAAAGAAGAGAAAAGAAAAGACAAAAAGAAAAGAAAAGGGCAGACATAGTTGCACATACCTGTATTGTAATCGTAGAGCTGGAGAGATAAAACAGGTATATTCCTAGGATGAAACTGGAGCCTGACATCTAGTACCTGCAAACATGTACATGCATGTGTGTACATGCATGCACACACATGTGTGCATACAGAAACACACACCACCTGTTATCTAAAGCCTGATCCTGAAGTATTGAGCAATGAAAGAAAATATATACTAGTAGCCCCAACTGTTCTGTAACTACTATGTAGACCAGGATGACCTTGAACCTGAAAATCTGTCTGCCTCTGCCTCTGAAGTGTACACTCCTATTCTTAAAAGGTAGATTTTTAAGATCATTAATTCACATAGCATTCTGTTATGGAGATCTTTATGAAATGTGACAATATAAACTGTAGGAAAAGATATAAAACTAAATTATATATCCTGGGCTTTCCTTCTACCAAGTAGAGAAGCATAGGTAGTGGCCATGTTTCTCTCTTGAAATTCAGAGTCACAGTTGAGTGATGCCCTCTTACATTATAACATTCACATTGTAGAGAAAAACCACACCTTTCCTGTGCCATCTTAGCACACATCATAACAGCAACTTCTCACAGTAGAAATGTTCTTGTTTCAGTCTCTTTTGCCTTCTTACATTTTGAAACCTATGGTGACTTTTTAAAATATGTCGACCTTTTAACAGGGTTTTATTAAATGTTAGCTATTTTTTTTTTTTTGGAAAAGATTCTATCTTTACTATATCATTAAAGATTTTTCAATTTAATGAGAAATATATCTAGAAAACTCAATTTATTAAGATATATTTACAATGTATACATATATGATATCTCAATATTTCTCTCCCAAAATCATTTTTCATTTCATCTTATATACAAATGTACATTTTGGAAGTTTGCTGCTAGATTTGCTGTGTCCACATAACTTTAGACTCCAGTTATAAATATTCGAAAATTATTAAAAACACAGCATGTTTCAAGTTCTATGACTTTCCTTAATCTAATTGGGAAAAATTTAGAAGCAGATATATAAATCAAATATGCATACCTGTGCTATTATTTCTGAGAGTTCCTTCCTTTACTATGTAATTTGAGAATAGTGATTTCTATTTTAATCTTATGAAAAAACACCTAGTAACATTAATATTTGATATCATTTTGTTCTCAAATATGACTATAATTTTTAGTCTATTACAAACATTTTTAAATAAAGAGTATAAAAGAATGTATTTCCAACTTTCTCTTGCAGCTAATTATTTTCATGAAAGCAAGGGTTTTCCAGCATACTATAAGCAAATGTGCCATATGGGACTTACAAGCATGGCCTTGTGGGAGGTGATGGTGGCAGGATGTGAATTATCTTACCTGAGGTTCAAAATCGGGTAGCAATGTTGAAAGTTCCTAAAACCATCTTGGATCAAAATAACTTTCAGATTTGAAGAGAGAGTCCACATTTCAAAATAAAAAAGAACTGGCTTAATCCTTAATGAGATCCCACCATTTTCAACACAAAATAAATTACTGATGAGGTTATGTTTGGGCAAGATATTCCTCTTAACTTAAACGTGTAAAAACTGGCACCTTGACATGTCCTACACTCTGGTTCCTGTCACTCTTCTTGTATTTGGCTTGGTGGTATTTTATACACATCAATTTCACAAAAGCCAGACTTGCCTTTGTTTAGGTATCATTGTTGAAAGGTGATTTGAGGTATTGGAACCGAACACAGCATATATTTAATTTTTTTCCATTGATTCCTCTGAATATTTGCTTGAAATCAGACTCTAATTCTTTTCTGATCACATTCTAAAACTATTTTTGTTATTTCTGTTAGAGGATGTGCATTCTTTTAAGTAATCCCTGACTTTGTATTCCTTAGTGTATGATGAACCATAATCCTGTTTATCACTGGTTACTCCAGGGCATTAATGCATTTCCTGGCTCCATATAAAATCAAAATTTCTATAATTTCATTCTACTTGTCTAACAGGTATAATGATTAGCAAAGGTAATTCAGGATATTAATGATGTATAGTACCTTTCTGTCATACAGAACAGACACAGGAATTTGAATACTACAAGAAAATAGATTGAATTATAGGTGGAACAATGATATTGAGGGATAATTTCAATTATACTATGCTACATATTTAAAGATATCTGCTCTAAATTAAACTTTGAATATTCATGAATTATATTACCAAAATAAATTTACCATTTATGGGTATTCTGTTCATAAATTATCATACAGAAGACAATATTAATAATTTTAAAGAGTGTTTTTGAAGCAGGGATTGAAACTTAATGCTATTATTTTAGTGATTTTCCATTTCAGTAGTTTCACATTTGTCATGGTTTGAATATACTTGGCCCAGAGAGTGGCACTATTTGAAGGTGTGGCCTTGTTAAAGTAGGAGTGTCACTGTGGGCGTGGGTTTTAAGACTCTCATCCTAGCTGCTTAGGAGTCAGTATTCCACTAGCAACCTTCAGATGAAGATGTAGAACATTCAGCTCCTCCTACATGATGCCAGCCTGGATGCTGCCATGTTCCTGCTTTGAGGATAATGGAGTGAACCTTTGAACCTGTAAGGCAGCGCCAATTAAATATTGTCATTTATAAGACTTGCCTTGCTCATGGTGTCTGCTCACAGCAATAAAACCCTAACTAAGTCAACATTCATATGTAATTTGGGTGAAATGGTACAGAGAGCATAATTATATTTCATTGAAGATTTAACAGAAACCAACAGACTGCTGGGTGTTTGCAAAGAAAAGTAGTCTTCTGTGCATATGAATTACTTTTATAGGATTATTTTTGTTTCATTTTCATTACAGGCATCAAGTTGATAGAAACTGTAAATATCTTTCACTTCATTTATAGTTTTATTCTTACTTAGGAAACTATATATTGAAGGGCAAAGATTCACTGATTTAAAAATTGCTACTTTCCTTTCTGAATTCTGAGTAAGAATTTGTTAGATGTGATAAAATATCTTTAAAAAAAATCATCCTCCTAGACTCAAGACAACCTGCAATGAATGCTGTGTACACCTCTTATGTGATCTCCATTACTGAAAACACAACCCTGGATTGATTACGACACTCTCTAATAGGTCTCATGTTGATACCTAGAAAATAAGATAATCATTCTTTTAATTATTTTGAATTTCTAATTGAGTTAGAATAGACACATTTTATAGATCATTTCCAAAAAAGTCAGGAAAAACATTTAAAACACTTGAAGATAAAAATGATTAATGTAATTAGTAAGGTCTTTTGATGTCTTCAGCTACTCATGATAGATCTTAAAGATACATGTACATTATAGGTAAAAATATGTAGATACATATCTACACATATAAAAGTCAATGACAGATAAAAAAGGAATTATAGGAAAATATTATTTTCAAATTTCTCACAGTTCTGAAGTTTTCCTATTTGAGAATAACAAGTATTATCTGAAATAATGTGTGTGAAATGTACAGCACGATATCAGCCATAGATTATTTTAAACATGAATATTGTGTATTATTATATTTAATATTACCTCTATCATAAGGACATTGCCAAAAATGGTAATATTTATAAATTTTCTTTGCAAATTAAAAAAGAAATTTAAGGAAAGGTAAGTATTTTCTATGGTTTAAAGATTTATACAGACATCTTTTTTTCTGCTGGTGATTTGGTATGTCAAGTGTTCTCTGAGAAATAGTTATTGATATAGCAAAATTCACATAGATAACACGGGTTGAATTATGACATCAAGATTCATTGAGTGTCGCTCTAATCAGCACGTCACAAAAAGAGTATATTTGACAAAAACAAAACAAAAACCAAACAAACAAAAAAACAATAGAACGCTATTTAGGTTAGAATGATTCCCTTAGCATGAATCTTAATTTGATTGAACAATCACCTTTATAAAGAAATAAATAGACAAGTCTAAGCAAAACAAGGACAAAAGAAGACATTGAAATAACTATCTTCCAACAGAGATAGATCTAGGACCAGATGTGCTCATAACTTTATTCTTCCAAAATCAAAGAAATATTAATATCAGTTCACCTAAACTCTTCTGAGACGATGAACACCTAAGAATTGTTCTAAAGAAGTAGGAACACTTCTAAGCTCATTGTGTCAGGTCAGCATCCTCTCATGTCACACTCAACATTTATAGAGAAAAAGAAATCTACAAGCCATTGCCCTGACTAGCAAAGATGCACAAATTCTCAACTACACACTAGCAAACCAAATTGCAAAACAAATCAAAAGCTGAACTCATCCTATAGTGAGAGCCATATGCAAGGCTGTGTGGTATATGGTATGAATGATGACAGAAATAAAAACATATCATCTTTATAAACATATTTGACAAGGATCAACAGATTAAGGGAAAAAGGAAATTTCCTTTAATATAACAGGGAATTTACAAAAAGCCCACACATATAACTTTTGGCAAAAACAAAAAGTACTTGATATTAAGTACAAATGCAAGAATGTAATTCATCTCATCTCATCTCAGCATCAAATTCAAAGCACTAGCAAAACTAATAACAAAGAAAGTAAAGGGGGCTCACATTATAAAGACAGAAGAAAATGTGTGAATACTTGGTGTAGGAATTATGATAAATTTACAGAATGTTAAAGAGACTTTCACCAGTTAGAAAGAAGATATGAATTTAGTAGTATTTGGAGGATAAAAGACAGGCATATGGCCATCAATTAACATTGCTTTATAGCAGTGACATATTTGAAGAGAAATCAAGAAAACCATTAATTCCTGATATAATTGTGATGAATAAAATAGTTCTTAATACATTTTAACAAGGAATAAAAATTGTGAAGTGAAAACATGTAAGACACTGATAAATAAAACCAAAGAAGACACAAATAAGTGGAAAGTTATTAAATATTTAGTTATCAAAATTATCATTATTAAACTGGCCCTGCCAACAAAAGAAACATGCAGATTACATGCAATATCATTCACAATTCCAGTGACACTTTCCATAAAAATAAAAAAGAAACTCTTTCTAAAATAGGTAACAGACTTCCTTAAA
This sequence comes from Rhabdomys pumilio, assembly GCA_030674055.1. Lineage (NCBI taxonomy): Eukaryota > Metazoa > Chordata > Mammalia > Rodentia > Muridae > Rhabdomys > Rhabdomys pumilio. The sequence continues at coordinate 3,205,883 of JANHMN010000010.1, read as the reverse complement.
AGACAGCAAGTAGTTAAGCTAAGCTTGAGAAATAAATGTCTAGAAATTATGTTGACTAATTTTAAAATACCTCACAAGAAACCATAGCACTGAAAGAAAAACAGAAATATATATCCCTGTAGAAGAATAAAAAGCATGGAAACACATCTAAGCATTTATGAGCAATGGATTTTTTAATAAAGTCCCCTAAATACATAATCCTAGCCTCTTCAGTAAACGTTGCTGGAACCATTACCTACATTCCAAAGAATACACACACACACACACACACACACACACACACACACACACACACACGTGCATATATGTGTATGTATATGTATACACACATATATGTGTATATGTATATATATGTATGTGTGTATATATATGTATGTGTGTATATATGCATACATATACACATACACATACACAAACATATACATATGCATGGCATAGATCTGGTAGTGGATGGATATCTATGTAAACAGATATTACATATCTAAATACCTAAGAACTCAATGCAATAGCAAAGAACTGGTATAGTCTTTCCTTTGCTAACAAGAAAAAATGTATTGTTAATAAGTGATAAAAAGGTATTCAATTCTCTTATCTTAGATAACCTAATTAAGGTTAAATGAGAGATATACTCATGTTGATAAGTGTGGCTATGACAAGAATTGCCATACCCTGGAGAAAAGAAGCATTGACACACAGTTGGTGTGGATTTTCATTGGCCCCAGTGATGGTCAAGAAGTATTTAAATACTTTCCTTGAAATACATCTATGATATAATCGAAGCATCTTTTGTAGATTATGGACATAAGAAATGAAATTAACATCTTACAGAAAAATTTAGACACAAATTTTGCTCCAACACTACTGAAAACAGCATAGATATGGGAACATTTTCAGTGTCAATGAAATGATAGTAACATAAACTCAGACACAGATGTGACTCATCCCTCAAAAATAATGAGATTCTACCATTATTGTAATCAAGGATGAATGCAGAAGATATTATACAAAGTTGAGTAAATAAGTCAAAGAAAGAAAAAAAGTGCAAGTACCTATGACAGAGTTAAATGATGGCTACTAGAGGTGGTATGGAATAAATAACTCTTAGTTAAAAGTAAAATGATTTAATTATGTAAATCAGCAGTCTATCTAGAAATCAAAGAACAAGAGGATTATAATAATAGGTTATCACTGTGTAATGCAAATTTGGTAAAAGTCAATTTTAAGTTATATTTACTCAAAAAGTCACTATGTGCATTTCTCTACTCATTTGTACACTACAATTTATGTCAAAACATCATATTGCATACTTTAAATGTACAGTTATTAAAAGAAGGTAATTAGGACATGTAAAAATTTTCCAAGGGTTAAACATACAAATTGCTACCATATAAAGATGAATTAAGTGATTAATCCACTGGAAGCCAAGAAGGAAGATGGAGATTTATTCTGTAAGCACCTTCATCCTGGAGTCAATGATATGGAAAAAATGTGATTGTGTATTTCAGCAGCCCTAGAAAATATAACCCACTACTCACCAAGTAAGAAAAATCTATATGGTCCTATCAGCATACTGCCATCACTGACCTTACATACATGGGAAAGATTTATCTTTATTTCCAAATGTAGTCCTAATTTGACTCCCTTCACCTTGCTCAGCATTCCTAATTTATGGAAAAGAACATACGCAATATATATATATATATATATATATATATATATATATATATATATATATTTTACTGGTAAACACTTTTTTTTTCACTTAGAAAAACCAGGACATGTGGTCTTCATATAATATCAGAATTCTTCAAATATTTTTCAAATATATGCATCAATTTACCCAGAGTAGGTAAATTGCCGTGAGGTTTAACAACAAAAAATAAGGCAATATGATTGTTAAAAGAATCTTAGACACAAAACTACAGAGGTTAAGTTGGATAGGAATGTTCTCATGATAGAATAAAACAGGAAAGGGAAAAAAAACTGTACACAAGAAGATCCCCATAACTAGGTGAGAAGTATTCCTGCCCAATCATCTTGCTTACTTTAAGATACTTATTTTTATCTTGGAGAGATTGTTCTTGTATAAAGAACTTGCTGTACAAGAATAAGGACCAGAGTTTGAATATCCTGAACCAATGCAAATGCCAAGCTGGCATATGTCCTGTGCCAGCATGCATGAGACAGGAAGTTCCTGGTGCTGAGTTTGCCTTAGAATCCTTGCCTTGACAATAAGAGTATAGAGACACAGAGGGAGGTGCTATAGATAAACATTCTAAAACATAAATTACACCACTGCTGAATCTCAAGAGGAGAAGATTGGCATCTTCAAGCATTTTGAAATACTTTCTATTTTTTCTGTCCTAAAAGAAAAGATTCATTCTCTGTATGTACTACACTATTATAAAAAAAAAAGTTTTTATATAAGAGCCAAATAATTTTGAAGATGTTGTGTATATATGCATTAACGTTAACAGACTTCTACTTTCAATTAATCATTTCTTATACAGTTTGTTAGTAAATAGAAAAATTTGCTACATTAAGTTTATACAAGTTGAAAAATTAATATTATGAATTGTCAATTGTGATGAGTTTTATTCATTTAGTTTTATAACAATTACATTTATTTATATTTCATCATATTTACAGAAATTTTCAAATTTTTGCACTTCTTTTTCTAAATTATTACTTGAACTTTTTGTTAAAATTCTATGAAGAATAACTAGTAAATTGTTAGGTCTTTCCCATCTCAAACAATAAACTTTTTTCCTTCTTTGTGATATCTTATAGGTTTAAATTTTTACTTACTTTTATTGTATGCAAAATGAAGTTTTTTTTACTAGTTTTAACAATAGATATTATTTTACTTGATATATCTTAAACTATTAAAAATAAGTGCACTTAATACTATAGTATTAGTGCAGTAAATGTTTTCAGAAAAATCTTAAATTTTTTCACGTGTACATCAAGAAGTATGCAACAATTTAATTTTAATTATATTAAAATAAATATTTTTATTATATTACAAATTAACAAAGCTTTATAAATACATGTATTTTTCTTTAAAATTTATTTTATAGCGAGTAGGTGAGAGAAAATTGAAGTATTATTTCTGGAGACCTATATGCTTATTAATAGTATGGCAATTATATCATATTCTATTCAACTATTTCTGAAAAAAACAGAGATAAGCTTATGGGGAGTTCTATGTTAAAGAAAAAATGAAAGAATATCCATACTAAATCACATGTTCAGAGATAAATTCTAAGTAGAATCTTGGTACTTCTAAAGTGTTTGACTTCATCTCTTTATTTCACATAATAAGTCTAGTGATTTTGTTATTTTATTAATTGCACTTTTACAATATGTATGATTCATCTTCAAAGGCTAGGTACATAGGTAATTCTTCAATACTGAAATGCTAATTTGCTAATCATGAATTATATTGCTTGTTAGAGTGCAGTTCTAGTGAATGACAACCAGATGAGGTCCTTTTGCTAAAGCAAATTCAGATAATTAACATGATTGACGCTAATCTGTCCCACACAAAGCTTCACTGTGGGAATTGGACCTCTAGAAGAATGTCATACTGCTATTCAAAGTTGGGTCTTAAAGTTCATTTTCTTTTATAAACAATAAGAGAAAAGTTGCCTTGCTGAGTTAAGATGGAATTATTCAGATTATTTTAGGGTATGGTTTCATGGTTCCATCTAAAATGAAATCAGTTATGATGTTTTCATGACATGATGTTTGAAATTTCCAAGAAATAGCTTAAATAAATTAAAATATAAAATATAATTCTTTTGTGGGGGAATTTATAGTTTGTCTTCTACACTATTGAAAGGGAAGAGATTTAAATAATTAAACGCTCAAGAAAATTGCAGAAAGAAAACAAAGCCTGAGTCCTGTGCTCTTCCTCCTTTCACTGGATTAGAAGAGAGATGTGCCTTTTGCAGGATGGTAGCTTGCAGTGTGCACAGCTGCTATTATGAAGACATCTCTTCCATAAGACAGAGTGCTGCTCTTTGCTGGGTGGATCACAGAGGTTTGATAGCAGTTGTATAGGTAGAAACATGAAGGCATAAGAATCTGCTAGCACAATGAGTAAAATTTTAATAGTACCTCAATGACTAAGGCCACCATTGGATGGTAGAACCCGAAATATTTAGAAAGCTCAGAAACACTGTGTGACATTTTTCAGAAAATGATAAGATACCATGCCGTATTTTTATTTTCCTCATTCTCCTCCACATATAACCAGAGTAAGGTAGTGACTTCTAAATACTAAATGACAACTGTTTTTTTTTCCCCTAGGAGAAATACAGGCAGAAGATTTAAAAGAAAATGCAGAAGGAGGAGGGACCTTTATAGCCTTCTCAATTTTGCATAACACATTTCCTCACTGGACCAATGAAAGAACGTCCTCCCTCCCTCTGTTTACAAATATTTATAGTTATGGTGTGCCACCAGAGCTTAATTTGATGCCATGCCAAGGAAAGTCATTCTTTTAATCTTTCCTCATAAATCAATACTACTAACTCTTTCATCATTTTTTTTGTGGCTTTTCTCGGAAGCTCTTTTAATTTATCTAAATCTTTTTTAGAGCTGAGGTGCCAAGAACTCAATCATAAAGGCAATCTCAATAACCATCCATGAAGAGAAAAATAAAAAAAGGGTAAAATCAAGCTCTAAGCCACTGTAATAACTCAGACTTCTGCCAGGGGCAGTTCTTACTTTAAGGCTTCTTCTTGCCTCAGCCCTGGGATCACACAGAGAATTTTTCTACAAAGCTATTAGGCGGTGGTCAGGAAAATTACTAAACTAATACTGGACAGGAAAGTCTTAAAACACCAGTCCTTCATCAGTAATATCTGTTCTACAAAACATGAGAGGTAGAAAAACATCTGAAGCATGTATATACAAGGACATCTGACTCAGACATCCCTCAACAGTCCATGAAAAAACTATATTCTTGAGGTTTCTACAGAAACAGTAATTCTTTGAACCCCTTTGTATCTGACCCTGGTAAGACAGTTCTTCCTTGTCCTTTATTGTGACATCACCAAAACCAGTCAATTGGTCATCTCTAGGTTTTTTTTGTTATGTAGTTGGTTTCACTGGGATTCTACACTTCAGTCAGTGCTCTCCTTTGTAAGAGATCAGAGACTGTAACCTTCTAAAGTAAAATATATGCTATTTATTTTAGTAATCTGAAAATATTTTTATCTGTCTCAATTGCCATTATAAAGTTCAAATTCAGTATAGTTTATCATTATTTTTGTTGCTTTGATGATTTCTGCTTTAAGGAACAGATGATATTTTGGAAGTAATATTTAAAATTCTAGAGATGTAGCTCAGTAGGAAAATGCAGGCCATCATGTGGAGCTGGGCCTTTGATCCTCAGCAGGAAACAAAAGTTAGAAAAAGTTCTTCAGTCTCTCTATCAATCCTCACACTGCTTGTCTGAGGGTGTCGGGATTGAATGACAATATAGTTTCCCCAAATTTGCTACAGTACAATTGTTTGCTTGACTATGGTCCACTAGATTTCCTTATAACTAAGAAAAAAAGTCGTTTTTGTTTGTAAGAAATGAATAGAGGTTTAATATACATTGTTAAAGGCGTTACAAATTGCATATGTATAGTTTGTCCATGTCTGCAACCAAATAAGAATACACTAGCTGTAAAAGAATGCAGACTGAACTTTTTAGCCTATTTCTGTTCACAATTTCTGAGGAAATCGAATATAATGAAGCTGTCTCATTTTGTGCTGCAAGTAATGAGTTAAAACAAAACAAAACAAAAGCCAACAAAAAATAGTGGGGAAGAATGTAAGAGCTAAAGAACAGAGTCAGAGAAGAAAATTGTCAGAGTGTGATCCCTAAACCCATTAAGTCTCACCAGCATGACCTAAAGTAACAGGAAAGACACCAAGAGACATGCTAATGATAGAAGAGGGTAAAACTTCTGAGTCCTCAATACTAGATAAGGCAGGTGTGTGTGCGTGCGTGTGTGCGTGTGTGTGTGTGTGTGTGTGTGTGTGTATGTGTGTGTGTGTGTGTATTTGTATAACAACATAAAAATGAAATCCATGAATGAGAGCAAGAAATGGAAACATATGAGAGGTTGAAGAGGAGCAAAGAAAAGAAGAAATAAGTATAATTTCAAAATTAAAATAGCAATAAAAAGACTCATATTGACATACTGTTTTTACCCATAGATCAGTGCCTTGCTCAGTCTCCATTAGACAAACATTTCCTTGCAGTAGATGGGAATTATCATAGAGACTACAGTTCCATGGGCCTCTTCCACAGTTCTTTGTCCTTGAGGATTATAAGGAATCCCAGTAATATGGGAGATATTAAATTGCTGACAAAAAGTCTCACATGCTCGACTTCAATAGCCAGTTCCATTATCTGGTCTTTTTTAATTGGATATTTTATTTATCTACATTCCAGGGGTTATCGCCTTTCCCCACCCCACACTCCCCACCCTGAAACCTCATATCCCATTCCTCCTCCTTCTACTTCTATGAGGGTGTACCCCCACCCATCCACCCATTCCCACCTCCCTGCCCTCAAATTCCCCCATACTGGGGCATCCAGCCTTCATGGGATCAAGGCCCTCCTCTCCCACTAATGCCTAACAAGGCCATCCTCTGCTACTAATATAACTGGAGCCATGGGTCCCTCCATGTGTGTTCCCAGGCTAACTGTTTAGAGCCTAGGAATTCTGGTTGCTTGGTATTGTCGCTCTCCCCATGGGGCCGCAACTTTAAAACAATATCTTCATAAGATAAAAAAGGGGGAGGTATATCCCCATACACCACAAATTTATGTAAATCATGTCCTTTTTATTTTAAATGGTATTAATACTCATAAAATAGAAATTAAGGCAATGATGGTTTTGAAATAAAATGTTTTGTATCTTTCTTCTAAAAATACCTAGCAACTTGTTACCTATGCTCTTCCAAGAAAAGAAAAATGGCTAAGGCCTGAATTGATCTAAAACCAAATAAACAGCACTGAAGACCTGGCCTATATAAACTTTAATGAAATGTTTTCACAAATTTTAATATTTTTACCCCAAGGTTTGAAGGTAATACAGAAATCGTACAATTGAATCATCGCACACACTGAGAAAAGGATGTTCTTTTTGGATAGGAAAAATATATTCATTCATATATGGTAAAAGAGGAAAAAGTTTAAGAAACTAAATTAGGAATGTTTTCAAAGTCAGGCTTGCATAATTAAACATGACAGGATGTTAAGTGATTCCAATCTTACATCACTTGTTACTTAAGATGTACAATATTCAATCTCAGTTATTTTATCTCATTTTCACATATAATGACATCATTTATACTAAATCATAGATACATGTTATGCTGACTCAGAAGTTTTAAATCCTTTATGTAGAATTTAAATGTCAAAATTAGAATTTTGTCAAATAGTATATGTTTAGAGAGCTTGCGATAATAGAAAATGTCTGAAAAAATGTCGCTTACTCACTTAAAAAGTTTTATACCTTCAAAAGCTAAAGTTGTGTTTCTTCAATTTTATACCACACATTCACATTTGTTTTCAAAATGCTTCTTTTTAATTTTTATTAAACTAACACATATGTGTATCGTTGGTCTGTATGCTGGAGAACAGGTGCTTGAAAAGTCGATTGGGTCTACTAAATTTGAGTAATAGGCAGTGATGAACTACCTGATATGGGTGTTAATTCGAGTCTTCTGCAAGAACAGTGTGTGCTCTTAACCATTGAGCCCCTGTGTACACTCTTAACTATGTAACATGAATAATTTTAAAGAGCAAGTGTTGCCTCATTTTCCAGATTATAAGCATAATATACACTAAATGTTTTTATACAGGATGTTTAATATATATAAAAGTATCTTTCTTTCCAAATTGTATTCCTTTGATTTCCTTTTGCTTTCTAATTGGTCTAGCTCGAACTTCGAGTACTATTTTGAATAGATAGGGAGAGAGTGGGAAACCTTGCCTTGTCTCGGATTTTAGTGGGATTGCTTCTAGTTTCTCTTCATTTAATTTTATGTTGGCTGTCAGTTTGCTATATATTGCTTATATCATGATTAGGCATGTGCCATATGTTTTAAAAGTCTCTAAGACTTTTAACATGAAGAGGTGCTGTATTTTGTTGAAATCTTTTTAAACATCTAAGGATCGGATCATAATGCTGTGTTCCTTGAGTTTGTTTATATAGTGTATATGTTGATGTATTTTTGTGTACTGAACCATCTCTGCATCCCTGGGTTGAAGCCTACTTGATTGTGGTGAATGATGGTTTTGATGTGTTCTTGGATTTGGTTTGCAAGAATTTTACTGAGTAGTTTTGCATTGATATTCATAAGTGAGATTGGTCTGAAGTTCTTTTTCTTTTTTGGGGTTTTTGTATTTCAGATGATATGATAGTATACATAAGTGGCCCCCAAAATTCCACCAGAGAACTCTTAAACAACAATAGCAAAGTGGCAGGATATACAATTAACTCAAACAAATCAGTACTCTTCCTTTATAAATGATAAACAGGCTGAGAAAGAAATTAGGGAAATAACACCCTTCATAATAGCCACAAATAGTATAAAATATATTGGTGTAACTCTTACAAAGCAAGTAAATAATCTGTTCAAAAGAATTTCAAATCTCTGAAAAAAAGAAATCCAAGATGACCTAAGAATGTGGAAAGATCTCCTGTGTTCATGGACTGGTAGGATTAACATAGCAAAAATGGTCATCTTACCAAACACAATCTACAAATTCAATGCAATCCCAATTGAAATTTCAACACAATTCTTTACAGACATGAAAAGAACAATTCTCAACTTTATATGGGAAAACAAGAACAACAATCAAAAACCCAGGAAAGTCAAAACAATTCTCAACAATAAAGAACTTCCAGGTGACTCACCATCCCTGCCCTCAAGCTATACTACAAAACAATAGTGATGAAAAAAAAAAAAAAAAGCATGGTATTGGTACAGAAACAGATAGGTCAATCAATGGAATAGAATCGAAGCCCCATAAGTAAATCTACACACCTATGGACACTTGATATAGACATCAATGAAGTAAATCCACACTCCTATAGACACTTGGTAATTAGCTATTTTGAAGACCTTTAATTCTCCTGATTTATTTTTTATTTCCTACATAGATTTTGAAGAGTTTTGTTTTGTTTTTTTTTTTTTTTGATTTTTATGTCCTTTCATTAGTTGGCTTTTCTATTGTAAACACAATGATCACCAACAACTTGGAAAGTGAAAGGTCTTTGTAACTTTACAACTAACAGTATATCATGAAAGAAGTTAAGACAAGAATTCAATCCAGGAATGTGAGTGAGGTATCTGAAGCAGAGACCATTGAGGAATGATGGTCACTCTTTTGTTTCCTATGACTTGCTCGGTCTGCTTTTTATATATGACCCGGGATCACCTACACAGCAGTTGTACTGATTACAATGAACTAGACCTCCTCATATTAATAGTTAAGCAAGAAAAGAGCCCATAGATTTGGTCATTAGACAACCTGATGGAGTCCTTTTATCTATTGTGATTTCCCCTTTTAAGATGACTCCCACATATGTCAGGTTGACAAAAAAATAAACAAATAAAAAACTAATGAACATATAAGTATAACCCCTGCTAGCCTTTGTGAGCACTAATAGAAAACAAGATATTGATATATATGTTTTTCAGTTTCTTTCAAAATTTCTGAAATAGATTTTGAGACAAAAAGTGCAGGACTAAATGGCAAATAAAACTATCATCACATCTGAACTACTGTTAAAGATAAGATAATGATTTTCATGTCTTTCAGTAGCACTGGATGAGAAAGCTCACAATACTTCCTCCTTCCCCAAAAGGGTCATAGTGACAATATGAAAAACAAATGTTCATTATAGTTGTATTTGAAGATGACTTGATTAGAATAATGATATTATATTTTCCATTAAAGCATACATTTTTGTATTTATTTTAGAAACTACAAAGAATTTTTTTCACTTAGCTTTCAAAGTAATCATTTTGATAGGGCAGATAATGTTTGTGACCTGGTTTGTAAAGCCTCATGTTATTTAATTACATCAAACCTTTTATATTTTAGAGTAGACAGTCTAGTAGATAAGCCTTTAGTGTTTAATTTGTTTATAATATTTTTGTCTACATAACACTCTAGACATTTTGATTCTAAAGATTTTCCCTATGAGACATCATATGATTTAATATCTAAAATGTAATTCTTCTATTTCATTTTTGAATTTAAAAATGTCATTAATAATTCTGATGTCCATAACCAGAGAAAGGAACATAACTGTATACTTTGTTTTCTCTCCATTGGGAGACTTGTCCTCCTGGGTGGGAAAAAATTGGCCTTCAGCCATACCACCCCAAATATACCAGATCTCTCCAAAATGACTAATGGGATCCCAAATAAAATATTCAAGGATTGCATTGTAATCTGTGAGCTAAGACTGTGGTAGGTGATGAGCCCAGTGGCAAAAACATAGCCTATCATCTTGAGAAATTTCATTTAAGGCTAAAAAAAAAAAAGTATGGACTGTAATGCCAAGTGTTAACAAATGTTTTGCAGAAGAAAGGCAAAAGGTAGAGTATAAAGAGAGAGAGGATTGGACAATCCTGGGTATAGGAGAAATATCACAGGTGACAAAAGGCCACTCTGTGAGAAGAGCTATCATCCATGTATGTGAAGGAACATTGTGTTGGGTCATTTACCATCGTACTATCTATAAATTCATGGATCAGAATTTGGTTTTATCAATTAGACAGAAATTTATGTGCAAGTCACTATACCCTATTTCAAAATTCACTAACATGTAAATAATAGGTTACTGAACCACAATGTTTTATTGATTGTGGATGAGTTGTATTAATTAAAGCTATTTAAAATTAACCATTTTTCTCAATCAATAATCATCAATACTTCTGCAAAACTTGACTTTTAAATGTCCACCACCCAACTAAGTATAGCTGCGGTTCAGTTTACTCTTTTTATCCCAAGTGAAATGCCATTATGTAAACAACCAACTCTTGCTTTATGCTTGCAGTGGCTATCAAATTATAAATACTGCATCTTCTATTTTGAGTAAAGAAGACATGGATTTGTTGTATGGAAGTATCGCTATGCTATTACTGCTACAATTATGATATTTAAAAATTAATGCACAAGTTACTTTGAAACACTGATATTCCCAGTGCGGTGAAGGAAAACACTAAGCCATTTTCATTTAAGATTATTAAACCTAAATGCATTATTCAAAGGTTCAAAACACGCAAGCTACTTATTTAGAATTACTAATCTCTTTTATTCATCTAAATAAATGCACTGACTCTATTCAGGCATAAATTGCATTCAATTCAAAACAGAATTTAATATATTTTCTCATAAAATATTAACATCACAATAATTAATCATGCAACCTTAGGTACATTTTAATATTCTAAAGAAAATCAGGGAAAGCACAGACCCAGAGAAGCAGCACAGAGATGTAAGGACAAAGGTTGTTTTCTAGAGAGTGAGATTGTGTACACCCGGCATTCTGAAATAACCTATTTGAGGTTCATATTTATTTCACATTTACCATAGTCTTCTGTTACTTACAAGTATTAATATGAAAATCATAAATTCCATCACAATTGAGATTAGTTCAGAAAATAATAAACACCAAAGTGTTATTATTCTAGATTCATAAACAAAACTTTTGTGATAGAGTTTGGTGTGCAGGCCCCTTTTTAATAAAAACAATTTCCTTGTTTTAATAAGAACTTTTTCTTTTATATCTGAGAACTACTTAAGTATCCCATGAGTTTCAAATATTCACATTACATATTTCTAACTTCAAATTCTCTTCTGAGACAACATAGAAAAAGAATATAATCTGACTTTATAAGCTAAGTGAGATAATGTAAGTTACTCTATATTTAGAATATTGAACTAATTGAATACAGAATAAGGGAATGTGCAAAGTAACTTGGACATTTTTTAACATTATTATAATATTATTGAATAACTTAGGAATACTATATGCTTTTGATCAAACACACTATTATTCGAAAAACATATAGTAAGAAATATGTATCTCTGGAAGGTGATAAAAAGCTTCATTAGAAAACACCACTTGAAAATAACAAAGGAAAAAAATATATATCAAAACAAGAATTTTTGAAATCTCAGAAACAATAAAATAATAAAAATCTAAATAAATAAAATATTTATAGTACAACTGACAAACAAATATTAATAAATTATAAAAGGTAAACAGACTACAGAAAAGAGCAAAGGGAAAGTATTAACATTACACAGAAGATGGTATTTATATTTCTATTCAACATGTAAAAATGTTTCCTCTTTGTAGTCAGTGAAATACAAATAAAAAATATTAAAATACATGAGAAAATGAAGAATTTAAAAATTTTACTATGCTCATTATTATTAATTATTATTGTTAAAGATACTTCTGGAAAACCTAGGTGGATTAGGAATTGTTACTTCTATGTTCGGATATAAAATTATTTATATATTATAATGCATTTATGAATATGGACAAATAAGATCTGTTTGGAGAAATTTAGCTCAAAGGGAGAACTATTATACATATGAAGAACATAAGTACAAATATGATTCCTGCAGCTTTGCAGTTAGAACAAATGTGGAGGAAAATTATTTTAAATATCTAATGAGAGGAAAATGTTTATATATTTTTGCTATAATGAATGTATGAGATTATGTTGTTAAAAATTATATCAAGTTACTTCTTTAAGCCTAGAGGAATAATCACATCTTTTTAAAGGAAAAAGGTATTTGAATTATAGGGAATTGTAAATAGTGATTTTCTATCCTGAAAATTTATGGAAACCATATTGCATGCATATCTTTCTGTCTATCTATCCACCTAAAAAATATTGTAATCATACACATCTTTATATTTGCAAGTATAGCAGTAGAATATCACATAAAATGGTATGTTACTTTTGATTATTTAAAGGATTTAATGGACAGAAGTAAAAAAAAAGTAAAATATTAATTTCTTAAACAAAGCAACATTAATTGATTTAATAACTTTTAGGAAATTGTGCCACATTTAAAACTTATGCAAGTTTTTGAATCCCCACCAATGTATCAGTTGAAAGTATCTATGATACTATGAATATACCCAAAAGAACATGCATATATACAAATAGAAAGACATATTAACAAAATTCATAAATTTTATTATTCAGAAAAATCAAAGGTGAGAACCAAGTATATATTTGCTTAAGAATTGTTAAATAATATATGTCATATGTATCCCTATGACCTTACACATGACACGTCCAAACAGCCAGAGTATCATTGATAGAATGGTGACTATCTTGGCTTATTAGACCAAGAAGACAATGACACTGTTGCTAAGGGATGTTTCTTTTGTCATTTTTCTTTCATGGCAGTTGTGTATTGGGGGAGTTTTCTAATAATAAATGGTTATGATAGCTGCACAGCCTTGTCAATATGCAATGTCCTCTAAGTGAGTGAATTATATACTGTGCAATAATATCGTGGTGATGCTGAAAAGTAATGTAGATGTCATGCATCATAGAAGTTATACATTTCATCTTTAAATGCCATGTTACGCTCATTAAACTGAGCATATACATTGTATATCCTGCAATCTAATCAGATGAAATTCTGTGTAAGTAAAAGTGTTATTGTTTAAAAATTTCCACTCAGATATTCACATCGTGAGAGTAGTTTGTAATCCCAGCTCTCCAAACAGAAGGCAATGATCACCACAATCCAGAAATCCTTCTGGTCTACCTAGTAAAATCCAGGCTAGCCAGGGTTATAGTGAGACTGTCTTAGAAGTGGAAGGAAATGAAAACAGAAAGCCAAAAAAAATGGGAGGACACAAGTTTCAGTTTAACTTGTCAATACTTTTTTAATATCAAATTTTGAATGTAAGGAAGTCTTTCAAGTTTGTCATAAAGCCACTCAGCTTTTCCTAAATGCCTATCAAGGATTTATGATGATATAGAGGTCCATGTAAGTACAAATGTAATACTCTGATGCAACACAGTATATCACTAAACAATTGGAGTTACAGTAGACTTTCCCCATTGATGTTCACGTGTAATTAAAGAACTAAAACTATATCTAAATAACAATAAAGACAATAAGATCAATTTAAGAGCAAACCCAGATTCATACCTACAAGTTTTTATATATTGTAATGTCAATTGTGAGTAACTACATGCCTTTTTCCTCCAGTTTTGGTTCTATGTCTGTGCTTCATAAGCAACACTGTTAGAGATAATATAGATGTGAGACTGGTTTGGTATACTGATGCATGCCAGGAGCCATAATGGGACAAGCTAATAATTAGCAGGTGATCATCCTGAAATGGCTTGCCTTGGATTATTATAAAATCTGCTACAAGTGAGCCCTTATTCAGCAAGGCTATACAGGACTTATTGTAGGAAAGATTCATGCTATTAATATGCATTTCCTATTATTATTATTATTATTATTATTATTATTATTATTATTATCGTTATTATTAAACAAATATAACTATCACTAAGCAATATCACACCCATTTGGATTAGATCTCTGCAGATTCACGAAGATGTACTGTCTTGTGGTGATGCTATATAGACAAATAGATGACTTCTTAAGTCTTAATGGTGATCCTATAAGAATTCCTAAAGTTACATCAATGATTATTAAATTCTTTTATAATGGGACTGCTATTAGGTCCTTTTCTGGTAGTCAAAACTGCAATGTGAACTCTGCCACTCTCCCAAGTGTCATCAATTAATTGCTCTTAGATAGTAACCAGACTTTCTCCTACTCAGAGCACATTTCAAAAGGTTGTAAAACAATTAACCGAAGGCTAAAAGGGAACTAACGATTTATTATAGGTACTAGGACAGAAAATAAAATATTGCAAGGGTTTATCTATACAAAATTTCACTAATTACTCAGTTATAGTTGTAAACCTTCAGTGAACCTGTGGAACTAGACAGGTGATGGATGTCTAACTAGATAATTACTCCTAATGGATATTCATGTAAATATTCTCTGTTGTAAACTTCTATTTCAATTTATGATTTGAATTTTGGGGTGACCTTGTGATGAACTTTGTAACATGTGACCATGTACTCTGAAAAATGTATAAGTACTGAAGACAAAGACAAAGAAGTAGTAGTCGTAGTTGTAGTCATAGTCCTAATGGTAGTCATTCTTCCCTTCCTTTCCTTTTCCCCTCCCTAGCATTCTTTCCCTTAAAACTTTTCCCTTATTAGAATTTTTTCCTTTTCCCCACTTAGGACCTTTCCACTTTTTCCCTTAGATAACTTTCATAGAAAACTTTTTACACTTAGTAATAAACTCTATAATAAGTTCTCTAAGAGTTTTTTCTTCCTGTGACCTCAGGCTAGCAGGCATAAGTTAGGGCCCAGCAGTTCCTGCTGAGAGAGTACAAAGGCTATTTACTTAATCCTTTGCCATTTTGGGGCTGAGATGCTAAGGGCCAGAAACTGCAGTTTCTGGCCAGAGGATCACAGAAAGCAGGTCAGCTACAGGAGCATAGAAACGTAGATAAGTAAACTTTTATTATACAGCAGCCCTAAATGTCTAAGACCATGTCTTACTCCCAGAAGACACTCCTCCCCCTCGGCTGCCTCAAGAAGAACCAAGAAGAAAGAAGACACCTCCACCCATGCTGGGACTGGCCCCCAGCAAATGAAAGTGGTTTCACTGTAAGTTCAAGGACAGTTTGAACCACATGGGGAGTTCTAAGCTCGCCTGACTTAGAGCAAAAAAGCCCTGTCACAAAAGCATATAATTGGATTGATAATATTCTGGCTTTCAGTCAAGGGCAGGGGTCTATACAACCTCTAACCAGTATTTCCTTGCCCATAGCTAATCATGTCACATACAAAATACAGTTTCTTCTGTATGCTAAAGTGGTAATAGCTTGCATTTTGAGGTCAAATTGAGCTTATCTTGCATTCTGGCTCAAGCACTTTCTAAGCATTTCCTTGGTTACTTAAACTTTCCAAACCAATGCCCTCCTGTACAAAATTGCACCTGTTTAGAGGTTCTTTGGCAGTTCCTTAGCCATCATTAAAAGGATGCCTTCAGTGCCTCTTCAAACAATTCTCCTCTTTTTCCTAATTTAGCCTACAACTTACCACATTAACCAATCTTCGCTTGATTTTATTTTTAGAAAAACAAATTCTCCCAACTTTATCATCCTATCATCCATTTCACATCTTTACTTTTCAAAACTACTTAATGCACAGTTATGTGAATAAGCTGCCAAATAAACTCTAACGGCTTTAGCATGACCTTTAAAATTTCTCTTCATGTAGTCTCCCTGCTATTCCAGTAAAATTCACACATACATACAACTCGTTTTCTCTAATTCTGTCATTTGTCTAAAGTCATTCTTAAAGAAAGACTAACTATATTAGCTTTAAACTTCTTTCTCCTGTTATCTATGTCTACCTATATTTTACGATTTCCTATTCTGTTAAAAAAATAAATAAGTGAAACCTTACTTATCCCAGTCCTTACAATTATCTTCCTTAGCGTTTACATACTTGTTAAAAGTATTCCTAATGCTTTTATAATTAGGAATTATAAATTACTACTTTAAAGCCATGTCTTCCTTTTCAAGTCTGCAAAATGGCAGTTTTTAGAGTTAAGAAACCTATTACTTTTATATTTAACAAATTTTTTCAGAAATTATTTACTGTTGTGTTCATCTATATATTTTATGTATAACATTTTTATACTTTATGTATAAAACATATATACTTTATGTATAACATAGTCTCCGATAAAACACTATTTACAATGAGAAGTCCATCATCATTTGGGGAACTTGACTGGTTCACCTTTGGTCAATTTTCTTTCAATGCAATCATCCAGTCAAGCAACATGTACATGTAGTAAAATTAATTAAGCTTCAGAATCATCAAGAAGATAAAATCCCATTATGTAACTTTAAAACAATCAAAGAACATTCTGTAATTTTAAAAATAGAATAGAAATAGCATTGTATTCCAATGTTTTGGCCTCAGGGGAAAAACCATCATTCTTTAATAGTTTTAGATTTGATATATTTTGTGTTTTTGTCATTTTTTGAAAATATATGCAAATAGTTTATAATTTATTATTTAACATAATAATAAGAAAAAACTGAACAACAGTAAGAAATGAAGTAACGCACCTAATGTAAGAATTGACCAACTATTTTATACCAATCCTACTTATTGCTTTTCCTGGTAAATGTTGTTGATTTCATCTATATTTGCATGCTGAAAATTGCACTAATCCAAATACCTTGGTGTCATGTAAACTGCAAATATAATTTATAAAATACAAATTTCTCATGAACACCAATTTAATTTCACAAAAACTTTCACTTAATGGTGTGTGTGTGTGTCTGTGTGTGTGTTGCGAAGGTACATGTGCACACATTTTTGTGAAGATGCAGACTCCAGAATTCAGTGTTAGTCATTATCTTTTATCAGTTCCCCCTCTCTCTTATTTTTGGAGACCTGGTCTCTAATTGAACCTAGACGTACCAATTCATTAACACAGATTGCTCATGGAGCTCCACAGTGCCTCCTTCTTTTGTTTCCCAAAGCTAGAGTTATAGGCACACTGCCATATCTGTCTTTTTATTGTGGGTTCTGTAGATCTAGATGAAGGCTCAGTGCTTAGCTAGCAAGTACTTTATAAGTGGACTATTTCTCTCATTTCTTAATGCTGACTCTATCCTGTCTTCTCCCTTGCACTGCCTTACAATAGAAGGGAAGTTTGAAGAAATAAAAATAAATTCTGATTCTTTTCATCTCCTTTATTTTGGGGGTATTTTTTAAACAATCCATTCCCCATTCCCCATTCCCCATTCCCCATTCCCCTTTTGGACTCATAACTGTCATATAGACTTAGGTCACAAATGTCAGGCTATTCTAGCAAAGTCATGTATTTGTTCCAAATGCAAGCTTACTAAAGAGTCTCTTTTTAGAGGGAGATAAGACATTAAAGAAGAGTATAAAAAATAAACATACTTGGGTTTAAAGTAGCTTCGAAGTTCATCTGAAAAGATGGAAAAAGTTCTTAAAGGTTAATTATAGCTAATTCCAAAGGTCAACAAAATACAAGGTAAAATAACAATAAAACTGTTTTTTGTAGATGAACTGAAGACAGGCCTAGGTTTAGAGAAGGTTTAGTTTCTTGGGAGTTCAAAAGGGCAAGTTTATAAGTAGCAGACCTTGGCTGTGGTGACAAAAATCAAGATGACAATAGAGCTGTGCCTTTATCTTGAGTAAAGAAAGCAAAGGAGAGAGGGAGCTTTTCAAACTGAGATGGTCTACTGAAAATGTAAACAGATGAAATATAAAACTTTAGTCCATGTTCATTGACTATAGAAAAACATCCAAAGCTAGATACTTTATAAAGAAATGAAGGTTATTTGGTTTATAGTCTGGGACATAAAGAAGTCAAAGAACATGAAAGCAGCTCTGGTTAGGGAGATCTGATTAAGTCATACTTTGATTCATGTTATTGTGAAAGCGGGTGCAAGAGTGACCACAGACAAGAAAGGAAGAGAGAGTAGGTACAAGTCAATCTTGCTTATTTACTTTTTCTAGAATTATCTAAATGCCCACTTGAAATACTTAAAATCCTCCCCAAAACAAAACTTCTGCTGTGGTCAAACACTGCAACACTCACGTGTGGACTTTAGATATACTGCATTTAACCCAAGCATATGGGAACTAAAACTAAGTATAAATCTCACTGATTTTTAGATGCAGTAGATAATTCTCAAGGATATACATGGTGAAGTTGAAGAAGAAGAAGCTACAGAACTTGAAAAAATGGTCAAAGAAGAGGGGATCACTTGTCATTATAATTTCACATAAACATTATCTATGAAGTGCCTGATACTAATCTCAGCTTTGCCCACAGGCTCTCTACTACAAATAGAGGTATAAATTGATCATCTGAATATAACTGTGATTCGTATTTATTAGTAAGTAGTACAAGAAAGTACTCTTGCATATATGTGAGTGTGAGAAATAACACCGAGGCTTATAAAATATTAGACAACAGAACCTGCTAATCAGGTAAGCACAACATAAAAATGTGTAGAAGGCAGTGGGTGATGCAGGATGCCCGTATAGAGGCAAAACTGCAGAGTCCTGGAGAACAAACATTGTGAGTTTCCACTAAGCCATAAACAACTGGCAATGTCCAGAGGCTTCTACAGCTCCATGCAACCTCATAATGATGTTAATTCTTGGAATAGTCTTTAATTCTAGGTAACATGTAATGGAATATTATGCTTTGTTATTTTTGTTTGCTTCAAAATTAATTCTCCATAATCAGTTCTTACAGTTACCTGATTAAACGCCAGTGTGCCCCTTCTGTTTCTTCTTGGATTCTATGGACTGCACTAGAAAGTACAGCTCATATTTCCCATTATTTGCATTCCCTCTGCTCTGACATCACATGTTTCAGACTTTTATGTTCTGCTGTGTGGCTCAAGAGAGCAACTTTACCACATGCTGCCATTGAAATCACTGCTTCTGATTGCTTGGGTGGGTGCCACAGTACTTCCGTACAGCTCCCAGTGGCTCCATCCCACCTGATATACCCACTTAGACACTCTCCAGTGGAGAACCAAACATTGCAAAAACAAATTGAAAGTCACTGAACAAATGAGGGTGTTAAGCCCAGTGGGGTGGACTAGATGTACAGAACACTGCAGAGCTAATCAGGGAACCAACCATACAACCTGAAAACACAAAAAGAGCTGAAACTATAACAGTGGAAGAGCCTCATAATGCATGTGTCTGATACCTCCAGTTAGTTCAAAGATGTCCTGCCAGGATGTCCTAAATGTGGGCAAACACTGATCTTAGTGTGAGCATACATAGCTTCAAAGATGAGCTGAGTTAATAGCTGTGTCTGTAATTCCAGGCAAAGCAACCCATTCTCAAACTGCTTATAATGCCTCAGTATGGTATAATAGTGATCTATCTCATGTGAACTGTGTTTATCTAATAGTATGTGAGAAGCAATCAGAATTAAAAAACAATGCTAAAGAACACTTATGTGAATTACATTCCAAACATTACAGACTTACAGGTACAAGCAGCTACTTTGTCACTGGTACTTTTTATATTCCGATGGCACCTGCTAAGGATGGTTACATTTCAAAGATCAGGATTTGGCACTCATTCCTCAATTCTAGCAAAATGATGCCCACAAATAATGAAAATGAATATCAAAGTGACAAAGAAGTGTGTGGAGAGTGACACAAACTAGCAGACATTTTGTATCTTATTATTAAATTATGTGTTAGACATTAAAATTCAAACATAAGATAAAGCTTCTCTGTATTTGTGCACATACACCAGTCACTTATTAGTTTACTATTTTGAGACACAGTGTCTCTCTAAGACTGGATTTTGCTGATACTGGATTTGCAGCTAGACTGGCTAGCCAGAAAACCTTCAAAAATCCTTCAGTCTTTGCTTCCAGGCTGAGATTACTGCAATGTGCAGCATCCTTTCTGACTTTGTACATGGGTCTAAGGATTGAATTCTGGGCTTCATGCTTGTGCAGAAAACCTGTTACCATATCTGGAGCACTTAGACATATTTTCCAGAATACCATTTAAATTATTGTTTTAAAATTGAAGTCACAGTAATGCTATTTAATGGATGTGTAAACATGATTAAGTACTGGTAATAAAACCTAATTTCCCTTCTTTCTCAAGCTTTAGATGGTTGTGATGAAAGGCTGGTGTGCATCATTGCCTCTTTCTTCAGCCGCTCCTCCTCCCTGTTAACACTGCTGCCCATGTTTCCTCACATGCCAAAAGCAAGGGATTACATATTGTCCTTCTCCAGAGGAAAGAAGAAATGGCCAAGATTGTAAGTGGTGGGGAACTCCACAGAACAAATATGCCCAAGATGTTCTAAGGAAAGCAGCTACCAACTGAGACAGCTGCTTCCTATCAATCTATCAACAATAAATCTCAGAACTATAGTGATTATAATGCACTATAGATAAAATAGATGTAATAACCCATAATAGCATATAGAAATAAGGCCACTTAACTCATATCCTTAGAGTAGTTAAAATTTATTTTTTAAATTTATATACATGAAGACTTTATTTATACTTTTCAGTGATGATTGTGATCTCATCAAAACTGATTATGGTGAATGTGAAAGGACTGAAGGAGCTGAAGGGGTTTGCTTCCCATCGGAAGGATAACAGTATCAACCAACCAGACCCTCTAGAGCTCCCAGGGACTAAACCACCAACCAAAGAGTACACATGGAGCAACCCATGGCTCCAGCTGCATACGCAGCAGAGGATGCCCTTGTTGGGCATCAATGGGAGGAGAGGCCCTTGGTCCTGTGAAGTCTTGATGCCCCAGTGTAGGAGAATACCAGGGTGGGGAGGGTGGAGTGGGTGGGTGGGTGGGGCAACACACTCATAGAAGCAGGGCAGGATGGGATAGGGGATTTGTGGAGGAGAAACTGGGAAAGGGATAACATTTGAAATGTAAATAAAGAAAACACTCACTAAAATAAAAGAAAAAAGATAAAAAAAATAAAAGAATAAACTACTGACTGGAAGCACACAGTTGACAAGTGACACACTCATCACCATCAATTTTACAATAAAGCACCAGACCCTCAATACATGAGTGTGGTAATCACATCAGAAAAATTGCCACAAAAGTGATAATTTACAGGTGGAAGAGTCTTCTGAAGTTGACAATATGAAATGTGAGCTTGGCTGAAAATACTGAAAAGCTACAGAAGTAAAGAAGAGATAGCCAACCCCCTGGACAGCCTCCAAAACCAATAAAACAAAAACAAAAACAAAATCAGATAAGTGCTCACACTATAAATGCCTCCTGAAACTATCCTCTATAGCTCTGACAAATAAGAGGAGATCTACAGCGGTGGTGTATGTGTCATTTGGGAACTCTAGGAAAGCCATAGTTTGACCAAGGGAGAGGAATATTTGTGATAATGAATGCGCAAGGCAGACTTCAGATTCTGCTCCATGTACAGAAGAATCCACCAAGAGCTGGATATGCTAGTACAGGCCTGACACTCCAACACTCAGAAAGCAGACACATGAGTGTTAGAGGATCTGGGTAATTCTTAGCTACATAGTGAACACAGTGAAAGAAAAACTAAGATAAATAAAAAAAGATGACTAATGATACAGTTCACTGGTAGGGCAAGTACCAAGCTACAGCTCTTATAAAGTATTTTGTTGTATTCATATGCTCAGGAAAGGTAATTATCACTACAAATGACAGCTCTAAATAGATAATAATGGCAACAACAATATAATACATTGACAGTGACCAGTCTATGTGTAGACTACACTATCAATGAGGGTAAGTCCTTCATTTTACCTTCTAAGGGGGCCTGATTCTGTCATTTGTGCTCATATTTTTAGAACACCTATTTTAAAAAAGGAAGTGGTTACAGAAACCCAAGCTAAGATTAAAGATTTCCCTAAAATGTATTTTTAAATAGGTCAAGTTGATCCAGGAATCAGTTTCTTTCCTCTAACCCATGAACAGTCACTGAGAATAGCAGAAGGTCTAACTCACTTGGGGCTGAGACAGAGAGAAGTGGGTTGCTTCAATTCCACTACTGTTCTGCCACCCTGCGAACCCACCCTACTCCTTAGTAAGGAGACTGAAGACTGAAAGCAGAGAATAAAGTTGTTTTGTGCCTGCTGTGCTTTCATCTTTATGAGCAACACTCTGAAGCAGCTCAGCGTTTCTATCTCCTCACTGTCTTCTAGCTACTTCTGATGCCTACTGAATAGCTCTTTCTACTCCTTTCACTTATACTTTATGGCTGGAAGAAATTTCAGCTAAATAAAATTAAAAGGAGTAAAACTACCATTTCAGTGGTCACTCTAAATTATCTGCTTCAGTACATTAACTCAAACACTCACTTTGATCTAAAAACTCTTGGTTCAAAAGTCATCAGTTTAGATACACACTAGCATTTGTAGGTCAGGCCTACACAGACTTTTAATCCTAGCTAGGAAGGATGTGGAGGCAGATAGATTGTAAATCTAGGTTCTTTCTAGATGAAAAAGTGAGTTCAATGATAAGTTGTGAAAGTTGTAGAGGACCTACAGCAAGCCACCAAAAACTGGACATTCTAGAACAGGCCTGCAACTCCAACACTCAGAAAGGAGACACAGGAGGGTTAGTGGATATGGGCAATTCTTAGCTATATGGTGAACACAGTGAAAGAAAAGACAAGAAAAAGATGACTAAAGACACAGTTCGAGCCAGGTGGTGGTGGCGCACGCCTTTAATCCCAGCACTTGGGAGACAGAGGCAGGCGGATTTCTGAGTTCGAGGCCAGCCTGGTCTACAGAGTGAGTTCCAGGACAGCCAGAACTACACAGAGAAACCCTGTCTCAAAAAACCAAAAAAGAGAGAAAAAAAAAAAAGAAAAAAAAAAGACACAGTTCGCTGGTAGAACAATTTTCTACCAGAAGCACAACCCTGTGCACAATACCCAGGATTATTAAAACTGTTCCACATGAATCTCTCCATTATTTTACTCGAGCTATGATGCTCTAGGCCCGTGGTTCTCAACCTTCTACTTCATAACTGTAATTTTGCTACTGTTATGAATCAAAATGTAAATATCTGCTATTCAAACCCCCAAAGGTTTCACTACACAGGTTGAGAACCAGTACTCTAGGCTGTTTGCACAGTGCATAACAAGAGAATGTCTACACTCACTACCTCTGTGCATTTGGATACATATGCACTGGAGCATCCCTTTGTTGATTTCCAGATCTGTGGCTGTGAAAAAGCTGGCCAAGACCAGTACCAGCTTTAATGTCAGAGAAAGAGTAGCATGGAGACAAAGTTCTTTTTAGCCTAAACAACACACTGAATATCCATCATATTCATTCTCCTTTCCTTCATTTGAGCATTATACAACTAATCTTGATTTCAATTTATTCTCAATATGCTTCTGACTCCTAGACATGTTTAAGGTTCAAGACATACATACTTCCAGGAGCTACCCTGCTTCTCATCCCTTTATTGTTAGCTTCTAATACCAAAAAACTATGTGCCAATGATCCATTCTTATAATAAAGAATACTTCCTTTTTTAAAGGGTGTATTTAATGCTAACGTAAGTTCCCTCCTTTATAGACAAAGTACCTCATATAGGTTACTGATGGCAGAACTCTGATGCCCTTGACTGCACACAGTGATTGGCCTGATTCACAAAGGGCACTTCCATGCTGAAGTCTTGCTGATCTGTATTAGAGAAATAGACTCAGAAAACTTGAACACCCAGAAGAGCCCTAGGTTCTCTTGGCCATAAAACTTATGCTTATGTCTTTCCTCTACCGAAGGGGAAATGGATTGTTTTTACTACCGTTGTTTCTTTACTTTGTTATTTGTGTTTTCACAGTAGAACATCATCAGACCCAATATTTTCTGTAAGATATTCTTCTCTAAAATAAATCCTGTTCGTTGAATGGCGCACCAATAAGTCAGTATTTCCTTTCTTCTCATACAAGCAGCGGGGCCTTTGTGCACTTTCATAATGCTTTCACTTCTGTCTGAGTATTTGACATCCTGAGTAGCCTACACCTGTTCTAAGAGAACTTCCCAGGGCCATCACTTCAAGTCTGTCACTCTTGTGACCAGTTAAAG
The DNA here is from genome assembly GCA_030674055.1 of Rhabdomys pumilio. NCBI lineage: Eukaryota > Metazoa > Chordata > Mammalia > Rodentia > Muridae > Rhabdomys > Rhabdomys pumilio. Next base: position 3,181,102 of record JANHMN010000010.1, on the reverse strand, counting down.
TCTTTTTCCCAGGCTACAGAAGTCAAGATTCTGAAACGACATGTCAGCTCTTGACTTCTAAGACAACAGTTCCTCCAAAAATATTTCCAGTTGTCAGTTCTTCTGTTCTTTGGCTGAAGCTCCTGTCCTGCCATAGAATGACATGAATGTTGTAAGATCTATGTCCTTCCTACTCTCTCCTCTAGCCTTTCCTATCACGCTCTACGATCCCTCTCAATGTGACATGAGGGTTTAGAGACACAGACATTTTACATTCTATGCTGTTCAGGCATCTCCTTTATCGCTAGAATCATCTGCTCCCTTCTTCTGGCAGGTTGAGCAGCTGCCTTCTGGCTTTTTGGAAGCATTTCTGGACCAGCTTCTGGTAACAATTATTATATTAAGTATAGTACAAACACTACTCAGATTTGGGCTGTACGATCTCCTGACTGTTGTGCATATGCTATGGATCTAAATGCAGGATTTCTGTTCATTGGAAAGTCCTGTTGTATTGTAAAATCATCTGGCAGAGTTTTCCAATGTGTGTATGATTCACTTTCTCGAAGCAGGTAAGTGCAAAAGTGTCTCTAAGAAAAGGAATATATAAGCAGATCACTTCTCAGTTTCTGTCTGTAAAATCACCCTCAGAGACTCTACCCTTTGCTGGCATAGGGGTTGCATGCCCACTTTACCCCACTTTCATACATACTTTACTTGAAGTTGTTTTACTCAAACATAAGCAGATAAATATAACTTACTAACCCAGACAACCTATTCCTCTCTCTTGAGTTTGTCAGTTATTAAGTGTCAGATTTGATCATGATTATCTCCAAGTATTATTTTGGCAGAAAGGCATATGATCCTAAAAATTCTTTTCTAATTTACGATGTCAACAAATTACTGGAAACAACTAGGTAGACATGATTAGTGTCAGAAATTCCACATTGCTCTCAGTGAGGCTGTTATGATGAGAAAACCCCAGAATGACATCTTACAACTCAGAAAGCAATATGACAGATTGTTTCCTTTTTTTTCAGCCATATTTCTAGACCCATTCTCTTTTTAGAAAAGAAGTCACTTGCTTATTTTCTATTTAATTTTATCCACTTCTTTTTATTATTCTCATATGAGCCACTCCAAAGGTTAGAGGGCTGAAGGAGGCCACAGCTGATATGCAGTGAGACAAGGTTGAGGCATACCCTGTTCTTAAACTAAGCTGCTTGCTGTCTTTTCAAAATTCTATGAATGTAACAGAGGCTTCTTTAAAGGGCATGTCAAATGGAGGGTATGTGCCAAAATGAATAAACGAAATCTCAGTGTGATAGCATATGTCAACAATCCGTGCATATTTGTGGTGGGGAGCCTCAAGGTGACCCGGAGTTAAGAACAATTACAGCTAAATAGAGAAATCAAGGGTAGCATAGTCTATAGGACACACACACACACACACACACACACACACACACACACACACACACACCATGAAGAAATATAGGAGTAGATAAATACATGTATTGTTTAGGATGAGACTGATTAACAGTTGACGTCCAAAGACTATCAACATGCGATGCTTACATCATCATTCTAGCACTGACCTTTTCCCAAGGCAGATAATTCAGCATTGGCATTACTGGGAGGTTGGAGCAAGGGAATAAGCCTTAACTTTTACTGATGTTACAGAGAGAACTCACTGAGTGCTTGATGCTATAAAGATTAATGCCACTAGGCCTTTGACCCCTGGCCAATTTTCCTCAAAGGTGTTTTTCATGAAATATCTTTTAATGGAAGATACAATGATCACCAAAGTAAGTGCAGATATTATTTTCCATTAGCAGGCCAACAATCAAGGAGAAAGGACAGATCCCTTGCTGAGATGCACATTCTCTATCAGGTTTCTGAAACTTTTCAGGAAAAAAAAAAGTCCAGGAGGAAAGATTTGCTGACACTTTTCTGCAGCAAAAGTTAGTGCTTACATATACTGCACCGCGGCTCCACCTCCCATCAACATGAGTGCTGAATTACCTCCCTTTGCAAAATGATAAGAATAAATGAAGATTTAAATTTCACATGTTAATAACCTTGGGCTATCTGCACACACAGTCCACTTGAACTGATTGTCAATTTATAAAATTGTGCTTGTGTATGGGTCTATGTGTGGGTATGTTCTGGTGAAAATATCTGCCTGCAGAGGTGTGGAGTGGTCCTCTGACACGTGGAGCTGGAATTCCAAGTGATAGGGCTGTAGGCTGTTTTATGTAGAAGAGGGAACTGTACGTAGGCCCTCTGCAAAAGCAGTACATATGGCATTATCACTCCTGATCCATCTCTCCAGTCCCACAGAGATTGTATTGTTGAAGAACCACAAAAATATTAGAACTGTCAGATGAGTGAGATTTCTGAAATTAAACAAGAAGGCACAGGAGTCTGATTGGAAATAAATAAAGGCCATATTTTGAGGTGATATGCCTGAGGTGTGGGAATGATGTGAATCTGGGGGAGTTTGCACTCTTATTTCTTCATCAGACATAGGAATTCTTGTGGGAAATGTTAGTTCACCTCAGCGTTTCTGAGAACAAATAATAACTAGAATTTACTCTTCCTAATTCTTCAAAGTAAAAACATTTGGTACAAGAGGTTTAAAGTTTTGCCAACCAAATGGAGTGGATATTTTTGTAAAGAATTGTACTTGTGAATACAAATAGCTACCTGTGACAAAAATCTGTTTCTTAAAACTTGATAATCTGATGGATATAATTAAGAATGCCTTTAACTGTGCAATGTAAACCATCCATTTCACATATATGTTTAACAATCAACACATATGCTGTGGTATTAAAACTCACTTCTAAAGAATCCTTATTTCTTGCTGGCAGGGTGGCTCACACATTTAACCTGTTTACACACAAACATAGAGACCTGATTATATGCCCAGAATCCATGAAGTAGACAGAAGAGGTGGGTTGTTTTTGTATTCTTCATTCTGAGGAGAGAGAAATAAGCAGATCCTGCAGTTTTCTGGTTGGACAGCTTAACCTCATCAGTATTGTCTAGATTCAGGGAGAGTCACTGTCCTAAGAGCTAATGTGCCAAGAACTGGAGAAAGACACCTGACCAAATACTATGTCCTACATGCAGCTATGCATACATACAAACACACACACACAAACACACACATACACAAACATACATAATGAACCTAAGAAACCCCTATTATTTCTTTCTTCTTCTTCTTCTTCTTCTTCTTCTTCTTCTTCTTCTTCTTCTT
>JANHMN010000010.1:3149381-3177848 GCA_030674055.1 Rhabdomys pumilio | reverse complement strand
TATTCCTATTCCTATTCCTATTCCTATTCCTATTCCTATTCCTATTCCTATTCCTATTATTCCTATTCCTATTCCTATTCCTATTCCTATTCCTATTCCTATTCCTATTCCTATTCCTATTCCTATTCTTGATTATTGATTATTTAGAGTCCAGACATTGCTCCCTTCAGTCCTCCCTCCCACAGTTCCTCATCTCATCCCTCCTTCCCCTGTCTCCAAGAGTATGTCCCACCACCTACAGGCCTCTTTACTCCCTGGGGCCTCAAGTTTCTCAATGGTTAGGCAATTCTTCTGCCACTGAGGTCCGACCCAGTAGTCCCCTGCTATATAAATGCCTGGGGCTTCAGACCAGCTCATGTGTGCTGCCTGGTTAGTGGCTCAATATCTGAGAGATATGAGTGGTCCAGGTTAGTTGAGACTGCTGATCTTCTTATGGGATCGCCCACCTCCTAAGCCTCTTCTAGACTTTCCCTATTTGTTTATTTAAAGTTTTAATTTTAAATTTTTAGTATTTTAATTCTACTTATATAATTTAAAAATAAAATGGTGCATTCAATATTGGAACATATTTTCAATTAAAAATTAAAACGCTGTAAATAAATGTTTGTTTTCATGTGAGTATGACATTAATAATCAGTTAACAGCATCCATCAGGTTCCCAAGTTTTTTGTCTGGATTAAAATACTGGGATACTGGGATCCATATATTTGTTTTTAAAAATACATAGGGAATGTGGCCACTGTGGCTTGAACTAACAGCTGTAGGTCTTGTTTTTAAAGCCTTAGCCAGCACCAAAACTTTTTGACTCACCGAAGATCAGCAAACACATACCCTGAATCCTCTTCTAAATGTCTAGACCCAAATATTTATCACTAACAGCCACCTGCATGTGACTCTTGCAGCAATATATTAATATAACCAATCTGAAAATGTAGTTTACCTACGCAAACATCCAATTATACCTTCTTGATCCTTTGAGAGATACTACAGAATTTTTAAATGGGTGAGCACATATTAAATTAAATGCAAAGAACATTTAACACTTCCCTTCACATATGTTAATATGTACACTTTCTATAAACGGTCTTTTAAATTTTATAATATGTTAACTTGAGAATTCCACAATAGTGAAATGCAGAGATGTATTTGCATTATTACATTTCAAGTGGCTAATTAGAACAAAAATATATTATAAAAAATATAGTCAAAGCAAATGTTGTTAATACTGCTTTAATGATTTATTCTTGATTAAAAACATTTACAAGTATGTTAATGACTTTAAACTATTTCAAATATGCTTGGCCATTCACATAGCAACATAAATCTGATAAAGAAGGTGGTTTCTAATGCCAAATATCTGCTCCAATTGCTCACATTGAGTTTGAAAATGTTTTCTACGTATAACTAAAACCCCCAATTTTTGTATCTATTCTCTGCACTCATTTATAATACACAATATAAAATGACCATAACATAATATATACATGTATATAAACGTGACATTTTGATTGTATATATTGTAATTAAATTAATCACTTTATGAAAAATATCAACATAATATCAGATGTGGTGAGAAGCAATGTTTAAAGTATTAGCCTAAAATAAATAAGGCTTTAGACAATGGGCATTTTTATATGAAATGTAATTAGTGTTGGTTATAACAAAAACACTTAAACAATAATTAAGTATATATACATGATCAAAGAATAATAAATGGAACCTAATTAGCTACACTAAACACACTAAACATCTCAATAATTCACTTATGTATTATAGAATTAGAATGAATCTATAAAATATAACTCATAAATCATGTTTGTGTAAAAATAATCATATTAATGTTTAAAAATATGTTAAGCACAGAGAACAATATACATTGGGAAAAACATAGTCTCTAAGTTTTTTTGTGAGTCTAATTGGAGAGAGCAAGTTACTGCACATTTATAAATGAGAATATCAACCATATTTCAGTAATAAATATAGACTAAAACAGTAAGTACATTAAAATGTTCTCAAAAGCATATTCTTTCAAGTTAAGAAATTTTGAAAGTATTTCTTTCTGCTATACATTCCATAGAACAGGAAGCTTCCATATTGTATGCACATCTCTACTCTCAGATTCTTATAAATATACTATGACTAGGCTAAAACACAATGCTGAATAGTGATGGGAAATGTCCTAAGTTAGCATCTAAGTTATAAAAAAGTATAGAAGGATTCTTTTTCCTATAGTTCAACAAATGTTTATAAATTGAAAAATAAATATTTCCATGAAATTATATATAGAATGTATAAATAACTTAATATAAGTTGATATGAGCATATACAAATGCAGATATATAAATATTAAAAACGTGAGGCAGAATTATGTCTTAGAATAATTGCAGTTACATAGAGAGAATCAGAGTATGAGACACATGGAAAATAACATCAGAGTTCCTATGGTAAGTTATCTGTACCTATATAAGTTATTCTGATAATTTAATGATTAGCAATGTTTAGTAAATAACACCTATCCCCTCTCAGTGAAGGGGCATTGTTCTAATAACCCATTCTAGTTTCATTTCCACTGCTATGATATAATAGTGGCCAAGAATAAAAGGATTATTTTAGTTTATGACTTCACATTATTGTCCATCATTTGGGTAATTCAAGGCAAACACAGGACAAAGAAGGTTAATGAATGCCTACTTGCTATTTCTTACAAATTACTTCCTAACAAGTAACCTACTTCACATTGAAAGATGTGCATCAGGAAGCATGGTGGATGCTGTTGCTATCCAGTTTCCAGGCAAGCTTATATTCAAAGTGATTTTGTATACATTTTAGAACTACATGCCTAGGAATGATATAACCTACTCTGTGCTGAGCCACCCAACATATATCTGCTAACAATCAAGAAAACCAAAAATAGATATATTTGTACAGGTCAATCTGCTGTAGCCATGCCCTTATTTGATGTCTCTTTCTCAGGTGACACTAGGTTGTTTCAAATTGGTAGTAAAAGCTAAAAAATCAGAACTTTTATATATAGTATTATACTTATAGTAAGCCTTTGAGAAGCTATTATTGTCATCTTTATTTTACATAGAGAGCCCTGAGGCACCATAAAGTTAAATGACAACACAATCACCTCATTGCTGGGCACAATATCCAAACTGTGATGCTTTTTCATCCCTTAAATCCTGAGTTTATATGATAGAAACTCAAAATATAAATATATTGTATCTGTGATCTCTTAGGGTTTGTATAACATCTGTCCAAGATCTGTCTTTTAGCATCTCTCTTGAGAAATCTCTTGTAATTCTGTTAGGTCTACCTTTGTATGTTACTTGGCCTTTTTTGCTTACAGCATTTAATATTCTTTCTTTGTACTTTTAGTGTTTTTATTATTGTATGGCATGATGATTTTCTTTTCTGGTCCAATCTATTTGGTGTTTTGTAGGCTTCTTGTATGTTTGTGGGCATCTCTTTCTTTAGGTTAGGGAAGTTTTCTTCTCTGATTTTCTGAAGATGTTTTTCTGGACCTTTGAATAGGGAATCTTCATCCTCTTCTATTCCTATTATTCTTATGTTTGATGTTTGGTCTTTACATTGTGACCCAACTTTCCTGGATGTTTTGGGTTAGGAACTTTTTACCCATTGTGCTATCTTTGACAGATGTGTCGATATTTTCTACACCTGAGATTCTCTCTTCCATCTCTTGTGTTCTGTTGGTGATGTTTTTATCTGTAGCTCCTGATCTCTTTCCTAGGTTTTCCATCTCTAGGTTTTCCTCTACTTGTGATTTATTAAGTGTTTCAATTTCCACTTTGAGGTTTTGGACAATTTCATTCAATTCCTTTACCTGGCTGGTGTTGGAATGTATTTTTTAAAGAGAGTTATTTATACCCTACTTAAAGACCTTTATCATCTTCATGAACTGGGATTTCAGGTCAGAATCTTGTTCCTTGTATATCTTAGGGTATTTAGGGCTGGTTGCAATAGTAGAACTGGGTTCTGATGGTACCAAATTACATTGACTTCTGTTGCATATGTTCTGGTTTGGCATTTTGCCATCTGGTTATTTCTGGTGTTAACTGGCCTAGATGTCTCACAGTGTGAAGGCCTCCTTGGAGGCAGGTAGAGCTGTGTGACCAAAAAGTACAGAATACCCATGATACAACTCACAGGTCATATGAAATTTAATAAGAAGGAAGGCCTGAGTGAGGATGTTTCAATCTCAATTAAAACAAGAAGAAAATAATCATGGGAGGAAGAAAGAGGGAGAGACCTTGGTGGGAGAGGGTAAGGTGAGGGGAAATGGGGGAATGATCAAGTATGGGGTGAGCCAGGAGAGAAGCCCAGAGGGCCAGGAGAATGAATGGAAACACATAGCTTTGGGGTGGCAGGGTTTTAGGGAACCTCTAGAAAGTGCCAGAGACTCGAAGTATGAAAGGCTCCCAGGACACAGTGGGAATGACTTTAGCCAAATTACTCAACAGTAGAGAGATCAAGCCTGAAAAGACCATCTTCAGTCAATAGACAGGGCTCCCAAGAGAGGACTGTGGTAACCAACCTACCTTCAAAAATTTTGACCCAGAATTTTTTCTGAATAAAAGAAAAGCAGGAAAAAATGGAGCAGAGACTGAAGGAAAGGCTATTCAGTGATTGAGCCAACTTGGGATTCTGGAACCATTAACTGATGCCATGTTGTGTTTGCAGATAGTAGCATAGCTGTCTTCTGAGAGGCTCTACCAGCAGCTGACTGAGACAGGCTCAGATACCTACAGCCAGCCATTGGACTGAGGTCACTGATCCCTATGGAAGAGTTGAGGGAAAAAATTGAAGGAGCTGAAGGGGATGGTAACCCCATAGAAAGGACAATCATATCAACCAAACCAGACTTCTCAGAGCTTCTAGAGACTAAGCCACCAACAAAAGAGCATACATGAGTGGCCCATAGACCTAGTACATTAGTAGCAGAGGACTTCCTTGTCTAGCCTCAGTGGGAGAGGATTCACCTAATACTATAGAGACTGGATGCTCTAGGGAAGGAGGATGGTGGATGGGAAAGGTGGGTGTTGGTGGGTGGGTAAGGGTGTTAGCTGGGAGGGGTTGCACCCTCTCAGAGTCAAAGAGGATGGGGATGAGGTGAAGAACTCTGGGAGGGAAGAATGGGAGGGGATATTTGAAATATAAATACATAAAATAATTTAATAAAAAATTGAAATATAAATATAGTATATCCAGATTACTTTTAAGTTAGAACTATTAAAATATACAAAGAAATTAAATGATGTAACTTTCAACTGGTAAGGTTGTTCAGAAGTTATAAGCACTGGTCTTCCAGAGGACCAGGGTTTGAATCCCATCATTTACATGGAGGCTCATAACCATCAGAAACACCTGGAAAAGGCCTGGAAATGTGACTTGGCAGTTAAAGGAGTGTACTGCTCTTGCACTGAAAACATTGAGTTATGTTTTCAACACCCAAGTCATGTAACTGTTAACTGTCTGTACCTAAGTTCTTAGGCACCTGCATTTCTGTGCACATACACACATACATATGATTCAAAATAAAACGAGTCTTCAAAAAAGGGTACTATAGTTGATCTATAATAATTTTCTTAAGTATCTCCTAGTAATTGGTATAAAACCAGGCAGAGCCAGGTCCTAAAACTAAGGTATTACATTCTGCATCTGCAAACTGAGGTTTTCATCTTTTTTTTTTAGTCTAAATCACTATTTTATACACTGTTAAACACACATTTTTAGTCAATTTCTTATGGAGCAACAGGGATAGTATGTAAATTTCCAGGAACATGGCAGGGAGTTTATCAAAAGGAGTATTATTCAATAAGCCTTTCTGTTTACTTATGAGGATATGGAAGGCTAGATGGTTTAAAATATACCTCTGTGGCCATCAGATTTCTCTCTTTTACACTGCGTTCCTTGTCTTTGCTTCAAACATTTCCTCAATCCATAGCACAATCTATCTTCGTAGTTTATTCTCTCAGTAATTTCATTCAAAGGGCTTTAAATTTTTTTTTAGTAAATTTTAGTATTTCCTTTAAGTTGAACTTCTGTACATTCTGCAGTTTCTTAGAAGTATTTTAATATTGAAAACTTTTGTTTGTTTTATGTTATTCCTTCAATAAAATCACTGAAAATATATATAACTTCTGTATCCATCTTGGGCAAGGTGCTACACGAGAACTTTTAATGGATCAAAGTTTACAATTCAAGGATTAGTGAGGGTCTTCTTATATTGATAGGACAGACCATTTATATTTTTACGATGTTTTCACTTCTGTCACTAAGAAAAAAACAAAATGTTAACTGACTTTTTTCTTCTGAAAAACAATTGATAATGATCTAGTTACATAAACAGAAAATATGGGCCTATTCAGAAGTAAAATATCTAAAATATGTCAAAAGAAGGATGAAAACATCTTCCTTGGGTAATATGTAAAGACAAACCATAACAAAGGAAGTCAGAAACAGGAATGGAGAGGGAATAGGTTTGGTCAAAAGTTTTTCTGCACCCTATAGTGTGGTGGGATAATAAAGCACTTACAAATACTGGGTGGGCAAAATTATGTAAAAGAAAAGACAAAAAGGATACAGGACATCTATTTGCATGGAGGGAAATAATAGATCCATATTGCTCCTGTATTCTCTAGTAGTTACCTCTCCATTATCTCAGACATAGATTTAATTTCTTGTGTTATGAGACCTCAGGAAACCCTATTATGATTGAACCAGATTCTAAATCCACTTTGCATACTATTGAAGACTAGATTAGCTTGTCTAGCTCTTGAAAAATGCCTTTCTATTTCACAGAACTTATATAAAACAGAGAAAGAGAACACATTCAATGAAGTGTGCAAGTACATAGTGAGCTGTTCATCACAGAATTCATATGACATATGAATAAGCACCACATTCAATAAAATTTGCAAGTGTATAGTGAGCTGCCCAGAATATACTGTTTCTTCACTAAAAGATATATCACTTCCATAGGATATTATAAAAGTTCAGTAGAAAATGTAGAGATCATAAAAATATGAAGTTGTATGACTATGCAGAGTAATGACAAAATAAAGGATGAAAAAAAACAGCCTTTCAGACTTCAGAGGAAAAGAAAATCAACATGGGTCAGCTGATAAGGTCAGACAAGGCTACTACATGGAGGTGGGTTTGGTTATCATCCAAGTACCTTTGTGTGGAACCAAGAATGTATAATTAAGCTGTGACACCTAAAAGCCTGGCCTGTGGTATAATAATAGCATGTACCTTTGACTTAATTCCATTTTCTGACTATTTTCTTCCTGTTTGAATTCATATTGCCATGCTAAAAATAATCTCGTTGACAGAACAAGGATATATAGAGAAAATAATTCAAAATGCTCAGCACTTTAAAACTACCCATTCATTATTAAAGAACTTATACTGAAATAAATATCCCCATAGTATGTTGTCTAAGTCCAAACTTCATATCAATTTATTCATTTATTTGCTTGTGATACGTACTATGGATTGATCCTAGGGCTTTACACATAAAAAGCAAACATTCTACCTAAGCTCTCTTCACAACTCTCTTTTTACTTTTTGTTTGGGGAGAAATCTTTATAGAGTGACCTAAGCTGGCCTTGAAATTACCCTAGAGCCCAGGCCAAACTTGTTGATATACTCTGATAGTGGCCTAAGACTATGAGAGGTACTATTATTCTGAATTGACCCCAGACTCACTAGCTTTTTCCTCAATGCTCAATTCTTTGCTTTTCATGACTATAAATTCTACATTGTTTCCTGTATCTTACTTCACTCCACTTGATGATTATGAAGAAGTGACAGACCGCCCTCTCTGTCCTCTTCTATTTGTATATATATATATATATATATATATATATATATATATATATATATATATATATATATATATATATATATATATATATACATATATATATGCATCATTGCATCATTCATTGTATTTTCTTCAAGAATGTTTAGGTGTGATATAGCCAGCAGCAGCAATGAGTAAACCATTGAAAGGTAAATAGTGCATAAAGCACAAAGGTCTTGACATATGCATGTGATCACTCTCTAGATGGCCTATATTGTTCAGAGAGATTTCTCTGCCTGACTAGCAGTAAAATAGTAATAGGAACATAAAAAACAAGTAACCAGATGATCCAATACAGACGTGAAATCACTTCTCACTTTTGTTTTCTGTGTAGTTTGTCAATAATGCTAATATCCACTGATTTGCAAAAGCAAATGGGGGGATTAAAAACTACAATGGGAGATTAACATGAAACTACATTTTAGTTAAGGCAGGTATTGAAAGTATAGAGTGACATAAAATGCATGGCTGTGGTATGGGATTTCAGTGAAGGAAGGAACCTTCTGGGAAGGCCTAATTATGACTGTCATCATCGCCCATACACGTTAAGTATTTACAGAAATGCTCAGCGTTTTATCAACAAATTGCTTCATCAAATGATCATGTCAACATATCAACATTAAAAGATTAAATGATACTAACCATGAGTTTAGAACTCATGTTTATAAATCATGTATATATATATATATATATATATATATATATATATATATATACATACATATATACACACACACATATATACATATATATATATTCATGTTTATATTTAGAACTCATAATGAGTACATCATGATCATATTTAGCATTCACGCTGCATGAAAGCAAATGAAACCCGCAATGCCTCCAGCTGTTCTAAGGCTCAGACTACGTACTCATACAGATCACTTTTCTCAGAAATGTGAGATCTGATATCTGGAGTCATGACATCTATGCAGTTATATGAGAGTTCCCTTTATAGAAACTGAAGATAACATAGGTCAGGTCCTCCTGGGCTGTCACTAATTCCATTAATTATTAGGTTAGAAACCTGAAGTCTATTGAAGGGTAAATTCTCCTTAGTATAAATTAGCACCAACACAGTGACTCCACAAGAATGAGGAGCAGTGACTGAGCGATAGTGAATTGTGTCACAAGCAAGCAAAGCACTGGGCTGAGAATGTGAGTTTTAAAGGAAAGAAAATTACTAGATACCACATATTTTGAGGATTTTGCATATCTATCTCATAGAGGCCAAAAGAAATACATAAGCTATTGTGTTGTGTCTTGTATATCTAGCAAATTAAATTTTATTTACTCTACTCATTTGTAACTCAGCCACATTAACATCTCCACATCTCTAGCAGACATTCTGAGGGACTTTCTAGGCTGAAAAACACTTTCTCCATACTTGGTAAAATCCACAAACTAAGTCACATTGATGTGTTAATGTTGTCATGATTTGATTCAAAATAATTAATGGTTTAGGATACATAGGAGAAGGAACAAAGCATGGAGAAGGAAGGAGGAAAACATACAGAAATAAAGAGAGGGGAGGAAGGAACAAGAATATAGTGAGAGAAAGAAAAAACATGGAAATCTTATAGACCATTCTGATTTGTAGCAAACAGAACTGGAACAGTCCTCAGGTGCCCAGGAGTACTTTATCTTTCCTGTTCAATGCTATAAACCAGAGCAATATTCCACTTTTAGGTAACAAAGAATGCATGCTCTGTCACACTGCTGAAACAAAAGTGGAAGAGTAAGTAGCAGAGAATGTAAAGAAGAAATGAAGAGTAGTGGGGTTTCCTTTACAAGTAGTATTTGCACTCATTTCATTATTTATCACTATAACCATTATTTATTAGTGTCATATAACACTTTGGTAGTTTCTCTTCCTCTTCCTTAAAATTCTTGAGATTTTTTTCATTAAAAAAAAAACAATAAAACAGACAGAAAATGTGGACCCTGTCTTCCCAACTACCACCATCCTATGCTGCACCTTTCATTTATACGCTGTAAGGTTCATGTCCAGTTATCACCATTCATATTTACAAGCTTTTACTGGTGACCTAACATCATCTTTCCCTTCTCCTTAAGTGTATTCTTTACAAGTATCTTCCCCCAAGTCAATTCTACATTTCCTTTTTTAAAATCTATATTAATATATCTGCCAGTTTTGACACTCTACTTAATTTTTAAAATTTGCATTATGACATCTGAACACCATTCTTTACATTAAATTTCCTGTCTTTGTATTTCTGTCTTTTTGCAGTTTCTCTCCTCTGCTCTCTAAATGCAGAAGAGATTATTATATTCATTGTCAGTATTGCCGTATTTTTTTCCACTACTGTTGATTGTTCAACACCATCAGGACCAACTACTTGTAACTGCAGTTTATCATTATTTTTGCAACTGATCTCTCTCACTATTTCCTTTCCTTTATTATTCTGATGACTGCATAGTTTGCTAACAGTGTTTTCTGTTTTTTCTCTACACTATTATTGCCACCACCACCAAAAAAACAAACAATATAAAAAAAAAGTAAAAAAACGCACAAACACTCCTTTTCATGAAGGTGCAAAACAGATTTCAAGTTTTCAACTACACTTAATCATACAGAAAGAGACAACTCTTTAAAGTTTTTGAACATAATTGTAAATTTATATTCCTGATATAACTTTTTTCCTCAGTGGCTTAATGGTAAATAAGCTCACCCTTTCTAGTTCTTTCTGAACTCTGGCTGGCTGGTTCAACTCAGTTGTTCTGACCTAAATCCTCTTCTTGCTAACTGATTCAAACTGGCTTCTCTATGCTTCTCATTAAATTTTTCTGCTTGGCCTCAAACTATTTGTTCAAAAAGATTAGGACAATTTGTTCTAATCTTCTGGCTCCTTCTCATTCTCTGCCTAGTTTGTAACCTTGTTGTTGGATTAAAATTCTTCTAAAGAGGAAAAGTACAAAACTGTATGGCTTATTTTTGTTTGCATTGAGAATCACCTACTGGTAATTTCAATCACAAATTCTATGCTCCAGCTACACAAAAGTCAGGTTCAGACTTAGTCTTGGCTGTTCTCTCATGCTTCCCATTATATGCAGGTACTATATTGTACAAAAAATATGTCCTGTATTTTATTTGTCTTCAAAGGCCTTTGCTCATCTCCCCATCAAAATTTTTCTGGGCATCTAAAATTGAATTTGAATTTGAGTCACTTTATATTTTATAATAATTAGGTTCAGGACATGCTAACCCAAAATATAATAGTTTGACATCTGAGCCAATAGGACAAGCAGAAAGCACCTGACAACCCACATCCTTTTTCCCTGTAACAGACCAGAAAAGCACAGTTGGCCTTTCATCAGAAGCACACTCAGTACCTAGAGAAAGAAATAACTTCATCATTGACACCAGCACACAGAGAAGTTGATTCTGAATGCATAGAACTTTCTATGCTGTCCCCATTTATTAGTAGGTCATCTCCATTTTGTCCAATCACACATTTTCATAACTGTCCATTCTTCTATAAAATTAGCACAAAAGTACACAAGTTTGGGGCTAAGGAGATGAATCAATGACTAAAGATCTTGTTCTGCCAGCTTGAGAACATTGCTTTCAGAAGCTAAGTCAAAAAGCTGGCACTGTAGCCCTCATTTGTAACCACAGGGCTGGAGGATGGAAAGAGGCAGATTACTGCCAAGTTAGCTAGTTTGCCTTGGGGTAAGCCACCCTCACACATTTTGTAGCAACTGACTAGGAAGTTATTCCCCTGTAATCTTAATTGCTGACTGCTATGCCATCTGCACCATTCCATGCTGCCACGATATGCTAATGTTGGTCAGTTTTTTACTTGTCCAAAAAGAAAGACAAGCTGCCATGGGGAAGAATGTTTCCCAGCATGCTAAAAGTTTTTTTTTCTTTCTTTCTTTGTATGAGAAAAATTTGTGGCATTTGAGCAATTAAGTATAGGCTGCTGAAAGTGGGGCAGGAAGAGAGACACAGAGAGATAGAAGCAGAAGCAAGCCTGGGAGGTAGAGCAGACAGAGTCAATTAGAGGGATGCAGTTGAGTCTGGTGGTCTAGCTGAGGATCTGCTCCAGCAAACAGGCCAATGCCCTTATACTATACAGATGTCTCCATGTCTTTACTATTAAACCCCAATCAAGATTCCCCAAATCACCACAATATGTCTAGAACATGAGTTCAAGTCTAACCTATAAATAGAAAAATAGAAAAGCTAACCCCATTGTTGCATGACCTTGTCTCAAACAACAAACACAGATCAGATTTTTGAAAATCTCTAAATATTAGTGTAGAAAAGAAAAGAGATGACAGTCATCTCAATAATTAGCAAATAGGGTTCCTTAGGCAATACCTCATGAAGCATTTTCTTTTGCACATCTTCTTTGACTCGTACATATATTATGTTTATATCAAATGATTAATGATGAGTATACTTCAATGCAGCTTTACCAAGGGGACAAAGTAGTTAAAATGCCTTTATATCATAGAAGAATGATATGCTCTTTACCTTCCATTTATTAATTAAATTTCTAAGTAAAACATAATTATGGTCTTATTTCATGTTTTTGCACTTGGCTGTACTGTGATTAACATAACTCTGATGCATTAGTGCCAGAATGTAATATTCTTTCATATCTGTGAGTTCCACAAGTCTTTAACCATGAAAGAAAGATAGTTCCATGCTGTTTTTAAAAATGTCTGTGAATTAATAATTTATTTTCCTTTTCTGCCATGTCTTTTATGATCTGCATGTTTCTTGAAGATAAGTGGAATAAGAATACTAAGTACTGTTACTACTCTTGATGGTAGAAGAAAGGAATCTATCAAGGCCACCTCACCAGCTATGTACGCGACTTGGCAGGTGCAAGTGTGTGTCCAATTTCATAGTCTTCCTAATACCTTTCTTGAATTTTGAAAAGCAAAATCACTTTGACAGTTGCATGCCTTATTTTTAGAATCTGTGCCTTTTGTCACATAATTATGCATAATCTTCTATGTGCATGGAGCATGAAGACAATACAGGGAAGATTTAAAGAGCTTGAACTACCAGAGTATAAATGACACATGAAGCAATCTTAAATTCAATCAACATATTCACCTCTACAAAGAATCTTTCCAAACATATTCTATGTTCATGCATGGCTCAACATTAGAAACAGCACTTTTAGAATTGATATTTGAAAAAGACAAACAGTTGAGAACATCAAAGATTACTTTAGGTTTAACTTCCTAATAGTTTTCAATCTGAGAAAAAATATCCTGCAAAGTAAAAATTTCCAAGCCTACATAATTATACATGAATGATTTTTTCCCCTTATTTCTTTAGGTAGAAATTCTATGTATTCTATGTGGCTTAGGATAAGATAATGCTGGGACAAATGCTACATTAGATGCTTAGTTCCAAGGACTGACACACATAATTGGTGTGGTACATAATGGCATCAGTAGAAGAAGAAATCACGACAGTTCCCAGGATTTACATACTTTTTCTCATTTTTTCCCCTATCAAAAAGAATAGATAAAAATAATTAAGAAACATCACAAGATAATTGCCCCACCTTTTCTTAGTATCTCTATTAGTTTTATTTACCAGATAGAAACAGAAGCAGATGTTCATAGATGAGGGAACCTTTTGTTCTACATTGAACATAATACGAACTCTTACATCATGATTTGAGTGACTGTACCTCCAAATATTATAGCAATACATCCTAACTGAAGACAGTTATAGCTGCAAAAGCTCCCTAAATTACCTTTTGATTTACAAACACTATTCTCTTAATACACACACAAAAAAATGTAAGAGTACTACAAGATAGTTTTGCTTAGTTATAATAATAGTCCAGGTGAACTTCCAACCCTTTATCGCCTGAGTCTGGATTGCTAGCTACTCATTATTTCTTGTTTTCTGAAAGAAAATTAAAATCTGAGAAAAGGAATGGCATATTTCCAGGTAAGGCTAATGAAATGCTGTACGCTGTGATACCTGCTTCTTATCTAGATGGTAGGTCCACTTTAGGTTGCTAAGAAGTATAAATTTTTATGACACACATAACAATTAGATGACACCTCGATGAGAGAGTCAGACTCACAATGTTCTGAGTTCTGTTTCCAGTGGGAAGAAGATGTCAGAAATATGGAAAGATGACCACTGGAAGAGGTCTTCTTGAAGTTACTTTTACATTTTAAAATGCCTCTCCCCCACCACCTGAAGTTAAGAAATAGTCTAGAATGATCCAAATGTTTTGAGTGGTGAGCCATGGAATTTTTTCTTATTACTAAGAAAATAGATGCAAAACCATCTTAAGTCTGTGAGCTATGTGCAGGGACTGACTTTCACTCACTAATAGGCATGGTGGGCATCACAAGTTAATTTTGATTCACAAGTCTTTCTTTCACAAGATTGTCCCTAAAGAAAAATCTTTCCCCATTCATGATGTCTTTACTCATATTAAAAAACAACAAAACAAAACAACCCTCCCCCCTAAAACAAAAAACAAACAAAACAACAACCAAAACAAACAAACAAAAAACAAAGATTATTTGCTCCTAAGTAAGAGAGATTGCTTCTATATAAGGGTCAGTTTGTACTCAAATATAAGAAGTAAAGAAGAAATGACGATGAATTAACTATAGTAGCAATAGCTCTAACCATTTACTACCAACAGAGGCAAAGTGTACTCGAACTTTACTTTTCTGGGTTTCATAGAAAAAGGTGATGAAATGGGGGAACAATAATCATTTATTTAATCTTCTAAAACCTACAAATATAAATGCTCGTGTACCCGTGGCAAAGGTGCCATGTGTATCCTTCAGTGTTCAATCGCACAAAGTAAACAGGATTATTATATCATTTTATGCATGTATGTGACACTCTCTGATGATACGTTCCCCCTCATCACCTAAGCATCTTTCTCCTCCCTCCCTGTGCACCCTGTAACTGGATGCCTCTCTCTCTCAAACTCTACACAGAGCTTGTTCTCACTTTCAGTGTTCTAACCTGATTTTGATGCTTATCATGTTTTCTTCTTGCTTTCAAATAACATCTTTTTTTCACATTCAGTTTGTTCTTAAAGCACATTGGAAGAAAAAAAAGTGATTCCATACAAGAATGGCATTTAATGCATATTCATTTACACTAACAATGAATCAGTTATACATAAGTTGAACATTTCAATGTTGATTAAGAGAGAGCAAAAGAATGAGAGTGAGAAGAAGATTTCCTTTTTAAGGGAAAAGAATTTTTTCAAGGTCCATTATTATAAAAAAATTTAAAGGTTATGCTGCTTAAACTTGGTTTACTATTTAACCAACTGCATAAATCAACTAATTGATTTATACAGTGAGTCAACATCTATTTATATAATGCCAGCAAAAATCATGAAAAAATTAGAAATCAAAGATGTTTAAGACTGATTGTACTTTTGAGAATTTAACATACATTCCCAATTCAACATTGTTAAACAGGCTGTAAACTATATGAAACATATATCACCTGTTGCTCAAATGTTCATTAAACTAACTTGGTAGAGTATTATAAAACTCAATATCTCAGCACAGATATCCTTCTTGAGAATGGAAACAAAATAATTTTCGTAGACAGACTTACATTATAGTTTATGAAGAGAGAAAAGCAGATGAATTCCAGGAGCAAGTGAACTCAGAAAAGGGTATTTGTAGGTTGAAATGAGAAAGAAAGGCAGTGTGTATCTATGTAAATATAATTGTAATATAAATTACTTAAAAGTTTATTTTTCTACATTGGAATGAACTTCATAGTTAGAAATCAGTCCAAAAACTGAAAATTCTTAAGAATATACTTAAGTGTATGATGTCATTGATAATGTAAACAAAGGAAGAAACAAAAGTATTTTATATGCTTAGGTTGTAACTTTCTAGAATAACCTACAACACTGATCTCAATCACAGACAAAAGTAAAACTACTCATGTCCATGTATGGTAGGGAGATGATAGCTAAAGTATGCAAGGCTGAATCAAACCATCTAAACCCTGGCCATCAATCACTTAACAGTCATCATAACTCTGGAAAAATATCAAGGATCTTAAATAAGAAGAAAACAGTAAAGTGAAACACTCATTTGATCTATAACTAGAAATATAAACAGCAGAAATAAAAAAGAAACTCTTACCTGGCAATATCCTCAAAAATATAAAATAAGAAAATGCCAGCTCCAACCATTACAAAAGTGAAAAAGACACATCAACAACATTCTAGGTCTATCAAATCCACAGGTTTAACTTTTCAATTCATATTCTAGCATGGCTCATTAACTTTAGGTTCCTACCCAGGTATTTGGCCATAGCAGGGTGTTTAATAAGGTGCCAAATGTGTGCAACATTACTTCTTAAGTACTATACACACGTCTGAATTTCTAAGATTGAAAAATATATTTTAGCAAAATTAAGTTTAAATGATCATTATTACTTCTCTGCTCTATCATGCATTACATTCATTGCTTGATTTCTGAACATATGACTTTACTGAATATATATATACATACATATGTGTGTATATGTATAATATATATATATATATATATATGAATATACATAGGCATACACATACATATACACATATGTAACATATATACATATATATTGATATTTATTTTGTATGTGTGCTTGCTTATCTTGTATGTGCATTAAGTGAATCCAGTGCCCATTGAGTCCAGGAGATGCTGTTGTATCATCTTAAACTGTAGGTACACTAGGTTGTAAATCCCATGACATGGATGTCATGAGTTGGCAACCCAACTCATGTCCTCTTTAGAAACAACAGCTGCTCTTAACCACTGAAAAATCTCCCCAGATACCACATAACTGTTATAACTCCCCTGGTACTGACTAGAAGAGGAGGAAGGCAGAATGGAAATTAAAGAAGTGTCCACAGTGCCAAGTGCATGATACCATCACAAAATCAACTCGCACCTTCTCCCAGAAAGAATCCCTGAAGGTCTCAAATGCTATTTATGTGCTTCACCAACCACAGGTGCTCATGTAATTTCAAAGTGGGAATGGTCTTTGGTTAAATACCTTTACATTTATCCTACTGAAAAGTCAATGACTTTAGTCAATCTTTCATAGACTATATTACAATAAGTAAATAGCTGCTTTGGTAATTCATTAATGTGACTTGAAAAATAACCAACATCTCATCACTCTATAAATATCCTCACATATATATCCACACATGTATCAATGTAACTTTTACTGAGGTTGAAGTTTAAAATACTATCTTTGATGAAGATTTCATTTGTATATAAGCACCACATTAAACATTGGGATGTCACTAAGAGTTATAAATTTTTGTACTAATTTGTATTCACACTATGGAAAAAAGACTCAAGAAATTTAGATGTGACAAAATAGATATTTAAAAGACATAAAAGCAAGTCACAGAATAATCATAAAAATGATGCAACTTGCTCCTGTCGTAAGATTGCAAAAATCAAATTTAATTCTATTGCAAATAAAACACAAAAAGAAATTTTCAAACAATCTTTGTTTAAGTATATTAATAGTTATATATTTTTACAGATGAATTGGAGTATTTTCCACCAGGATGGCTGCTTGTTTATTTAGTTTACTTAAAACTAATAAATTAATACTGCTAATCTGACATGTTGAACTCTATTTAGAGAGTCAAACTAGAGCAAATCAGATAATTTAGCACAAGAGTAAATCTTTTAATATATATGTTTATGGTTGAAAACATATCATGAAGAAGCACAGATCACTGTAGCTTTCTAAATGACAAACCCAATGTCCTATCTTTTTCTCACAGTAATAGATAGCACCATCATATTTTACAAACAAATTAGACATTGCACCTTTTGTCTGTGTCTGTATACGTATACATGTGAAGGACAAATATTAGCATCAAAGATCCTTCTTAACAGCTCTCTATCTTACATTTAGAGGTAGGTCTTTCACTGACTTGGAGATCAAAATGCTACTACAATGGCTACCAAATAAGACCAATATATTCAATTACTACTTTTACAAAGTTAGTGGTTCTCGACATTCTTAATTCTATGACATTTTAACACAGTTCTTCATGCTGTGGTGACCTTCAACCACAAAATGTTTTAATTTCTAATTCGTAACTATAATTTTTTCCTGTTATGGATCATAATGTAATTACCTGATATACAGAATGTCTGATATGGAAGCTCTTTGGGGGTTGTGAACCATAGGTTGCGAATTTCTGTTCAGAGTACTAATCTTCCAGATCCAAACTGCTAAGTCATCATTTTCACAGACATGCAAATACTCAAACTGAGGTATGTCTTCATGCTAGCACGGCAAATACTAAATTAAGGGAGCTACATCTTAAACCCTCCTCACATCTTTTTTAAAATATATTTTATATACACAGAAAATGTAATTATATCTCAGTACAGCAAAACCTCATCCTGAGCATACTAAGGGAGACTAATTATCTGGTTTTAAACTCATTACTGATTTTAATACTGCAAAATTTCTATTTTATTCCAGAAGTCCTTAAACTGGTAACATGATAAGAAGTTTTGTACATGTGGTGTGATGGTGGTACCCTCTCAGAGGCAAAGGGGAGAGGGGATTCAGTAGGAAACTCTGGGAGGGAAATACCTGGAACAGGGGGGCAACATTTGTCATATAAATAAATAAAATAATTAAGAAACAAAGAATTTTGTACAGATTGTAGCATACTGCACTCAAGGCACTTAGTAATATATTTTAAACCTGGGAATTTCAAGCAAATAAAAATCATTTCTCATTATTCTGGAGGCTATAGTACAGGAATTTAGTTTGATTTTAATATGGACATTTTGAGTCACACAGTGAGGAAACTTCAGCCATGTAGTTTCTCAGGATCATGTAAATGAACAAAAATCAAGAAAGTGCTATATGGGGTTTTATATCCAGACTCTGGCACCCAGGAACTAGGAATGGGCATGACTTCTTTGATTCAAGACTAAGATGATTCAAAATTCTAACTTAGATGTACTCACTTCCCCGCTAACAATTGTACTAGTTGTAATTTTTCCGACTCCCATTGTAGAATGCACTTGTCATTTTCTCACAGTGCAAAAACTGGGTACTTCAAAATAGTGTCATCATGCAAGTTTCACTAAATCTCTTATCTACAAGGTTGGCTCCTATGTTCTATATTTCACACAGTCCCCATGGAGTGAGGGAGACAAAATACACAGCATAGGAAGGCACTGAGTAGAGACTCGAAAGCATTCTGCAAACCCTGTTTCATGCTCTACACATTTTCATTGTTTAGCCACACCCCTATTTATCTTATGTGCTAATTTCTCACTTCTATGACCATTAGTAATCTAAGATATCTTCAAATGTTCTACTGCTTTTTTGATTAAAAGTTTATCTTTGATTTTACTTTTCACGTGTTTGGAAGCACACTTTTAAGAACAGGCAAACAATAACTTTAATTGTTTTTCTAGATATTCCTTTGTTTATATAGAACTTCATTTCTTACACGTTCTGCTTCCTTCAAAGCACAAAGCTGTGTGAATCTCTCCACATTTCTCCTGTATTCTGATCTGGGTGACCCATATATTCTCTGAGACAGCTGAGTTTCTTCTTTCTACCCTTCTTTTGTCTTTGACTCACTCCAGAATCTCCTTTAATGTTGTATTCACAGAAATGCAATTTTTCTTACAGAAAATGCTGAAAAATTCTCCCATTTCAGTTTACCCAGTTCTGAAGTACTTCTAGGTTTTTGGGAATTTTTTTTTAACAGTGACACTTCAAAGTAGACACCATTTTTCTTTCTTAGACTGTTTGAAATACTTTATAAACTAGAATTGAGTAGTGGTTTATAAGAAATAGATATTTGAATTCTAAATTCTTAAAATTTGTGGGTTTGGAAGTTACAAGATGGAGATACATGTATGCGATGTCACCTTCTCTATTATAGAAAATGACTGCTTTTTGTACCGTCATAGAATGAGAAAGGCAAACAAGCATCATTAATCACCTTATTAATTGCATTTGTGAGATCTCATCCTCATGACCTGATTGACACCCACAAATCTAGTGCCTTAGTAATAATACAATGAATGATTAAGTTTGCAGCGTATACATTTTGAAGGAATATACCAATTTAATTCATAGAAATGGTTTCATTAAGAAAATATTTTAAATATTGCTTATTAATATATTACTATCACATACTTTATAATCCCCAATTTACTAAAACTAGGTCTAACTGGTATAAGAAGAACTATAAAACCATAAAGCCAGAAATGCCATCACCTCTCAGCTTACTGTGAAATAATTATTTCTCAAAAATTTTAATAGTATTAGACTCTAAGCACTTAAGATTTTTGGATATAAAAGGTAGAATAATATTTAATCCATGTCCTTTGCGGAACTTATAGATTAGAGGAGGATCAAAGATCGATTTAGGGGAGAATTAAATAAGATAGTTACATATCTAAGTAATTATATTTCATCTTGAAGAAGTACAATTTTAAGCAAGTCATTCACTTAGAGATATATCATTTACACATCTACTCATGACAAAACTGGATTCTACATTGATATGCAATATAATGAGATTATATTAATAAAGGGGTTGGTAAAAGGTAATAATCATCAAAGAAATTTGATTTCAGACTAATATAATATTGAGTGCAAAGCATAGTTATTTTGTCCCTATATTATCAATATTGTTTACTTGAGATAAGAATTTAGCAAAAATTTTTTGGCTTAATTAGCTTTTTAGGAGTTGTTCTTATTAAAGTTGGGAATTATGTTTATTTCAGACTTACTGATGCAAAGGAATCAAAGACCAAAGAAAAAAATGCTCAAAACATACCACATGGTTAAACAATTATGAGAACAAATTATTAAATATATCTGTAAGTAGCTTACATCTAAAGAGTAGGCCTGAGCATATAAGAATCTTCACATCAACACAACAGCAGAAGACTCAAATTGGAAAACAATGAAAATCAACTCATCCTTATATGCCAGTGGAATGATTCCATATTTAAAGACTTCTATCAGAAAAATTTTTGATGTTTTACTTCTAAAAAACACATGCAAAACAACAGACAAAAATAATTTCTTTTGAATGAACCACTAACAAACTTTCTAAGAAAGGAATTAGAGAAAAATATTCCATATACAATAGCTTCAAACTAATAACATGTCTAAAGACAAACCTCCTTACAGAGGTAAAATATTTGCAATAAGAACTTTAAGACACTGAAAATAAGAAATTGAGGAAGACATTACGCATTGGAAAAGTACATCATTGTTCCTAGTCTGGCAGAGTTAATAATGGCTACACTATCAAGATTAACCTACAGATTCAATTTAAACTCTCCTGAAAATTCTAACTCATTCTTCTTAGAACCAAATAACTTTTTTTAAAAGTCCATATGAAGATACAAAAGACCACAGATAACCAAAACTATGCTAAGCAGAAAGACAGCTATAGATGGAATCCCAGTTCCTTCCTTGAACTTAGACTACAGAGCCATGGGGACAAAATTAGCTTGGATACTGGCACACAGAATGGCAAGTATAAATGAAATGACCCCAAATAGTTAAGGACGCCTAATTTTTGACAAAAGTATTAAAAATTCACTAGAAAATGTTTATTTGATACATTGTGCTGGCAATATTGGGAGAAAAATCAAATTAGATCTGTATGTATCAGCAGGCAGAAAAATCAATTCAAAATGGATCTAAGACCTTTTTACCAGCATATGAAAAGTTGAGTGTGTCCAAAGAAAACATAGAGAAAATGCTTCAAGATGCGAACATCAGCATGAACTTATTTTCAAATAGGATTCTACTGGCACAAAAATAAGCCAATAATTGACAAATGTGATTATCTAAAATTCAAAACCTTATGTATGACAAAATAATTCTGTCAGTAAAGTGAAAATAGAGTTTAGAGAATTTCTGTCATCTATATTTCAGACAAGTACGTTGCTATTTAGACAATACAAAGAACTGAATAAAATAAAGATTAAAAGAACAAGACTGTCAATCAATAAATGAGATTTTTCACTGGAACCATGGTTTTCAGGAAAAGAAACACAAATGATCAACAACTATTTAAAAAAATAATCATTAAAAACCTTCAGCCAACAGGGCACAGAAAACTAAGAGGACTTTGAAATTCCATCTTACCTAGCCTTTGTGGCTTTAATAAGAACACAAACAATAAAAGAATGCTGTAGTGACAGCTTTTGGGATAGTCCAGTTTTAGTTGTTTGGGACCCACATAAAGACCAATCTGCACATCTGCTACATATGTGCAGGCATAGGTCCAGCCCATGTATGTTCTTTGGTTGGTGGTTCAGTCTCTTAGAGCCCCAAGGTCCTAGCTTCACAGAAACTTAAAAGTATATGTCAGCATGGATGATATCCAGGAATAGTACCCAAAGAAGGGGACATGGGGGATGGCAGCAGGATTGTTTGAGGACCAGGATGAAGGCAGTGATTGGAGTTAATGTGAATAAGTAAAGAACATAAAAAAGTTTAATTTTAAAAATGCTTTGTTGGATGTAGGAGATGAGAAACCTTTATTCCATGTTTATGCACTTTTGAAACAATGCAGCTACTATGGAAATTAGCATGGCAGGACTACTCATAAATAAAAAAATAAAATAGAACAACTATATGACCTAACTATACCATTTCTGGGCTTGTAGGCAAAGGAATCTAAATAATACCAAAGAGATAATTTCTCATTCAGAGTCATTGATGCTGTATTCATAACAGAACAAAACCAAATCACCCTATATACCTTCCAATAATTGAATGGATTCTAAAAAATGTGGTAATTATACACACTATAATTTCAACTGTAAAAATATAACAAAATCATGAAACATTCAAGAAAGTGTATGGCTCTGAAAATCATGATATTAAAAATATTAAGTGAAGTAATTGACAGCTATTGAATGTTTTCTTTCATATGTGGGTCCTAGATTTTAATTTTTATCTCTATCTCTGTCTCTGTCTCTGTCTCTGTCTCTGTCTCTGACTCTGTCTCTATCCCTATCCCTATCCCTATCCCTATCTATCTATTATCTATCTATCTATCTATCTATCTATCTATCTATCTATCTATCTATCTATGTAATTAGAGAGTATGCCATAGAGAGAGGAGAGAAAGTTTCAAAGAAGGGGGACAGTTCTATATACTATTCAGATGCTTTGGTATACCTGCACAAACATACCTATAAAATATATACTCTAGGTTTATGTTAATACACTTTATTAATTTTTTCTTTTATTGGATATTTTCTTTATTTACATTTCAACTGTTAACCCCTTTCCAGGCCTCCCTTCTGAAACCCACTGTCCCATACCCCTCCCTTTGCCTCTACACCACCTAACCACCCACTCCTGCCTTCCTGCCCTGGTATTCCCCTACACTGGGGCATCGAACCCCCTCAGGCCCAAGGGCGGTTCCTCCTAATTATATCCCACAAGGCCATCATCTGCCACATACACTGCCCGAGCCACGGGTCCCTTCGTGAGTACTCTTTGTTGGTGGTACAGTCCCTGAAAGCTATGGGGGAGTCTGGCGGATGACACTTTTGCTCCCCCCATGGGGCTGCAAACATCCTCAACTAAGCAGCATATAAATTGATGAATGTCATTCATATAGTTTCTACATATAAATTATAAAGACTTTTAAAAATAATGTACATAAAAATGATGCTGCGCTGAAACTCAAGCAATGTAAGTGTGGTAACTGAAATTTCAATTCAAGGGAATCTTTTCAGAGATAAGTTTGCCATAGTAATATGCTCCTGGAACAAGGCAAAGATGAATGATAAAAGCTTCCAATGGGAAAGAAGAGAAACAGACTGGGTTTAAAATAGCTCCTGGTGTTCTATTTTCAGCATGTCAGGATTGACTGTGAATCCAAAATTTAAATACTTCAGTAATATTTAGGTACTCAGTTAATATAAAAAGTCTTTAAATCAGAGGACAAAGAAGTAAAATGAAAAGAAAAAAGGGCATGCGATATGAGGGAGGGAGGTATAATGAGGGGAGTGTTACCCAGAAGGAAGCAAAGAGCAAAGAAGACTCACCTATGTATACACTGGCATCCTCTTCTTGAACAGTGCTATAAAACACAGACTTTAAAATTCTGAGCTGATGAAAAGAGAAATTTGTCCAGGTAGTTCCATTTTATGCAAGATTCTGAATATTATGAAAGAACTTTGCTCACTGCAGTCTTTGTTGCCTGGACTTGTGGATGGTACAGGCCTTGCTGGGTGAAAATGCCTTTCTAATATAATGCACATGAATGTATGCGTGTGTGTGCACACACACACACTTCCATTTACATCTATGTGATGGAAATGTGATAAAGAGAAAAAACGGGGAGAGAATTGGATGTAAAAGGAGGATAGAATTTTGTTTTTAATTCTAGGAAGAGTAAATAATCTGGTTCTACATTCTTTGAGGAGATATTTTGGGGGTATTGCTTCACACTAATTTAGATACAAGGGGAGCTTTTCAATTTCAAGAATAAAAAATACTGAACTGAAATTAGACTTAGGAAAACTGACTGTATACCAGCCATTGATCTAGAACCAATTAACTATTTTTCCAACCATCCATGGACATGTTACATCAAAGATCATGTTCTTTCTGGTCTTTCAGTCATCACCAAAGCAACTCAAGCTCCCACTTGCTGGGAGAACTCAGCTTAACAGGAATGAGGAAGTTCACTAAACTCCATATGCAAAATGTATATTTTCAAATCTATTCTTCTTTTATTAATATTTTAACTTTGCATACAACATTCTAGGCTCCATTCTGATAGCTTCATGCAGATGTGTAGAGAGTTATGTGTTTGCCCTACTGTCTTCATAGCTCTTCTTCCTCCAGCTGATTCCCTCCCTTCCCCCATCTCTCTTTTTCTCTCTCTCTCTCTCTCTCTCTCTCTCTCTCTCTCTCTCTCTCTCTCCCTCTCTTCTTTCCTTTTCTTGTCTCATGTACTGTTTAACTGTAGTTCTACCTCCTGTAAGATCTCTCATTCATCATACTGAAGTTTGCACCATATATGTACACACACATATACTCACTCACAACTTGTCATTCTTCATCCTTTACTTTTTTTCCCTAAAGTAGCCATGAAGTTAGAGAAAACAGAACTGAGGCTAAAAAAGAAATAAATGAACAAAACACCGATTTGTCTAAAAGTTTTATATGACAAATAAATTTTCTCCTTCTCAGTATTCCAAATTTCTCAAGTTAAAGAAACAATGTGTGATTCCCTTCTTGCTGTCTAGCCAGGAGGATTGGGTTAAAGTTGATACTTAGAATAACCACTAGAAAGAAACTCTAGATGAAACACTGGGAGATGGACAGATTTACCCTGTGCTTAATCCCAAGTGATCACTGGTCTACATCTTCCTGTCTATTCTGGCTAGATTTTTGTCTACTTGACAAAAGATATAGCCGTCAGAGAAGAGGGAGCTGAACTGGGAATATGCTTCCATAGGGTTTGGATTTAGGCAAGCCTGTAGGTTATTTTCTTAATTGGTGATCAGTGTAGAGAATCATACCATCCCTGGGCCGGTGGTTCTGGGTTCTTTAAGAAAGCAAGCTGAACAAACCGGGAGGAGCAAGCCAGTAAACAGCACCCCTTCATTTCTTCTGTATCAGTATTTACCTCTAGGTACCTGCCTGTTCCAGGACCTGTTTTAACTTACTTCAATGATGTACAGTAATATGTAAGAGTAAACCAAATAAACCTTTTCTCTCCAAGTTGCTTTGGTCATGATATTCAATAATAAACATAATAGTAACCCTAACTAATATCCTACCCATAATGAAATACCCAAGTCTCTCTTATATATCTGATGTGACTATTTCTGTGACTTCATGATTTCACACACACACACACACACACACACATATATATACACACACATACACATACATATACATATATGTGTGTGTCCTGTGTTTTCTCCTTATGAGTCTCAAATAATATATCATAGTTACTGATGTCTATATAATAAATTTTATATTATTTGTAGTATTATAAACATTTCTCTTTATATTGATTTGAAAGTAAATAGTAAAACTTTTTAAAATCAGTAAGGAAATTGTTTCAATCACTATGTGATAAATTTTGATGAGTCAATTCTTCACTCTTACACACTGAGATAACTGAACCAGATACTTACAAACAAGTCCAGGAAACTAATATATGTCAAAACTGTAGTCTTGTGTCAAAGAGTAAATTATACATGTTGTAGCTGTTATTTGTCACATTTACTCATCACTGTGAGTGATTACACATGGTATGTGCTCACTTGTGATAGATATTTGCCACAAAGTATATCCAAGTGGATATTTGCCACATAGTATATCCAAGCTACAATCCAGACTAAAAGAAACTAAATAGCAAAGAGGGCCTAAGGGAGGATATTTGACTCTCACTCATATGGGGAAATAAAATAGTATTTTTCAAGTTGGAGAGAAGGAGGGACTGGATTGGAGAGGGTATCAGAAAAAGAAATGGGTAGAAATCAGGTATAGAAAGAGCTGGAGAGACAGTCAAGTTAGTAAATGGAAATTGAAAGGGACATAGGGTAGGCATCTATAGAACATGCCAAGACCTAGAGTGGAAGAGACTATGAATCTATGAATGTAACTCTAGCTGGGACTCCTAGAAATAGGGGATATGTAGTCTGAAGTGGCCACCTCATAGCCAGGCATGACTCCCAGTGGAGGGATAAGGACACCAACCCACCCATAAAACCTTTGACCCAAATATTTTATTGTCTACAAGAAGTGTAGGGACAAAAATGGAGCAGAAACTGAGGGAATGGCTAACAAATGATGGACCCAACTTGAGACCCATCCTATGGTCAAGAACCAATCCCAGACACAATTAAAGATAGACAGGAACCTATTATAACTGTCCTCTGAGAGGCTGCACCTAGCAATTGACTGAAACAAGTGCAGAGACCCACAGCTAAGCATTAGGTAGACCTAAGGGTGTCTTCTGAAAGAGTTGAGAGAAGGATTGAGGGACCCATCCAAGAGGGATTAGGGACTCCATAGGAATACCAACAGAGTCAACTAACCTAGACCCTTGGGAGCTCGCAGAGACTGAACCACCAACCAATGAGCATACAAGGGCTGGTCCTAGGCCCCCCTCACACATGTAACAGATGGGCAGCTTGGTCTTTATGCTGATCATTCAACAAGTGAAGTAGGGGGTTATTCCTTATACTGTTTTCTGCCTGTGGATCCTGTTTCACTAACTGAGATGCCTTGTCTGGCCTCAGTGGGAGAGGATATGCCTAGTCGTCTAGTGATTTGATGTGCCTGCATAGGTTGGTACTTGAGTGTGGGGACATATCCATTCTCAGAGGAGAAGAGGAAGGGGTAGGCCATTCTGAGGGGGAACTAGAAGAGTAGAGAGGAAATTGGGGGCTGTAATTGGGCTGTGAAGTGAGTAAACAAATAAATTAATGGGAAAAAAGGAAAAAGTGTCCACCAAATGATTGTGTAAGGGGACATCTGGATATATCTTTTAATGAAATGTTCTAAAACTCAAATCTGTCAGAATTTTATCAACATTAAAACTCATTAGAAGTATATTTTGTCTAAGTACAATTATGATGACAACTATTCCAGCTCTTACTTAAGTAGACTCTGAGACTCTAGATTTTGCCTGCAAGCTGCAGAGTGAAGACACTTATACTGAGCACCACCTATGCTGGTCTGAGGTTTTCTCACATGTGATAGGAAAAACTGAACACTTCACACTACGATTTCCATGAGAAAAATTTCATGAGTTTAAGTAAGACAACTGTTTTTTTACTCCATCTCTACTCTTGCTGCCCAGCTACCAATTGTTCAAAACAAGCAATTAACCAGTAATCTCCTTTTATTATTATTTTTTTAATTTTGAAAGAAACAGTGAAGAAAATTCTGTTTTGCTACTGTGGAGTAGAAGGAATCACGGATTTTGCATAGAAAGGTAGACTATCAAAACGAGTGAAAGAATCAAGATCAGAAAGAAGCGGTCAAGTAGTGTGGGAATTGGAACAGTTCCCCTGATAGAGCTTCAAACAGAATTTCTCATTTAAATTATCAGGCAGTTTAAATTTAGCTTATCTGATAATCCCCTACCATCCCCTGTGTATTTCTGTAAATGTGAAAAATCCTCGTCCTTGAAGATTATGGTTCAATGTTAATGTCTTCTTGGGAGTGGCTGGATGAAGGACATTCACTTATTAATTTCAGATTCTAGGATATCAGTTTCAGCACTATACAAAATATGTCAAATGAGAATTAGAATTCAGATGACTAAACCCTTGCTTAAATTCAGTGAGACGAAGAAGTGATCTAAAGACACAAAATAATAGCAAATATCACCATGAAACTCTAAGAAATGTTTCTAAATGAGTAGACTGGAGTACTAAAAAAAAAAAGGCATAAACAAAACAACTAGAAATAAAGGACTTATTAAGGATTACAGAAAAGCCACATCACCTATAATCTCCCGGGAACAGGAACAATATGGTTTTTTTTTTTT
>JANHMN010000010.1:3135680-3148981 GCA_030674055.1 Rhabdomys pumilio | reverse complement strand
GGGAGAGGGAGAGGGAGAGGGAGAGGAAGAGGGAGAGGGAGAAAGGCCAAAATGTTAATATACAGCTGGAGGGAATTACGAAGAAGTAGTTCTTATGTGTCTTTCACCTTGCTTCCTCTTATAAGGCCATATAATAAACTTCACTTCCTATCCATACTGAATTAACAAAATTGTAGTTTGTTTGTTTGTTTGTTTGTTTGTTTGTTTTGTTTTTTCTTCACAGAATTCTTTCCCCCCTGTTCTAATGCTGTCTAATTCTACAGAAAACATTGCTGGCTCCCATACTGAATTTTGGGTTTTGCTCCACCCACGTCTTCCCCAATCTATGAGGAAACTTTGGCTTTCACAGCCCTGTTACCTTCAAAGGGAACTGATCACTTGTTTTGTGAATATCTCTCAATTTAGTTTTGTTTAATATTTTCTCGTGCTTTGATTTGGAGGTCATGCATAAGTGAGAATACTGCACAGATTAAATGTTTTCTCATCATGTCCTAATTACCGTGCATGTTGGTGATCTATATTGAAGACCACTTTACTAACATGTGCTGCCAGGTGCTCTAATTTTATTCTGTTGCTATGGCAAACATCACCAACAAAAGCAACCTAGGGAAGAGAAGATGGGTTTTGGCTCACATGCAATGGTCCACCACTAAATGAAATCAGGGCAGGAATTCAAGCAGAAACTAGAAACACAAACCATGTAAATGCTCTTTGATAACTGGACAAAGACTCATGCTTAGTTTTCATCTTAGCTTAGGACCGCCTAGGAATAGTGTCACTCATAGTTGACTGGACCTTTTTTATATCATTTAAAAATCAAGGCAACACTCATCCATCAAAGACACCAGAGGACAATCTAATCCAGACAGTCCCCCAATTGAGACTTCATCCTGAAATGATTCTGGACTGTGTTAAGTAGACAACTGAAACTACCTACGATACCAGTATTCTCTAAAATAAATTTTCTTTTGCTCTGTGTAATTAGCAATCATGTATTTCTAATTTCTAAACAGATTAATATGTCCACTAATGTAACTTAAATTATAATTATACACATTTGTCATCCAAGGATGCTATAGAATGCGGGACACAGGTCCCACTGGGAGAAAATCTGAGAACAGGAGAGCTTACTCTCTTTTAATCGTGGGCTTCAGGTGAAAATCTCTACCAAGAAAGGAAACATTTAAAGAGCTTTCTGTCAGTATGTCACACTGGCTTTTCTCGCCACTGAAATTAGAAGAGAAAGGGTTTGTGTTGATAACACAGAAGAAATTCCTAGATTAAACATGTGTTTTGAGCTTCTGAACTGTTATCCTCCTGGCTGTACAGCAGGTGCTTTATCCACTGAGATATCTCCCCATACCATTGCAGTATTCTACTGGTTATCTTGTTTCTGCACACTAAATGTTGCTCACTAATTTAAATCCCTCCAGAGGTCTAATATGACAATTATTAGAGGAATGCTCTAAAGATGACACATCTCTGTTTTCCTACATTTCATTATGAAATAGAAACTCAAGAAAAAAATTGAAAAACTATTTTTATCCAATTTATTATTCCAAATAGCTATGTGTGCATAAAATCACACTATTGATTGTTTCTTCAGATAATAGTCAATAGTCTGATTACTGATTTATGAATCAAGTTATTTATAATTTGACCATCTTAATCTTATTCACAGTTGTTCCTGTGCCCTGTTCATATACTCCCATATTTCTTACAGGTTAGTTTGTATTTTGAGTACTGCCTATTTTTTTCACAAATTGTATTTTTGCCTAATTATCTCTTTGGACCATGCAATATAATACACACAAAATACCATGCTATACTATAAGATACTATACTTATAAAAGAAAAACTAAAATAATTTTCCAGAGAAGTAGTTAATATTTTGGAGGAAAAAATGTACCTGTCCAGTATACACAAACACCCAAACATAGTGAGCTGTCTAGTTGTTCAACATACATGTTTAGTGAAGTATAGTATTTCATACTCTTGGACTTTAAATTATGTTACCACAAGTCCATATGTTCAGAAAAAGGTGGACAAACACAATACTCTAGTTAATGAAGAAAAAGCAGGTGCTGAATTTCTCTAAGGGTTGTGTTACTATTTTTTAATATTATATTAAAATGAATTAGATTGAAAAGCATCAAAGCAATCAATAGTCAATTTTGGTTGGTGGATGGTATGCAATATTTTAATTGTATGACACTTTAAGAATACTGCAGAATTAGGCTGTTTCTA
This sequence comes from Rhabdomys pumilio, assembly GCA_030674055.1. Classification (NCBI taxonomy): domain Eukaryota; kingdom Metazoa; phylum Chordata; class Mammalia; order Rodentia; family Muridae; genus Rhabdomys; species Rhabdomys pumilio. The sequence continues at coordinate 3,146,734 of JANHMN010000010.1, read as the reverse complement.
CATTGAAAGTATTGAAAGTAATCTAGTTCCATCAAAGCTGGCAAATTTGTTACCAATAGTCACAATACCATTGGTGGCAATACAATACAATATTTTCTTTTTCGAGACAGGGTTTCTCTGTGTAGCCCTGGCTGTCCTGGAACTCACTCTGTAGACCAGGCTGGCCTCAAACTCAGAAATCCACCTGCCTCTGCCTCCCAAGTGCTGGGATTAAAGGCGTGCGCCACCACCACCTGGCAAATATTTTGTTTTTAAGGCCATTACTTTTGCAGATATTTTTTAAAGTGGCTTGATTATGTTGTCTGGAAGTATAAATAAAATATCAATTCAAATAAAAAACTTAACCTAACAGGAATATAAAGAATAAAGGTAAAAAGACAGTGTGATGGTTTGAGGATGTAGGACAAGAAAGCCTTGAGTGAAGTTTGAGAGATGAATGTAAAGGCAGAATATGCGGGTACTATATTTTCATACTAGAAAATAGAGTATTTCCACTAATATTTGATTTTGTTTTCTCCTCATTATTGATGTTGAACTCTGCTTTGGAAATATCTGCTGCAAAGTTTGAGGATCCAGCACTGGACACATTTAATTTGTATTTCGATCTAAGTGATGTGATGATACATTTCGCTGACCTCCACTATCCCATCTGATGTGGAGCCGATCCTACCTCACTGTCTCTCACTCAGAAGCCGTCACACTTATATGATTGTCGTGGCAGCCAAGTGTTTACTCCGGGTTCATCTGAAGTAAACAGTAGACTCAGTGCTGCCTCTGAAGAATATCAATGTCTCATTTTCACTTAAATTCCTTTTATCCCTCACATCCTCACAAGAGGAAGAAAGACAAGTCGAGAAGAATTTACAGAACTCTGTAAATTTAATTAAAGTGATTTAATTATTTTTATGGCCAGTGTCTTATGAATTATTTATTTGTATGTTTGATTTTTGAGACAGGGTTTCGATGTGAAGTCCTATCTATCCTGGATATCTACACTCTGTAGATCAGGCTGGCCTGCCTCTGCCTCCTGGGTGCTGGGATTAAAGACAAGTGCTACCTACAAGATATTAACAATATATGAATATAGTAGATTTGTAGATAAAATTTCATTCTATCTATGGATGCACAGTAAAACATCTATGTATTACGCATACAATGTTGGGTATCCACTGTAGTCGCTGTGTTTTAAGCACTTCTTGTTGACTTAATAATGGTAATAACATAAAACAGCTTTTCAGACAAATCTACCTTGTTTTTACTATTACTACACACACTAGTACACACCTCCTGCTCCTTCTGCAGTCCTTTCCTCCCTCTCCAGCACTGTGAGAGGAAGGTAGAACCCTGCAAGACAGGTCAGAAATGGAAAACCATCATTCCTTTCCCTTGCATTTAGAGTGATGAAAGTCACTTTCTCAAGTGGTGGATGTTTCCAATGTCCAGCATTTCTTCCTGGCTGAAACAGGCCAACAAGGAGTGAGCTAGAAGGAAGCTTCACTGACTCCTACTAAACAGTACAGATTGTGTAACGGATGTGTTTCTAATTATTAAGAGATCAATCCCTTGCACATGTCAAGATTAAAATTTATCGTGCAGTTAGTCGGGATCTATGGGTTAGCTGAAATCCAAGAAAGACATAAGCTGGTGCTAAAATTCTAGGAAAGATAAATTATTCCTTGATTTAGCTAAAGTACATTTATTGATCTTACCAGATTTTTTTTTCTTTCAGTTTTAAAAACTGCTACTTTAATCTGTTGGTCAGCTAACAGGGAAACTTTGTGAAAAGATTTATGGCATTAAGATAGTTCACTGAATCGGGAAACAAGAAAAAATAAACAAAGCGTTTATCATATTTTGTGTACATTTCACTGAGTAAGGATAATTTTCCTGGAAAATAGAAAATATTATGAATGAAATATTAAGTTATCTTTATATCTTAAAAAAGGATATAAGCATCCCTAATTTCTTCACATTTAACTGCTTGTTATAGATTGTTTTACATGTTTTAATTAGCTGTTTTCTTCCAACAATAGTAAAGTAGCACAGGATATTTTTATGAGTTATTACTCAATTTTAATACAAAATAAGGGGAATCCTAGTTGGATGATATAATGGTTATCGGAATCAAGTTTATATTTGATTCCAGATTTTTAAAATTTGTTGTTTCTAAGTTAGAAACTTCATCTTATAAAAATATATAAAATGAGTTCTAAGCATAAAGAATATATTAAATAGGTTCAATATTTTTCATAAACATATAAACATACATTAAACACTTGATAATGTTTTATTGTTACATTGAAAAATCCTCTACGTTAATCATAAAAAAGCATTGAACACAATTCAATGTTCCAACTAAGAAAAATCTTTATATATAGTACAGTAAAACTAAGAAACTCACAAACTATATCTATTTATCTATCTGTCTGTCTGTCTGTCTGTCTGTCAATCTATCATCTATCTATTTATATGTGTGTACACATATAAATATATATGTGTGTGTATACATATGTATATATGTATGATGTATGTATGTATGTATGTATTATGTATGTATGTATATAGGCACACAGAAATTTGATTTAGTTCAAGTTCTTCTCACTAAGGAAGCTGTCATTATCTTCAGCAAATTTAGTCCAGACATGGTGTTAAGCATCTCCCTTATTTCCCTCCATCCCATGCTTCCTCTACCGAGCTTCTGTCATTTTCACGGTTTTCATTCACACTCTCATGGCATTATCTCCAGGAATAGTCTTGTTCTTGTCTCAAAGCATTCACTCTTTTCTACATCTCTGCATTTTGAAATGTCAAATTCCTAAATTTTCCTTTAGGTACATTGTTTATAAACAGAGTGTGTGTGTGTGTGTGTGTGTGTGTGTGTAGCCATATGGAGGCCAAAGTACAACTATAGGTGTCCTCCTCAACCACTGGCTACCTTAGTTTTTGAGATAAGGTTTCTCATTGAAATATACCACATTGTCTCCAATCACTCAGAATTTCTCTATATCCTTTCTCAGTGCTGGAGTTACAGGTGTGTTTGGCAGAAGTCAGATGCTAGGGCTTGCACACTTGATCCACTGATCCATTCCCCAGTCCCTGAGGCAGATTTTGTAGATTTACTTTTCCACCTTAGCATTCAGTGTCACTGTCATTTATTTAACCATACTGTGATAGACTTATTCATTCATAAGAAATTCCTCTTTGTTCCATGCAACATCCTTGGAACAATATTTTAAAAAATACAGAAAATTTTCAAGATTTACTTTTAGTGTTATGAATTCTCAAAATTAAAAAAAAAAGTAATGTGAAATTGGCAATGAAAGGAAGAAGTGAGGTGAGAAACCTGCAATTTGAAATTTCCCAAGGCTTGGAATAATGCTGTAACAGAAGAATTCTATAAGGAAAAAAATAAATATTGACCCCAAAGAGGGTTATAAAAGGATTATGTTTCACAAATGCAATGAATTTATGGAAAAATAGGATTGAAATTTTCCAGTGTAATGTTACTTTAGCTAAAAACAACTAAGTTTATTGTAAAATATCCAGAAATACATAAAACAGTGACATGATTGAGACATGTTTACAGGGGCCCATTGTACCGTTATGAGCAGCTGGGAGACAACTGAGTAATTGAGATGACTCCAGAAAGTAAGCTGAACATTAACTTAACATGAGGAAGTTAATCCATCAGGATGCATTGATTAACTAAAGGAAAAATGAAAAGTAAATTCTCCCCATAAAGATCCTAGCGGGTAGTAATACTAATATCAGATGTCTATGAGTCCTCAGCACATTTGCTATCTGGAACCTCCTTCAAAAGAACATTTTAGGCTTTATTTGTGTTTTATTCTAAATAAAGATAGCACAAACTTTACAAACTTGATTGGGAGAATGTTTTTATTGGAGGTTGGAAGTTAAAACCAGTCAAAGAAAGAAAAAAAAATCCTCTTTTGGGGGAGAAGAACAAAAGCACCAGTTTATTATTTGATTAACTCATTGTTAAAATTTCACCACACTGCAATCTGTATAACACAAATTAGCAATTTTGGCAGGGTATAGAAGTGCATAGCTGTACATTAGTGGTAAGAAGATAAATTCAGTGCAATAAAAAATTCAGAAGCACAATTGAGTACTCATGACAGCCAAGGCCAGACTGAGCTACAAGAGACCATGTGTTTCAAACAACAGGTCTCCAAGTTGTTTCTGCTGAAATGCACGTAATTCTTCAAGCTTTGAATGCTATTCTATATTGAGGTGTTAAATCTTTCAGATCAAGATTTATTTTTCACCCAATGCTGAATAAAAAATGACCAAGCAAAATTATTGAAACTCAAATGGTAGTTCTTCTATTCCTTCTAGTTTACCTGTGTTAATTAATTCCATTTAACTTTCTCAATCAGTTGATTAATGGGATCTAGCACAAAGGATTGATAATTTTTTATTTTAAAACTTATTTTCTATTTTCTAGATGTTATAATTACAAGATTTCTTTCATTTTTCTCCCTCTAAACCCTACCATATACCCCTTCTTGTTATCCTTCAAATTTATGACCTCTTTTTTATTATATGAAGATGGACTTAGTATATACCAATTCATGTGAGAGACAGAATTGTACACAATGAATTTAGCAAGTTTTTTCAAAGTATATTTCAAGTATTTTTGTATAATTTTGTTTTGTTCTGGGGTTGTGTTCCCCATGTTTGCAGAATCATTGTTAACATAAATTGTGATTGCATAGGCAATTTTCTATTTTTCAGACATAATTGTATATACATGGATTTTTAGCATATATATACGATATATATATATATATATATATATATATATACATATATATATGAAATTATTATAGACCTATAATTTCTTGAAAGCCATGTATTTGCACAAAAATATATGTATATATAAACATAAATGTACATGTTATGTAGATATGTAACATGCTAGAATATTTCTTGTGTATGTGCATGTATGTCTACACAAACATAAAACATATATTATTGACTCTAATATCTGCTAGGAATATACCATGCTAACACTAAACAATGAGAGTTTGTGAATATCATTGCTGTCATTGTTAATAGGTCATCAGTTGGTTATGGGTATTTACTCCATGCGTGTTTTAATCATGCAATTTGTGGGAAATACTCACACAAACACCCTAAATTCAGTTAAAATTTTGTCTTTACCTAAAGCAGATATATTGATAGATGTATCCAAGCAATCACAAGTCTTGGGTATCACAAGCATAGAGATATAGTTCTTAAATATGAGAACAGTCAAAATTATATATGACTATGGTTGTTAGGTGGTGGCCAGTCCATAGGCACACAGAAGTGTCTTTGAAGTCTCTCTTTCTACAGTAAACATCACATTGGAGATATACCTGACACACTCCAGTGACTTAAACACCTAAATGCTGTCTCTGTAAAGTCAGCTCTTAAAATCTGACAGCATATTGGTCTGTCAGCATGCTCCTTCAGAGGTACTTGGTACAATCTTGAAACATTACTGTTTTAAGGAATGACATGTGAGAACTAGACAGATGAAAAGCATTCTTTTCCAATCAATTTGATCAACCAAAGAAAATTAACATTAATGAGCCATTCCCAGAAGATATTATTTATTAAGTCCAAACAAGCCCATTGACAGAGTGTTCATATGCTTATGCATCTGTCTTACTTTGTTATTGAAGATTTTGTAGATTAATATGAGACATCTTAATTTGTGATTTAAAGGACATTTTAATATTCAGAAAAAATCACATATTACTGAATTATCATCCTTTTCTGGTGGTTACAGAACCCAAATACTAACATATACACTTTAGCTCATTTTGATATTATGATGTCCTACATATATTAGTAAAATTAGACATGTTCTGGGGCAAGAATTTATAAATTCATCTTATTTTATATATACATTCTGGTTTCTACTTATCTCAATCATATGTAGGGCAAATTTAAAAGCAGATGTTTAAAGAGTGATAGGATTGAGATTATTTATACATTTTTTTACTTAGATAAATACATGCCTCATTAAGTGCCCAAGACTTTTGATGCAATTCTGAAATTAAAGAAACAAAAACTGCTCTATTAAATATAAAGACTAAGAGAAAAAATTGTAAGTGGAAATACCTTGAAAAATTGTCCTCCCCATCTCGAGATAACAAATACATACAACACAAATAAACATATGAAACATCATTAATTACAAATTTTTTTATGAAAATATTTTAGAAAGTATAAATTGTTATAATAATTTTTATTTCAATATCTTGCATAAATGGGGTAAATGTATAAAAGAGGTTTTAGATTAGTGATGACTTTAGATATTTGTTGCAGGTCAGGACCCAAGTATTGATTTAGTTTCATTTGTTTTCCTTATTTACATATCACTTATTATATACCAAGAAATGTGACAATATTTAGATACAGAGATGCAAAGGAATAACTTTAGTATCCAAGTTCTGAGAGAGCTGCCCTCAAGGGCACATAAGAAAGGCATGCAGCAAGCAATGATTATAGATACAATTGCCTTTTCAAAGGAAGGAGGACAGAATATAAAGAGAGAATATGGAGTCTTAGAAAATAGTGTTTGAGAGGGAACATTAATTTGGGTAATTATAAAATGATCATAACCACAATATATAGCTTTTCATCAAAAACATTTTGATAGCATTAGCCTCAGAACCCTTCCAGACAACATTAGACATACTGGGAGCTACAGGCAGCTCCTTGCTGTCCTTAGCTTTTTAATTAGGAATGTCTTGTAGAAACACAAAGCACTGAATTCTAAGAGCAAGTGACCTTCCATCTGATTGAGTTTCTTTGGACTACACTTACATTCTCAAAATCAAAATGCAGAGAAAAATGAAGAGGACAAGAGAACTAGAATAATTTAAATTCACCTTGAAGGATGTTTATGCCTTATAAAATAGTCAAGATGACTAATATCAATTATGAAGAGAACAGTGGACTGATGTATTAATGGAAATAGTCACAGATTGAAGAGGTTTGTGGAAAGCTACTTAATAAAGGAAATTAGAAATTCTAGTTTTAAGAAGTTGAGGAATTGAAATATTGTGAGGCTGGTGCTCTCATTTATCCAGTTATTCCTGAAAGCAGAATAAAGCTGTAGCCATGCATTATAAGCACAGTGAGAAAAAAATGGAATAATCTCTTTGTTATTCAAAGCTTTATCTTCATTTAAATATATAATCTAGTTGTGCAGAAAGCTAATGCATGTTCCTATTCAGGACTGTGTTGAAGCCTCCAAGAGCTCATGTATGATGTGGTCGAGAATCAAGTATTAGCCATTGCTAACTATCCGCATGTCTGAAAATTTTAATCATAGAGGGCAAATATAAAATCAGGACATGAGGAAAAATCTTAAGTTAATTCTGAACCAATGCTGCACAAAGGGATCTTGGTTTAATCACCTCTCCTAAGAGGAAAATTGAAGAGTTTTTTTTCTTTTGTTTTGTTTTGTTTTAGTTTTAGTTTCTGTTTTTGTTTCTAAAAAGGAATCAAAATATATTAGTTGCCTTGATAGCAAAAAGCAAGAGTGTTTAGCCTTAAGCCTTTTACTTTTGGCCAAAGTTCAATAGCCACAATATACAGGTTATATTGAATATACTAAACATGCTTCAATAACTAATTCATTATTAATGATGATATTTTTCTGCTAATAGGGCTGTCAGTGTTATCCTTTAATTCACTCAATAGCAGAACCCAAACACGACCTGGATGAATTTGTCTTTGGAGCTCATTCGTTTCTTATAAAGTAAATTTGAATTGAAAATTTCAATACTAGAATATTGTGTGATACTAAGCCTATCCCCATTGGGCATGGAGACTTTATCTTTTTTTTTGATTATGATGTAAAGGATTATTTAACCAAAATATTAAGATATCCTCATAACAGCTAACATTTTCAGTGCATGATAGAGATATGTAAGTATCACTTATATTTGAATGGATGATTCTATTCCTATCTTTTAATTAAACTTATTTAAATATGTAGATTATAAGTTTAGACTAGACACCCTAAATCCCAGTATATCAACAACAGGGTGAAACCTCATATCCATAAAGCCAACCTGCTCAATACAACAGTACTTTATGCAAACAATACAACCACTACTCTGCTTGACTCTAAGGGGAATATCATTCATAAGGAAGAACATGTGCACTTCCCCAAAATTATCCGAGCATCTTAATTTTTAAGAACGCCAAGACTTTCTTTATGTTCTGCCAGAAATATCTTTAATACATTTCTGCAATGCTAGTAGTTTTGGCTGGCGTATACTTTTCCCAGATTTCCATCGTGTCCTAATTTATGCACATTTTCACTTGAACTCACATGTTATCCAGAGCCTTCACTTTGAAGTTGAGTTTAAAGCGTCATGTCTAAACGCAACACATATATCAGTGCTTTTATACTACAGTAGATTTACTCGTGAAACCAACCCCTTGCTTATACTCTACGCCATGAATGAATACTGCTTCTGACCGACACAGTGTGGATTCTGTTGCATTCATAACAGCATTTGTATTTTCTGAAATTTTCTCAAGTTAGCATAAATTGTCATTTATAGTAGGGATTCACAAATATGAAAAGCTCATTGAAAAACACTCTTCCTGCCAATCCACCCTTGTACACTGGAGCATATGTCTTTATGTTCCTGCCAGCAACACAGTGATAGATGGTTTGATTCCCATATGTCTAGGTTGCTGCAAAAACTCCCCCCTTTATGCTTTTGGACTCAATTATCCCAATTTTAATCCTTTATGAATTTGGCAGAATGAAGTCCATCACACAGTGTTAACAAAATTCAATTTCTTCCTAGAAAATCAAGTGTTCCCAAGTGACCCATCTGGAGAACCCAAGACATTTCCTAGTGCTGTTTTTCTCTGTTTCCAAACTCTTACCCTCTCTAACTGGTCATGCCTAATTACAGAACATGTCATCACTACAGGCTCTTCAATGTTGATGAACGCATTCTGTGCTCACAACACTTCAGTAGTTACATCCAAACTTTATAATGTTTCTCAAATGGGACATCTCAGGGAAGATTCATGCACGAATAAATCATTGGCTTGTCCACTATTTTCATTTTTCTACTTGAGAGATTCCTCTTCTAAGAAAGCCAAATAGAAACTGATAAGAAATTCAGATTTTAAAGAGTGGCAGGACTTCTTTAGTCACAGATGAATGCTTCTGGGCTTCTTGTAAAATAGCAGAAAGAATTGATTTATTGTTGTTATGCACAAACTCAGAGTAATTCTTCTTGTTGAAGCAGTTTATAAAGGTTTGATTATATATGTTCCTGGATATCTATATGGTATTTAACCTCCTTGTTTTTGAGATCCCTCAACTGGAGAAAAAGAATTCCTTCTGTATTGAATAGCAAAGTTCAAATGTGATGATATAGCTAAAATTTGTCAAGTTCATGACACATGCTAAATGCCAGGAAATGTTAACTATTATCTGTATTCTGTTTCATATCTTATATACATTTCTTTTATGTCAATCATACTATTACATAAATTGCATAGAGTATTAGGTATATACATACATTGCCAACCTAGAATGATCATCTGTCCTTGTTTATTTAGTACATATGTTTTCTTACTGTTTGTGCTCAGGTTTTTAAAGAAAATGGGTCATCAAACCTCAAACTGAGTATAGAGTGGAGTGTAGGCAAGAAGTGACAGAAAGTTACTCTGTGAAATGACTCGGCTTTCCAATGTGATCGAGAATCTGTGGCCATCTCCTAATTTGAGAATATGATCATATTTTTTTTCTCTGCAGCTGATCTTTTAAATGAAAAAAAAAACCAGCACAGCTGGAAAAACACATGCAAATTTTGGTATTTTGGTCCAGCAATATGCAAGCACATCCATAGTAAGGGTAATTTTCTGAAGCTGTCTCATTAATGAGCTCTAGCCCACTGTGATTCAAGCAATCATGTTACACTCTAATAGAGACACAATTTTCTGGGTACCACATAAGGTCATACCGTGGAAACAGTGCCTTTCCTCATAAAGTATCAATCTTTCTGTCTGGAACTTTCTGTTATCATAGGAAATTTGTCAAACCAACAGAGTGGTGACATGTTCTGTACCTCAATTTTGCTTTCTTTAGACGTGTTTGTTACAATGTATTTTACTTCAAGGTGATTCTGAACCACTCTTTGATGGGAGAGTATGACCTCTCCACTTCAGAACAGTGGGAGCTTAGCTACTGTTAACTTCCTACCATATTGGATGGTTGAAAATAGAAAAAGAAAAGTAAAACAAGTAATTTTAATTCATTGTCAATACAAGAGGAAAGTTAGATTCAGACACAATGTAATGAAAGCCACTATCTCACTAGATATCACTCTGGAAAGGAGTGACACCTGTGACACTCTGGAAAGCAGTGATAAGCTTTAGGCTCAACACACAAACTGAAAAAATATCACTGGACACAAAGGGAACACTGTGTTACAACCTTGCAGCCCAACACAATACATTTCTTCAAAGGATTTTTAAATACCCTTAATCTAGGTCTAAATGGCTCCTATGTCTTATGCTTATAAACTATTACATCTACTTTCTTGCTCTAGGTCCAGGATGCCATTTTATTGAGACAGTTGCAAGAAATATACTGCAGTTCTATTCCTGCAGCTGTGACTCCCAAGCTGGGAAGAGGAAATGTCAGTAATGCAAAGCAAAAGGAAGACTGGAGCAATTGGTGCTGCTCCTGCCTGGCTCATTAGCATGGGCCAGGCTTGATTCTCCGGAGCAGAAAGAAGCTGGCACCAATGCCTGGCAATGTTTGCTCAGCTCTATCAGGAAACGGATTTGATCATTTGTGTAGGAAAAGAAATTTCTTTCTAACTGCCTCATGTGTCTCTTTATGTGTGCTGCTACTGTACTGCTTTAGGAACAAGCATAGTGTATCTATTTTTAGGGCAAATGTGCCTACTCTATCTTCGCCAACTCAATCTTTCTACATGACTAATTTGCAAGTTGAATTATCTTGGTAAATAGGCTGACTCACTTGCAAA
>JANHMN010000010.1:3117188-3135670 GCA_030674055.1 Rhabdomys pumilio | reverse complement strand
TGATGATGATGATGATGATGATGTTATTCCAGATACAAAAAGAACCTGTCTATAAAAAATTTGGTTTGATATCAGGTTATATTGAGAGACAGGTCAGTGAATGAATTAAGTAAACTAAGGAAGTGAACTATAGATAGATACAAATATATTGGATGTGATTTTTTTATTGTATAACATTTGGTTCTAAAATCTACTATTGCAGATTTAACTTTATGAAGTATTTTATGAAGTCATATTTTTACTTTTATAATAAAATACCAAATATAGTTGCTAATTTCTCAATTTCATTCCTAATATTACTATACATAAAATGACTTCAATATTAAGCATCTTATAAAAACTATCAATTATTTAAATTTATTTCATTGTTTAGGACTAAAACTGAGATGCTGCTGGACTGCCTCTTATAACAGAAGATACTTCTTATCTTATAGGTTGATAGAGATGTCTCAGGTAAGTCTTGGAATGCAGGTTGACACATAGTATAAGGTCCAAGACATGCCAGACAGTTCTTTGGGTATCCTTCAATAATTTCTTTATTATGTTCTACATGAAACCTGGAGTGGCTTTTGTTCCTTAATTATATTATAAAATTCCCAGATCATAATTTCACTAAAGGAAACATATTTTTTTCATGGAGAATACTCTCATGCACGATCTTAAACAAGTACACAATTAAGTGATGCATTATCTTCCCTCCTAAAAGCAGTCTTGATTCCTGAAATCTTCCTCATGGTTAAGACTCTGTACTTGTGGATATGATGCACATATAATTCCTCTTGCCGCTTTTCATTCTTTTTCCAGAGCAATCTTGTATGAGAGTCTTGTTTATTCGCTACTTAGAAAACAAAAGTCTATTTTGTCATGGGTCTACTGATTGTATCTCATTTTATTCATTTGGAAATGGAAACTGTATACTGAAATGATTCTATAGCATAAGTTAATTAAATTATGTTGTATGCCTTCTTTGTCTCCTTAAAATGCCTTAATATCTAATAAATTACAAGATGTACAGTAGAAAGATGGGAACAAAGCAGGAAAGAAGTCAAGCAACGAAGAAGCAGTAGGGTCAGGAAGGGCAAATTTTTCCCCATCTTCCATCTCATAGATAGAACTTTATATAGGTCAGGAGATAAGGCAGGGGCCCCCAAAGCAAAACTCTCCTGCATATATGCTCTGTGTATATTTTGACATTTAAAAGAATAGCAGAAGTTGGCCCAGATAGTGCATGAGAAAGAGGGCTTGCTTTGAAGCCATGATTCCTGGAGTCCAAGATAAAAGGATTACTTAACTTCTATATGTGCAAAGTGAGCTACAAAGACACATACACACCCATACACAAGTATATGCACATACACCTATACACACACACTCACACTCATACACACACATACCACACTAATATTGATTTACATTTTTTAAAAAAATAGGAAGAATAACAAATGCAACTAATAAAATTAGAAACACTACTTGTAATTCATCTCATGACTTAAAACAAGAGAGTGCTTTGTTCATTTTTTTTTATTACCTCAGTTCTACGAACACTTTTCAAACTAGACAAGGAATGATTTCCTAAAAAAAAAAAAGCAATATAATAAACATAAAATTAACAACTAATTTTATACATTTTTATAGATTTTGCTGATCTTCTCAGATCACACATTAAAGTAAAACAGAAAAGCAAATCAGTAAGAGATGACCTTATGAAAATGAGAAAATAATGAAATGAATAAATGTTGATGGACAAGAGGAAAGCAAAAGAAGACAGAGGTAAGAGTGTGGTCACCAGCAGTTCTGCCTGGTACTTCCTTTGTAAATGGGCCAAGACAATGATAAACACAATTGGAGAAAGTAAGGCATTGAGTTGGAAATGGAATTGAATTTCTTGCTACACTATAATAGATGCAATACAGATGACAGAGAGGCAAAAAACATACAATAACACAAAATATAATTTATATCCATAACACTTGTAGAGACACAGAAGGCAGCCAGAGCCAACACTTTCATGTTACAAATGCATAACTTTGCATTTTTATCCTGCAAAGTCCCTTAGCAATTGTATTTTTTCAAGAAAAGCTCAGAAACCTACCCCCTCTTGGATCTCATCTCCTGTTTACAGATGGGAAAGTTATGGTTTTTCTAAGTCATTGTTAGTAATCATATATAAAAATCATCACCCAAATTTTAGGTATTTTTTAAAATTACTACATAGTCATTTGTATATAGTAATGGTGCGTTTGTCACAGATAGGTTTGATGTGCATTAGGACCTGGATTGATGTAATACAACAGTAACAAATACAGCTTGAGAATTCTGCATGGGCATCTCACATAGGAAGAGAATAGAAGATTTTATTGTCAGTCACTATTAGGAGAATGACTGTCTGTCTATGATCCAGGATTCACATTGGCCCTGAGGAAACCGTGACACTTAGAAGATGCAAGCTGCTGATTAAACAGATGAATATTTCTTCACTGTCTTTTGGGATGTGATTTACTGTCATAGAAGTAGAAATAAAAATTTAAAAACTATCAGGTTGGTGGTTTCTTTTAAAAGGTAATTCTGCATAAACAAACAAACAAAAAATCTTCGGCAATGTCCCAGGGATTTGTGGAGAATAGAGAAAAAAATAATTTGTTCTTTTCATGAAGGCTTGAAAGACTTAATTGACATTCAGAAGTATTGTTACCAACACAGTCAACTAACCTGAACTCTTGGGGGCTCTCCGAGACTGATCCACCAGCTAAAGAACATAAACGGGCTGGATCTATACCCGCCACCCTCACATATGTTGCAGATGTGCAGCTTAGTCTTCATGTGGGTCCCAAACAACTGGACTGGTGGCTATCTCAAAAGCTGTTGCCTGTCTTGGGATATGTTTTCTATCTGGCCTGCCTTGTCTGACCTAAGTGAGAGAGGATGCATCTAGCCTACTGAGACTTGATGTTCCAGAGTTGGGTGAGGGGACAGATAATCCCTCGTCCAATCAGAGGAAAAGGAGAAGGCAGAAATTGTGGGAGGGGGTGACCAGTTAGTGTGTAGCAGAACAGTGAGGCCACCTCTATGTAAATGCCAGGGGCCCACACAGCTGCAAAGGTGTCTCCTGCAAGAGGACCTAATTGAAAACTGCTTGAAAGACCAAGGGTTGCTGTCACAGACAATGCCAGCCAATCTGGAGCTGCTGTTTAAAAGAGATGCTTTCTTGGGACCAATGGGGCTCAGGTGAAGGGTATTGAAAAAGGTTTGAGTAGCATTTCACACAGGCTCCGAGAGTCTGTATTGTTGACTCTGCACTACATCATCTCCAACCCCTAAGGGAAGGGTCAGGTGGCAAGTAGTCCAGGGCACAGCCAGAAGTAGGGGACAGTGAGTGGGATGCAAATTAAATATTTAAAAAAGGAAGAAGTATACTGGTCCCTACTTTTCACCTAGATTGTCCCCATTTCATCATCATAGCTGAGTCCCAGGATTAAGTTTAATAAAAGAACTGGGGCTTGGGTATAGTGCGAAAAGAAAAGGGAAAGAAAAAGAAAAATCAAAAATGGTGAGGGAGACACAGATTGGAGGGAAGCCACATTCTAAAGTTAAATTTAAGTTGGCGATGTTAATGTCTCAGTTATTTTAGCCTGCTTCTCTTGCAGACTTAAACGTTGCCAGCTAGCACACTGTCTGTGTACTGTGGATGAATCTTCAGAAAAGTTCTGCTCATTACATTGAATGGGCCAAATACAACAGCAAGCAATCAGGTGATAATTTATTTTTCACACATAGTTTTCTAAGCCCGACCAATACACTCCTTCCCTTACCCCTAGATGAAATATTTCTTTATTATATCCAGATGTTTTGATGTTGCTCTTACATACTAAATATCAGCATTTTAATAGAACTATCTAGCTTTGGAAACATCGAGTTTAACAGAATAGAGAGCTTTCTCCCTCTCATGATCTAACTCACCTGGGCACTGGTAGTCTAAGAAGTGTCTTACTAAGGACAAGGGCACAGAGCTGTCTACACCACGGTCTTGCCATTTGTAGACAGTATCCTTGCCAATGTTCCTTTAAAACGTCTACAGGCACTTCTGTACCATGATCTGTTGTGGTCAGTGGACCATCCGGAGTCCTGTAGAAGCATCAGTAGAAAATGATTCCATTTATCCAGGGACAGAAATGGCACAGAGTCTCTTCTTTGTCACAGAGAATAATCTGAACCCACCAAAATCTCCAGGCTGAAAGAAGTCTCTTGTTTAAGTAGAGGAGTTTCAGCCAGATCTTCATAGCTTATAACTTTCAACAAAGAAAAGTCTTTATCATAAGCCTAGCACTTTCTTTCAAACCCACTCTCTCGATTTCTGAAAGCGAGAGAAGCTAAATCACAACCAGTTAAAGACATCTCCAGCTACTCCTCTTCAAGAGAGTTCAAGGGCTTCCTTAGTAGGAGAACTGGTCTGGAGACCAGGAGGGCCTCAAGAAAGAAAATCTTTAACTGCACCATTCTGGACCTTACCGTGTGTACTTTGTAACTGGCAGCTAGTCTTCATAATACATATTAAGTTGGTGGTATTTTTCCTGAGATGTGTCAGCCATTTAAATACAGTATACAATCTCAGGAGGAGGTTGTGGCAATTTCTTGAACTGGTAGACAGGTGTCAAAAGTCCTCTTTTTACAGTACTTAAAATTGACAGCTGAAGTGAGGACAATTTGTGAAACTGATCCCTAAATTGTGGGATAATTGATAAACCTGGGTAATTGGTGGCAAAAAAATAATTAATTTATAGAGCCTAGTGAGTTTCTGGAGACTTGAAGAGCAGTTGTTGGGAAGAAAACACTCAACCATAGTATTAGAAGGGCTTTTGAGTTGAACCGGACTGAAATCAATAAGAAAGTGTTCTCTTGCCATTCTCCACAGAGTACTGCTAACTTTTGGATTCTTCACTTTCTTCTATACCTTAGTACTACATGGGCAGTTAGAATCATGAACCTGAGGTCCTGAACAGTATTTTTGGCCCATCAGCATTTTCAAAAATGTAGAAATAATTCATATATATTTTGTCTGTATTAGAAATCTCTGGGTCTCTGTCTATGTAGGACTCACTTGAAAGACAAGGACTATGAGAGCTAGTATTGGGGATGAAGAGATGACCTAGTCAATACCCTTGGTGGCCTGCAGGGCAGAAAGAACAAACTAATGACCTTGAGACAAAAAGGAGAAAAGAAAGAGAAAGAGCCATTGGTTTGTTCTTTTGCCCCACAGGCCACCAAGGGAGAATGTACACTCACACTCACATATATGCTTCACACATACACAACCCTCCCCTACCACCCACAAGAATGCAGAGCATACGCCCATACCCACCCCACACAGTCTTCACATACAACCACATGCATATTCTCATTCTATATCTTTCTTTGAAAGTTTTCTGCAAATAAGCAGCTCTCTTCTTCTTCTTTTTATTATTATTATTTTTTTTGAAAGTGACTCCTAGCCTTCTTCCATGGAGTTTCTTAACATGTAGTACCAAGTATTAGACTATGGGTGTATCTAAACAAAGCTCTATGGAACCCTCCCCCCTTTTCCTCTCTCCCTTCTTTGAGTAAAATCCTTTGAAAAAATCACTCAGCAACTTACACAATGTCAAGAAAGTAGTATAAGTCTGAAAAGGTAAATCACCAAGTGTTTACTGACAGGTAGTTGCAGAGGGGTTAAGAATTAAGAGGCAACTTCTCAGCATTGATACATGGACACCGATTATCACTTACTTAGCATCAGCAGAGGCACTGAAGAGTATTCTCAGAGCTGTTGTTAATATAATATTTTTAATACCTATGTCGATATTATGTCTTTTTAATCAGCTGTTATTTAGGATGGTTCTTATTATGATCGTGCATTAAGGCTATTTTCGAGGACATTGTATCATACCGTAACATGATACAATAAAGAGAAAAGTCTCATATAGGGCAAAAGAAGAAGTGCACTCATGAATATGAAATAGAATTGTGTATTTGAGGACTAAAAGGAAGCATATTTTGCACACAATTGTAAATGCTGCATTTTTATATCACACTATACTTCATAATAAAGGTTAACAGGATAAAAAAAAAACTGACAGATTTTCAAATTACTTCAAAAATTCAGTGAGACAGCACTAACTGGATGTTTCTTGTCACCAAACAAGCCAGGACTAGGTTACATCTAAAAATGGTGTTGGAAAAGGGGACTCATGGGAAGCCACAAACAACCCAAGCTGTTGCCAAAGCGATAGGCTGCTCTCCACAAAGGAGCTACCAAGGGAGAAAGGGGATGGCATCTGAACTGTAAACAAATAAAATATCCAATTTAAAAAAATTAAAAAATGTAAATCCGTGGACTATATCACCTATTAGTTTGAAGAATCTTGAATTAAATAAATTTTTTGGATGCTTATGACATTCTCATGTCACTTCCCATAAGGCTTGTAATGTAGATGTTTGCAATATGCTCACAAATTCCCCAGCTTTTGAAGAAAGAAACCAATGAACAGATTAGCTAACATGTAAATTTTGTAGAATGCGCACTGTATTACTTGGGGGGGAAAGTATATAAATGAATCTGAGTAGTAGATAATGAATTTAATAATAATAATAATTCAGTAGATAATGAATTCACTCATTTTATGACAAAACGTTAATTTACAGAATCTCCTTACACTTATTTCCTGATATTTGGGTTTCTATAGCTGTGTTCTGAAAGTATTGTCTCCTTCCTGATTTTCTAGCAATTCAGGTATTGAAAATGTAGTGATGTAATATAATTTACAGAGTTTGTCCCAACAAATGTGTTATCAAATTGTAATATTGAAGACCAGAAACATTCCAAAGTTTCGTGTCTTACAGGACTGCTATAAGAAAAATCCCAGCCAATCAGGAACTACATTCCCAGCCTTATTCTTCCAGAGGGAACCAAGCCTGTGTCTCAATTTCATGGACCTGTGGAGGTCTGATGCCCCAGTGCAGGGTGATGCTGAAGGGATGGGCAAGAGAGGGTGAGTGTGGGGCAGAGCACTCTCACAGAGGCCAAGGGGAGGGAGGAGAGGGAGGTTATGAGATGGGTGCCTTGTGGAGGGGTAACTGGGAAGTGGGATATTATTTGAGATGTAAACAAATGGAATAATAATAATAATAATAATAATAATAATAATGATAATAATAATAATAATAAATTGTAATAAACTGTCCTACACCAGAATTTATAGCTATTAACAAGACTCAGTATACTCAAAAGTAAAAAAAAGAAAAAAGAAATTATAATAGAGGTGCTCTGCATTAAATGAAATGTTTAATAGCTAAAAACCTGTGTTTTTTCCCAACCTCAAAGGAAAAGTCTAAGTTTCTAGGGCATAGGAAAGAGATTAAGATTCACTCACAGCACTGGAACACATCAATCAGTTTTGTGGAATACCACTAACTTTACACGCACATTTTAGTTGTTACATTCATGAAAATAAAATTCTCTTATATGTCACTAACAATTTAAGGTTTAATTGTTTTAGCAGGCTATCCTAATTTGGGTAATAAAATTATAATAATTGCTCCTCTAATGGTGTTTAAAGTACTTTGCATAGTTTGGCTTGTAATAAAATGATAATTTATTACACACTGTGTTACAGTACACACTGCAATGGAAGCAAAAAAAAATTAAGTAAAGGTTACATTTTTCTTCTTCAAATACAATTAACTTAAGCTACACCTGATTTTAAAATATAGTTATTTCAGCTTTGTTATATTTCCTATATTTTCTTTGTTTTGCAATCTTTTTTAATGACTTTTCTATTTTTAATGCTAAAATATTTCATAAGAAGATGATGTTGAAGAGCTCCAAAGTAAAATCATGTTTTTGATGAATTCCTTACTTTAATTTTGTATTTTAAGGTATTATTTGAGTCATTATATGATACCTACATATAGGTTGTCTGATGGTCAGCAAAGATAACAGCCACACACACAGAAGTTCATAAAATTTGGAGTAAACACTGAATGCCCTCAAAGTTTTGTTTTATTGATGTCTTCTTTTGTTCAGAGATCTCTTTCCTGCTGAGTGGACCTCACTAAATATCCATCTCTTATCTATAGGTCAAGCTGAAAAGTATGAGGTTTAAAATTGCACACATTTCCAAAGCAAAATAGTAAAGACCTTGCAGAATATTGGGTCAAGAAAAGTTACAAAAGTCACTCTCATTCCAGTTTTAATAACAGAATTACAGTAGAGCTGAAATTCTTACCAATTTCTGCATAACTGTCTGGCATGTTGACAGCTTACAGGAGATCTAAAAGGAGGGAAAACTAGGGAATATCTGATAGGCTCTGACCTCGAGGGTGAGTTGCACACATCCGTTGTAAACTTTCATGAGGTGATGTTCATACAGAAACATAAGACTGATTTCTGCTCCGTCCACTGTTAATTTCATGGAAAATAAAGCTACAAAGATGAACAGTTGAAAATGATGAAGTAAGAAATGCTAAACCTCAGGCAGGAATTGGAGCATAGAGTACTTTGAAATTTTTTGATTTGTCAGATTATAAGTTATGTATTCCCCGTGCTACTACAATTGTGAAAATAAGGCCTGATTAGGAGGCCTGGCTGAAAAATGCCACCATTTCATTCCTCAGATTGCTCAGCCATGTGATTGATAGACTGTTCTCTATCAATAGAGTAGTGGGATTTTATCATACTGAGTATGCACTGTAATTCCAGAAATATGGTAAGAAATGACACTTACGTGAGACCTTTGTTTACCTTTAAACTGTTCGGATATTTATTTATGATTGAAAGGAGCTCGATGGCAAGAGACAGTATTGCTTATCATATATCACGTTTTACATTCAGTTTTGAAGGGGGAGGAATTGATAATACGTGCAATTTAAAAAAACATATTTTCAACTTTAAATTTTCCTTAATACACTGAACATACAAAATATAAGACCAACACCATAAATAAGATAATTTCATAGTACTTAGTATCCTGTAAGCATCAACTAACATAATTATCCATACTTGCATTATTTAGCTCTAAATCACCCATCATCACACCTTCAGTAGAATAAGCTTTATATATGTTCAGTAAGAATATTCATTTATACTTGTACCTCATTCTCATCTTAGGCTCATTTCTTAACCCTCATTATTAGCACTGTCTAAAAAAAGTCCTAATTGAGAAGTGAACTAATAATTCTAATAAAATACTGGGCCAGAGGACATGAAAGTTTGTTCGAAAAACAAGTACCTGTCAGTATCTACTCAGAACTGGAACTTATACTTCTCGGTAAGATAACTCTACATCCTTCCAATCGAAAAATTTATTAATGAAAAAATGATAAAAATGTGACTGATAAGGAGATATAATGTGGGGCTTGGGGGAAGACCTGACTGACAGATGGACATGAGCATCAACAGAGCATTGTGAATACAAATGCTATAAGCAGAAACACAAATACTACTTTATTCAGCCTTTCTCAATGATATCAGAAGAGGAGAATAATATTACAGAATGCCCGTAACGTATAAACACTCAATTAGATGGAATCTAAATGTGTAAAGAAAAGAACCCTAAGGCAAATTATATTCTTCCTCTTGTACAAAATAATGAACCAATACAAATTAGAAGGTAGTCATAACTTTTAGGTTTGCATTATAGTATGTTATGGAAGGTACATTAAACCAAACCCAAAGTACTTAGAATATTCAATAATGTGAATTCTTGAACATGAATGTAGTTAGGACCTTGAATATAAGCCTCAGGATATATTTTTAAACTGAAATTAGGAATCCATTAAGATCATATGATGTGACCAGTGGGCTTCATCCCAGAAAGTCAAATTTAGTTCAACAGATGTGAATCAATAAATGTAATACATCATATAAACAAACTTAAGGCCATTACTCATAAAATCATCTCAATTGATATATAAATGCCCTCTGGCAGAGTTCAAACTGCCTTCATGGTAAGAGTCTTAGAAAGTAGGGTTAGACAGTGTTTGACAAACCCATCACTATTAAACACACATAAGCCAACAGCATTTCCTGTAGCATCATAACAAAGCAACAATGCCCACTTTCTCCTCTCTTATTTGACACAGTGCTCAACAAAGTCTTCAATATAGCAATTGAATAAAAACATGAAGGGGATAAAATACAAAGGAAAGATTTCATACTATCCCTATCTACACACAGCTTTATAAAATATATTAGAAGATGCTTAGACCTAACAAATTTGAAATTGTAGGTTTCTAAATCAATATGAAAGTAGAATATTTCAAGTATAAAAACCTTCATTCATGGAGAAAGAAATTGGGGAGGAGAACATATCATGAAAATTTCACACGTATTGAAAAAGAAAATCAGAGACACTAGTGAAAAACTAACACCAGCCTGAATTTACAGAATTTATGTTTAAAAAAAGGGATATACTGTAAAATTAATCTATAGATTTAAAATAAATCTATAAATTTTTGATGTAATATTTCACAGATTTAGAAAGAAATAATCCAAGAACTCATACAGAACCACGAAAGATGACAACTGTCAAACCCAAAATCCTGAAAAGTAAGAACAAAGCTAGAAGTATCATAATACCAGGCCTTAAATTCTACTATAGACCTACTACAATAAAGACAACGTAGTACTGGTGAAAAAAAGAAACAAATAAAACAAGAAAATAGAGTAGATGGCCAGGTAATTAACAAATAAAGTCATACCCACTTAATTTGTGACAAACAGGTCAAAAACATACATTGGAAAGAAAAATAACCCATTCTTCAACTGGTGGTGGCAAAACTAGATACTCACCAACAGAAAAGTGAACAGAGATTAATATCTTCCATCTACTTTAAAAATCAATTTAAAAGAGATCAAAGGCCATGATTTAAACTTGAAAACTGAAATTTCTAAAAGAAACCACAAAAACCTATGGAATTGTCTTCAATTCACTGGGGTAGGCAAGAACTTTGGAAGTCGATACTGTTAGTGTAGAAACCGGTCCAAGATGACTCAGCGACGGGACTACATGAAAATTGTGCTTCAGCACAGAAAAAGGAACTATCAGTCCAAAGAATGGGCCAATTTTATTTTTACCCTATATTCACACATGGAATTTTTTAAAACTAGAGATTGGAGATTATGTATCAAAAATATAAAACTGCCAATCTACCAATGGGTGGATGAATTAAATGGACAGTTTAAAAATAAATTAAAAGAAAAGTTAAATACAAATTTCTCTAATCATTAAGAAAATGCCAATTAAAACTACCTTGAGATAATGTCTCACTCCAGTCAGAACAGATATCAAGAAATATGGCAACCAATGCTAGGACATGTTTAGGATTAAGAGGACCCTTATTGACTCTTATTAAGAAATGCAGATTAATGTAGACAACATGAGAATCTCTTCAGATATTTCTAAAAATCTTTAAAACAAAATATGCCATAATACTCAATCATTTCACCTCTGGGCATAAAAGACACATGATTTGTGGAAAAGGATATAAAAGTAGTAATTTTTCTGGTTTTAACACTGAATTTCTTTTCTGTAGTGGATATGTAAATTATTTCTGATAATCCATAATACTACTAAAAATTATTTTCACAAACACCATCTTTCTTTTGTGATAAAAATCTGCTTTATTTACAGAGTTAATTTTTAATAATTTAAAAAATATTTTCAATAAAATTCCTCTCCACATTCATTGTCTTATTCTAGTAGCCTGGATTAATAATATACTAGGAGATATTCACTTGTTGTTCCTTGTGGTATTTCCTTCAGAAAGACATCAAATTACCATTCTTTTATATTTTATAATGCAGAAATTTTTGTGGCAGTTTTACTTTGTTGTTACTGCGATGCATAACTTTCTCCCATATGATGAGAAGGAGTGCCTCATCAGATACTTGGAAAGCAAATATCTCTCACATTTGAGGAGTCTTTTCTTTTGCTTGATTGCATTATTTTTCTTAGTTTGATAAAAAAACTCACTTACTCACTGTGTGTTTGGTATCATGCATTTAAACAGTTATATTTGCCAAGACCACTGTTAAAGATCTTTGCCATTTCTTTCCAGTGTTAAAGATCTCTGCTATTTCTTTCTAGAAGTCTTATTTTAAGGGGTCTTATGTTTATTTCATTATTTTTGAATTGATACAGTAGCCGGTCAGATAGACAGGAAAGGTGAAATCATTTTTGAAATGCTTTGGGCTGAGAACAGACTGCTACTTAAATTTCTCAGTATTAGCTAGAAATCTGTCTACTGTGTTTTAGGGATGAAAGTATGTTTTCTTCTGCCCTCCATTGTTTCTTTAGCTAGGAAGGACACGTATCTATGTTTCTGTTAATTTTAGATAGTCTATAATTCTTTGATCAGAAAATCATCACTAAATTCCTGTGGCTCATCTTGTTTGTACTATTCTACAGAACCTCATGTACTGGAAGCATGCCTTTATAAGCAAGGTAGTGCCATCAAATTTAGCTCCATCATTCTCCTCAAGGTGTGTGAGTAGCTGATTTAGTGTTGATGGGTGAAAGGAAAACAGCCCTCACCCTTCTAAAGAAACCATGCAGAAAGATGGCAGGGACTCTAGGATTAAGTGACAAACAGAAACCTAGCTTTCTCTGCAGTAAAGAATTTGCATACAGGAGAATAACTGAAGCTGTGATCCACTGTCTTAAAGAGTGAACAATTCCTCCTATGTTATAGATTTAAACCTTAGTATCACTTTTTTGAAAAATATACGTGATAAATCTATCAAACATCTCCCTTTCTTTCTCTCTTATCTTTTTCTTCTTTTATACTGTGTATATGGGTATGTTTGTCATAGGGTGAGTGTGTGTGTATGTGTATGTATGACTATGTTTGTTGATAATCAAGAGAGCATTATACAAACAATATTTCAATTTTTTCAAGTGAAATTATACATTAAGAAGACACTCTACTTTTCAATATCAAGTTTCTGTGGAGTGTAGAGCCACAAATGGGGTATCTATGTCAAGCTCCCTCCCAACCTGGCTCAGAGAATATTACAGAAGAGTGGAAAGATTGTAAGAGCCAGAGGTAGCTGAGGACCAGAAAAAAAAAGTGATAAACAATATATTCATTGTTCCTCTTATTATTTGTAAACTCAGAAAAGCTGTGGTCACTAGCATAAGACCTGCACAGATCAAGCCTTCAGACTTCCTGAGTGGAAGGAGGAGGGGAAAAGGATCACAAGCTCCACTCTAGCACAGGATTTGCTCTCAGTTGAAGGCTGTTGGGAGGGCAGAGGACAGAATCAGTTTTTCTTAAGGTTTTGGTTTCTGGAAGGTTGGTCATGTACTGAATCACTCTACATTTACGGGCCACACAAACTGAATTCATCATGTTTCTAACCATCTAAAAATGAAGGGGGATAACAAATTGTGAGGGTGTGAGGGTGTGCATGGACACTGGATTAGTCGGGAGGAATAGTAGAAGACAAATACAGTCAAAGTACATTGTATGCTTATAATGAGTTTCTCAAGGAATTAATAAATGTATTAAAATTATGACAGTTGGTGAACACATAAATAGATTTTTTATGAGATGTTTATTTACCGTTCCTAAGTTTTGTTTAAAAGGAACAGAACCAGAATTATTTTTAAAGGCCTGGGAAGTAGCAGGGCAAGATGATGGGTGACTTTATATTTTACAACCTGGGTATGTGTTGTTAAGTGTCCCATGATGAACCTTTCAATGTATTGGTAGCTCTATCAGTTCATTTGAATTTGCACTTTTACTCCTCAAATTTAAATAGTGATTAGGTTCATTTTATATGATTCTACTTGTTTGTGAAAGACAGAACAACATTTTCATTGTTTATCGTTTTACATTTAAATCCTGAGGGATGAAATGTCTCAGGCGGATTTTGCAAACTACTGAAACATTCAGTATTTTGAAAGAGAGCATGTAGTCATTATATACTAGTGTAAAGAGTAACATAAATATTTAAATTAGAAAGGAATACACTGCAGATTTACTTTTCATAAGGCACCTAATCTTAGTTTTCTTCAAAGGGTGTGGATAAAATGTCAACCTTGAGTTTCTAACGTGACAACAGAATCTTTGTTTATAAGGATGAAAATTGCCTCTCAATTGCAACTTTACTGTAAGAACCCTCCCCTAAACAAATAGTAATGTTGTATCACTACTACATAGGAGGATGAGGGTACGGACCACATATGAACTCATCAAAATATGCCCAAGGAGCTCTAATTGTGAACTACATCTCTGAAACAGGGTCAAATGGAGTACTTTTAAAATTCAATAAGATGAAATATACACTAATGTATGTATATGTGTATATATATATATATATGTATATGTATATATATATACATATATATATATACACACACACACACACACACACACACACACACACACACACATCTGGTTATTCATATATATGGACAAAGGAGGTGGGACAAACAGAAGAAATCTGGCAGTAGCATAATAAAAAAAGTTTGTCAAAAATCCTACTCAAAAAAGAAGTAAGACAGAGAATTATAAAGACCTCAGTCCTGATATTATTCCCATATGGAAATAATAACAGAAGTACATCTTAGGATTATAAACAGAATAGCCCTTTGAAAAAGAATGGAAGCAATCTAAATTTTCAGTGGCACATTTACGTCTCTGGAAAGTGGTTTCCTGCTGTGAACATTCTCTCATTCACAGACTGTATTTTGTGGTCAAAATGTACATAACCCCCAAAATGCTACAAATTATTGTGAATTGCAGACTAAACAGCACAATAAGGTATTGGAATTAGAAGGAAAACTCAAAGATGGAAGTTAATGAAAGATTTTTGAAATGAAGTTAATGAAAGTCAATGAAAAAGATTTTGCCAACATATAATCCCAGTTTCTTTATTTTCATATGAGCACACTACTGCTGTTGTATGTTGTTCCCTTTTTCTAGGAAACAAATTTCAAATTATTTCAGAGAAGGACACCTTGAAACAGCAATAACAAAGGAACAGTACGAAGAAGGCTGTCAACAAAGTTCCAAATCAGAATCGCTCAGATCCCTCCAAAGTTGATTAAAGACAGTAAACTATTTAATTAAAAATATAAGCCAGGAAGATAATTCAACAGCTAACAATACTCTTAGGTGAGTGATATTCCTTTCCAATAAGGAAAGCTTAATAAACTCTAATTGCCTTGCTGCCTTTGTATCTAGCTTGCTGAAGATGATCTTGATAAAAACCAGTGACTGTTGGAGAATGCTCGCAAATGTCTGTAACCGGGAGTGACAGAAGCACATGGCAAGGCGGGCTGCTCTGCAGGGATGCTTCTTCAGAGTTTCTGAATGAGAAATGTTGCCTCGGGTAGTCTATGACAATATGAAATTCTGCCAGAATAGAAGTCATGTTTTAAAACTACAAATTCATGTCAAAACTGTAGTGTTCACTCATGAGCAAACCACTGGAAGGTCCAGAATGCTGCATTCAGTAAGCATAGTAATTATTAGACTGAGAATATTTTGGAATCATGTACACTAAAAGTTGATCATGCTCATGTTCAAGTAGTTGATTAGACTCAAATACTCTTTTTTTTGTCTAGAAGAAGTAAATTGTGAAAACTTATGTAGACTTCTCCATCCATCAATTTCTCAAATAAAAACTGTTGAGTATATAAGCAACTGTCGTTACTGTTCAAGTCAAAAGGAGGAAATTAGACATGGAGCTTCAGTAGGAGATCTGAAACATTCAGGCATAATTGTTATATGCCAGTTGAACAAAAAAGGTTCTAGATGAGTAAATGGACACTTAGAATAGAAATCTCTTGAGCATGTGTATAAATTAATCAAGTCTCAAATACAAAAAGAAACAATAATATTCTGTAGATATTTAACTCTTAAGAAAAATACATAACTGAGTTGGTCATGGTGACACATACCTTTATTCTAGCCTTACGGGCAAAAATCAGAATACCTAAGTTCAATATCATACTAATCTAGCTATCAAAATCCAGGACCTTCTGGGCTGTAGGAAACCCTAACTTACCAACTCTTGCCACCAAATGTTGGAAAATAGCTTCAAGCAAGTTTAAAGTTTACACTGAAAGTCTATTAAAATTATTTTCATATCTCTTTCTACTAGAAAGGTCATTTAAATTTATCTAGAACTTACTAAAATAGATCATATAAATACTAGCTTCATATATATTTGATTATGATAGATATTTTAGAAACTCTATTTCATTGCAATTTTTCTTAGATTCGCAACAATGCACAATTTGGTTATAGAAAGAGAGGACATAGCATCTAAAGATAAAGCATAAATGAAAGGCAGTAATGGCCAATTTTTTTTAAAAGGGCATAATCAATATAATATAAAAATATATAATGCCATCCAAACACAACACCTAGTGACGAAATAAAATAAATTAGGTGTGAGGAGTATGAGTCTTGAAGAACCAACCAGGTTTGGGCACAGTGAATAACAAAAAGACTGAAGTTCAACTGTGTGTGACATAAATCAAACTGTCGTATGCTAAGCATTTAACTCATCACTGACTGAATCTCTTCCATACAATAGTACAGAAACTTCAAAGCTCCTCTTCCTACTAATTTAGTAACAGCATTTTCATTTTCTACTGTTTCTATAAGACAGTGGTTTAAAGACCAAAAGCTCATTCAGAGGATCACTTTAGACATAAACTAAGTTGACATAAACTAAGTATGTTATACTGACAACCAAAGTGTCCCCTAGAGCAAATGCTGCAAAGGCTAACAGGTTTAGCTTAAAAACCCCTTCCAACACACACACATGCATGCATTCTGTGTGTGTGTGTGTGTGTGTGTGTGTGTATGTGAGTGTGAGCAAATGTGTGTGAGTGTGTGTGAGCGAGTGTGTGTGTGAGTGTGTGCACATGTGTGTGGTATATGTGTGAGCAAGTGAGTGTTTGTGAGTGTGTGTGAGAGTGTGAGTGTATGTGAGTGTATATGTGTGAGAGAGTGTGTGTGAGGGGGTGAGAGTGTAGTGTGTGTGTGTGTGTGTGTGTGTGTGTGTGTGTAAATGCAGTGACCATGATGCTTGCTGATGCTTGACTGACTCTCACTAGAGCTCAATAGATCAGAGACAAATAAAAAATGAACATCAAATTCAGGAGAAAATAGCATTTAAATAAAAAACAACTACAAGAACCACCATTCCCTTTAATCCATTCAATAGTTTATAGCAAAGTGGCTAATAGAAGAACTTTGTGTTATCAACAGTAAGAATCAACACTTTCGGAGGTGAGATAGATTACCCTGGTCTGATCATTGCATGATAGACACACATACCAAATTGATACTTTCCCCTTAAAAGTGGTCTGTTGTTTTACATGAATTAAAATATATTTTTAAAAAATAATTACCCAGTGACCTTTATTAGGAAGCTCAGTCTGAAGTACTCATTGGAAACTATGTGAAAGCAGACTAATCAATAGGAAGAATCAGGGTTTAGAGGAGTGAGAAGAAAGGAAGGAGAAAGAGAAAGCACTCTGGTCTTATCCTTAGAAACATAGAGAGGAATCTGCATTTTTTTCTTTTCCAGTGTCAATTCCAATCTCCCTGTTACAACACTTAGTCTCCTCTCTGTGACTCAAATGTCAATAGGAGAGTTTTATATTCATTAAAAAGTCTATATTATAATGAATTGGTTCTCATTCTTTATTTATGGGAATATCTACCAGATGAAATATTGCTTCAACATGAAATTTACAAATTTCTTCTCTTAAATACTTATGTGTATATGCAAGTAACCATGGAATTTTAGATATGATGCTCTAATATGTTACTAGATGTGAATGAAGGTGAAGTAAAATTGTACATATCCTTTCACTTTCAAGTGTCTTCTCATCCACTATCTCCAGCTTTCACTATGCTGTATACAGATAAGTACCGTAGACAGTGAGGTGGGAATGACAAAGGAAGATGGTTCACTTCTACTTGAAGGAATAAGGCCTAGTTTTGGGTCACACTCTCAGCTGGGAGACTATATATAAGGGAAATAGTGAAGATGCCACGAAGGCAGAAACTCTGTTCTCTATGGTTGAATCAAGATCATCAATTACTATTTCACAAAAGAAGCCAAGAAGATTTACAATAAATGCCAAAACAGCCAACAGGAGCCAAGGTAGTCAGACAGTTGAAGAAAGATAGAGTTTCTTAGTAAGTGAGGAGGGTTTCTTTTCCCCCTTGCAAAAGATTAATACTTGCCATTCATCAACTGCTGACTGTAGGTAGCACAGTCCAAAACAATGACATAGGAAAAGCATGCATTGCATGAATGAAAAGGTAACACATTAAAAGTTTAAAGCAAAAATAAATCAAGGAGTGGAGACACGTGACTTAAGCATCATGTCATGCAGTGAAGGCTCTAGATGAGGCTGTAGTGAGGGAGACTGTCACCTTCCATATTCTTCCCCAATCACATGAACAAAGATATTTGG
>JANHMN010000010.1:3094006-3117178 GCA_030674055.1 Rhabdomys pumilio | reverse complement strand
TTAAATGTTCATATGGTATTGTCAACTTTAGACAAATACTTGAACATGGGACAAAAAGCGGGAAATTCTGGGAAGCACAAGAGGACTGTCCTATACTATAATGAGGTGGAGAGTGGGAGACTTTAGGGGCAACACATTAAAAGTGATGTATCATTAGTGGATACAAGAAAGAGGAAGAGCTCAGGGACGAAGGCAGACCAGAAAGCATCACAAACACTCAATAATCTAAATGTTACTAGGTAGGAAATTGAGATCAGGGATGCCCTCAAACTAGGTTCATGAAAGTTAATACAGTTTCCACAGCCACATTTTATAATCTAGAAACAAGTCGCAAGATAAAATGCAGAGACAGACAGACTCATTCTTTAAGTGAGATACAAGCTAATATCCTCAGGACAGCTTCAAAGCAGATTGACATTCATATAAATCTAAGTTAGACAGTCTCACACCAATTCTGTGTTCCTATAGGCACAAACGTGATCAGAGCAGAATAGAGTACGTTTTCCTTTCTCGAGTCTCAGTATGGAAGGACAGGAGGATAGCAGTTTTCTTTGTGATGAAGAGAGGCAGCCAAGATCAAGTTAAACCAATTCCAGCAGATAAATCATAAATCAAGAAAAACAAAATGTCAGTGTAGGCTAATCTATCCCCAGCAAACTTCTCTTCATCTCAGAAAATTGAATTTCTCATGGATAGTTTTATTTTAGGAGTAAAAGTAGCATTTAATTCAGGTTTAAATGAAGGTAGGTTTTTTTTTTTTTATCTGTATATTCTAGGTGAACTTGGTACCTCTTTTGGATACAAACGCCAGGTGCATTGCTTTAAAATGACTTCAGCTTCTTGCAAAGTGTCTTAGCATATAGTGAATCTCGAGAATTTGCTATGCAAATAATAATCACTTAAAAGTGTCTTTGAAATGTCAAACCTGCTTCATACTGAAGCCTTGAAACTTAAGAAAATAATTTTCTCATATTTCATATCATTGAGAAAGCTCTAGAAATAAATGGTTCCATTCTATCTGATTGCTATATACAGGGATTACTCTACAGAAAGTGACAATCATATACAATGACCCAATATAATGATATAAATATTCAAGGGCTGCTACCTTTAACGGGCTTACTTAACATGATTGTAAATTAGATTCAGAAAAAAATTAGCATCTTGATGTTATATTAGAAAGCCAAGCAGAAGGTGGATATCTACAAAATTACACAAGGAGCAGGTCATCTGCCCCTCTCCCCTGGTCCATTTTACATAGAGAAGAAAAGGAAGGAGGGCATGGATCAAGTTTTTGGAACCACAAACAAGGTCACTGTGAAGTCCAGGTCCAGCACTGTAACAGACACAGTTTTAATAAGGTGTCTCATGTTATGTTTGATTCTATTTCAATTGACATTTAATGTCACACATTTATGGTGCATGATGAGATTTATTTAATATATATATGATATATATATATCATATATATATTTCATATATATATTTCATATATATATTTCATATATATATATATTATAAATATATATGTATGTATACAATTTCTGATATTCAAATCAGGGAGAATGTGTCTTTGGAAACATTGATCATACCTAAAATAAAAACAGAAAAGGTCCTTCCTTTTTCTTCTCACAGCTTGTTTTGAAGGTGTTTGTTTTCAGTAAATATGATTATTTTGTTCTGTAAAACATTGGATTTCTATGTTTAATGCAACTGCCACGAGTGGTTTACTATTTATGTCAAGATTAAGAATGAAGAACATTCTGAAGAATAGCTAATTTTTTTTAACTTAACTAAGCATCAGCTAATGAAAGTATGCAACAAAATTCAAACTCAGCTATGAAAACAGGTAAACAGGTTTCCTCTCCAGAGTCTATGGAGAAAATTGTAGAGAGTAATGTCACATGCTATCAGGCTCCAGTGGCCGCAGATATATAAATCAAATGTCACTTCAAGGTTTTCAGGAAGGGGCAAGTGAAGTAGTGTTGTTTTACTTGGAATTCTGTAGTGGTACTGCGGAGAAAACCCTAGGCCACACCCACCATCACTCTAGCCTTCCAATGAACTGAGAGTCTGTAGTTCAAAAAATAAGAACTATGGTAATTCAAATATTTGTATATTGCCCGGTGTACCTCAATGAACTACAGGACAGAAACCTGAGAGGAAAGAAGGACATCCTTGAGTTTCTTTGGGTTCCTGCGATTAACAGCATTAAAAGAGGATTTTATCACTCTATTGCTAAGCAGCTTGAGTGTTATTACAGTACCATTTTTACACAGACTCAAGGCATCATCCCTTAGTAGTGAGAAAGCTGTAAAATTGCCTTGACATTTAAAAAGTATCACTTTATTCCTTCCCTAGTTTAAATGAGTGAGGCATATTTATAAGTCAACTAGGTGGGAATCAGAGGGAAAATTATTATTTGTACAAGTTTAAGAAATAGATTTATCTGAATAGGTATAATTCCAAATATCAAAACACAGTAGCTTTATTTTTCTATATATAATAATCTTCTATGGAAACATACTTTTATAGTTGAGAAACACCTATTATTAGTTCAACTGGCTTATTCAACTAAGAAAAACACTAAATATTAGGTACTTATAATTCTTAATTAATTTCAAATTTTGAAATAGAATAATGTCTTATCAGTTTTTTTACCATTTATGAGTTAATTTAATAGTAAGCTCTATGACAGCCGATAAAATATTGAAAGTATGTGACTACAGTAATTTTTGTGCCCTGTAATAATACAACTTTCTATTAGAATTAAATTTATTAAATTAGATGATAACTGAAAAATGATTTAAATCGCTTTAGAACAAGGCCAGACAGGTCTCCATAAATACAATGTTTATAGCATATTCTAAACCAAATCGTGTTAGATCAAAATAAGGTAGCAATATATAGTATAATATAGAATAGAAACAAGGAAACAATAAAAGACAATGTAGCTAAGGTCTTTTTTCTCTATTCAGTTTTAGAAATTACACACCAAAGCTAATGGTGAAAGAAAATTGAAAAAAGTATACAAACCCCTTGTAAAAACGTAATTATTTTTAACATTATTTAATTGATTTTGTGCTTTCATACCTTAATTATAAAGTAAAATCCATAGTCATTACACATTTAGTGGGATTTGCATACACAAATGCATTTTCACTTAATACCTGTCTCATGTGTTTACATTTTCAAAAACTTTCGGTAATGACAGCATACAATCTCATCAAGAGAACAGTCTAGGACTTTCCTGGAAGAGCTAAGGCTGTATACACAGTTCAATGTTAGTTTGCAGCAGTGATGGGTGATAGTTCCTTCCTTTATAGGGAAGATAACTTTGTCCCTTCTGCTTAAAGTTCTTGCCTCTGCTAACCTGGTTCGAACGGTAGCCCACTCTAGTCTCACTCCGCTGCCCTTCTCACCAAAGCTTACTATTTGTAGAGTTCTAGAAACTATACCTAAATCTTGCTGAAATATATACTGATTTTGTTTCTCAATTAAACAAAAATCTCTGGAGTGTCATTCTTATTACTTAATGCAAACTTTGATCCTACATTGATTTTTTTTCTATAAGAAATAAAGGAAGGAAGGAAGGAAGGAAGGGAGGGAGGGAGGGAGGGAGGGAGGGAGGGAGGGAGGGAGGGAGGCAAAAAGAAAAGCAAGAAGGCAAGAGGGCAAGAAGAAAGGGAGGAAAGATGTTTAGCGTAAAAGTTTTAGTTTGCCTTCCATTTGCCAAGGTAGGCAAACTTTGATATAAGCTTTCTTGTAGAAGGTTTCCTTCCAAACTGCAGATTCCATGTCCCATTTCCACAGCAAACACACTACTATTCAATACAGTGATGGCTATGTAATATCAAGCAGAGAGTTATTTTACACTATCGCTAGTAATCCGTTTGAACCATCTGATAGTTTGGTTTGTTATATGCTTTAGAAAAGTCCTAGGTGAACCTATAACAGACCA
The DNA here is from genome assembly GCA_030674055.1 of Rhabdomys pumilio. Taxonomy (NCBI): domain Eukaryota; kingdom Metazoa; phylum Chordata; class Mammalia; order Rodentia; family Muridae; genus Rhabdomys; species Rhabdomys pumilio. The sequence goes on along the minus strand of JANHMN010000010.1, from coordinate 3,113,217 downwards.
AGGTGCCAGGTTGTCTCAAACACATTGCAGTCCTCTGACCCAGTACCCCACACGTTGGGACTACATGCACAAGCCATCATATCCAGCTGCCAATAAAACTGTGCTCATAATTTTAAAAATATGAGTAGTATCTTCCCAAGAGTTGTGAGCACTGGAAGCTCTCCTGTGATGGACAAGAATACTGGGAAAATTGTAATGCAAATAAGAAATTCAGCACTTAACCAGTACTTGGCAAGTAACTAAGTAAGAAAAAGACATGAGTTTGAAGCATTGGAAATCTTTTCTGTGCATTTAAACCTTTGAAGTTGTAGCTCATTTTTTAGAGATTCCCCTATGATGTTTTATAGGCACTCAGGTTTTCCATACTCTGCATCCCCAAAGGGAAATGGACACAATTTTTTTTTTAAAACAAGCATTTCTAGAAAATCAACAGTAACAATAGCACACTCTACATTGGTAATAAGTTTCTCTTTAAAACTAAATTTTCAAGACAATTTGTGCATGTTATTTCAAAACTTTAGATAAATTCTGAAACAGCTTGATGCTTATAACATCTTTCCATCTGAGATATAGGGTGAATTGGTGGGAAATAAATGATTCTCTACACTGATAGGCACAATTTCAAATAAGTCTTGAATCATTTCCATAGCAAAGTCTTGTGAGAAGGGACCATGACACACTGGTAATGCTGTGCCTAAAATCCCAAAGCTGAACCTAGGAAACATAAGTTTGGATCTCCTTCCTCTACTTAGCTCACATCAACAACACAAAATTCCTAAGTCGGAACTGCTATGCAAATAAGAGAGATTGTTTTAAAGAAGTAAACGCTATTTTTGCAGAATATTTTTTGTAAATAACTACGGGAAAATACGCACAATCTCACAAGTAAGAAAACAATGATGTACAATACAATAATCTACTTATGATGATAATCTATAGCATTCCATAATCATGGTATTGATGACAGTCCCAAGCCCCTACTCCTAGAGCCACCCTTATCAAAACCTCAAAGTCATCCTTGTTCTATGTTAATGCCATCCAGCTCCTACCCCTGCCGTCCACCCCATTGCATCTGCTCCATTTCTCCTCCCTTGACAAAGTTCAAGTCCAGACATCACTGTTTAGATTTCACTCCACTGAGACACGCTTTCTGTTCCTTTCTTCAACTTCATTGTTTCCGTTTTTATATGGCAAATCGGGCATGAATATTCGAATAACTTGAGTTTTATTTTTAAATCAGAATAAAAGCTTCAAAGATTTAATTATTTAGAAATAATTTCATATGTAATCATTTCCACCTAAAATTTCTCAGAGATTATTAAAAATTAGTCACACTTTGGAACATGCAAATTTCATTCATAATATTACTAGAGCTTGGATCTTAAATATTTCTAAAATTTTCTTAGGTTTAATGGTTTGATATCCAGGGATGCCTTTTTTGGAGGAAACCAGTACCTGTAAGAGTTGGAGACAAGTAGGGGATGGAAATGTTGAAGACTATGCAGCCTACTGTGGAAATAGATCAGGTGAGGCTTTGAATGCTTCTCTTTTTGTTTCCTCACCATGAGGTAAGTACATTCTCTTTCCTTGCTTACTCCCAATACAAGATACAACTTCACCACAGGTGCAGAATCACTAGGGACACCAATCATGGGCTAAAACTTCCAAGACCTTGAACCATATTAATAAAAGGGTTTAAACACTTTTTAAATTAAATATCAACTTTATAGTTGATATTTGAAGTACCAAGTTCAAATGATCCAATATTTTATAACAAAATTACAACTTGTGTTTTTGATTTATATTATCTAACTTATATCTAACATTTATATTATGGGGGCTGAAGTGATCACTCAGCTATTAAGAGCACTGGCTGTTCTTCTAGAGGTTCTGACTTCAATTTCCAGCAACTACATGGTGGCCCACAACCATCTGTAATGGGATCTGATGCCCTCTTCTGGTATATATGAAGACAGATGTACTCATATATATAAAATAAATAAATAAATCTTTTTTAAAAAACTACATTTATATTATGAAGAACACAAAGAACACCAAAACTTAGATTTACATATTTTCTTTGTTTATTACTTTTTAAAATAATAAAGATGCAATTCATTTCTGAACTATTGTTCACAGGGTAGAAAGTTATAAATCCCATCTGATAGAGCTGAACCTTGAACACGTGCTTTGACTTCTAACACATAACATTGAAAACAAATTAAGGGGCTGGAGAAACAGCTCCAAGCTTTACAATACTATCTGCTCTTTCCAAGGACTTGGGTGAAGTTTACAGATCCTATATGGCAGCCCACAACATGGTACAGGGGATCTGATGCCCTCTTCCTGCCTCCATGGCTACCAGCTATACACATGGTACACAGACACATGTGAATAAAGAAACCCATACACAAATAAAATATAATAATAATAATAATAATAATAATAATAATAATAATAATAATATATTTAGACTCAAATGGGAATCTTTAAAAATGCAATATCATGAACACAGATAAAGATACCCACAAACAAACAGTGGATGGTGCTTGGGGGACTCTTATGGAAGTATAAGAGGAAGAATTGCTGGCCCCAAAAGAGAAAGGAACTCCGCAGGAAGACCAACAGTCTTCTAACCTGGACCTTGTTGCTCTCAGAGACTGAAGCACCAACCAAAGAAAATACATGGGTTAGACCCAGGCCTCCCCACACATGTGTAGCAGATTTGCAGCTTGATCTTCATGTAGGCCCTGAACAACTGGAACAGCGGCTACCCAAAAGGCCTGTATGGAATATGTTCTACTAGCTGGGCTGCCTTGTCTGGCCTAACCTTACAGAGACTTGATGTGCCAGGGTAGTGGGATACCCAGGGGGTTCCCACCTGCTCAGAGGATGAGGGAGGGACAAGGGAGAAGGATTATAGGACGGTATGGATAACTGGGAGTGGGGCAGTGAGCAGGAAGTAAAGTGAGTAAGTAAAAGATAAAAAGAAAATTAAGAAACTAACAAAAACGAAATGGAAGAAGCACTCACAAACTCCTATGAAACCAGTAAAAAATGCAATATCATAAATTCTTCTTTCATAATTAAAAGAATTGTTTAAAAGTTCCCAAACTATAGAAAGATTATTATATAATTTATTTTTACATCTAGAGATTAAAAAAAAATTATAGATGATTCTGATGGCAGTAATGACCTCACTACAGTATGGTAATCATCACATGTAATGAGAATAAAAATGTCAGCGGAAACATGAAATATCTTTACATAGAACTCCTTAATAAAAAATAAGAACTCCTTAATAATTGAGAATTAATATCCCTGAAAGTTTCTCAGAAAGACAACAGTGCATGTGTGAGTCCACAGGGTTCAGTTCTGTGCTTAAGGAAAGACTGAGGAAAGACTCTGCCCTTCTCTTACTTCTGATTTACTCCATTTCTTTCATATACAGCAGTAAGTGTGGGAGGAAGTCCGACTTGGCAAAGAACTTGTACTGTTTCCAGCGTGGAAAATAAATCAAGTTCAATTTAGAAACTTTTAAACCAGCATCTAGATTGACTATTGAAGTTTTGCCTGAAAATTTGAACAGAACATACCTGTTTGCAGGAAAGAAAAGTTGTAAATTATGTAGTCTGCCTAAAATGTAAAAAATTGATAGATGTGAGGTGTTTCTGTCCAGTATATTAATAGGTAAGATGAGTGAGTTCTGACAGACACTAATATCCTGAACCACAGTATAACGTTTCTGTGTCTGGATAGAGTATGGTATATCCAGCATTCGTCTATAGATTAAAAACACTCACATTCTCTGTGTCATATAATAATACTGCACAGTCAACAAATTCTCCTATTCTTTTTCGTCATGTAAATTAAACACACATGACAGACTATGTTTCTCTCTTTCTTTTCTCCACCTTAAAAAAAAATGTCCTTTCAAAGACAGAGTAATAATTTAGATTTGGCTTTGAAATGCTATAATAAAACATCATATCAGGAATATCTTCATGAAGATTAAAAACAATATAATTTTTAAAAATTTCAGTAGATGAATCACATTTTATGAAAAATTATCTAATTGCTCTGCTTCTAGGGTACCTAAACTTTCAACAATAAATAAATTTTGATGATGGATCAGTACTGTACATTTTCACAATCCTAGTGATATGTAGAGGCAGTGATATGGAATTCTTGTCTGACAAATATTCATAATATATCAGTTATATCAACTGTCCCTAAAGGAAGCCCTGGGGAAGAAGCCTAAGAAATGAGAAAATATACATTGATAGCTGTGAACAGAGTGGAGTATCACCAGCAGCTCCTGCATGAGGGACAATAGGAAAGAAAGGGCAGAGGCCTTAGATCTGGATATTTTCACTCCAAGATAGATAACAGAACACTATGGTCCTAGAAAGAAGATGAATGTATAAACAAAGAAGAAAGAAAGAGTTTCCAAAATAGGAAAATGGTGCAAAGGAATTGAGAATTCCTGCTGTGGTACAGACTGCAAGTCAACAGCACACACGACACAGACAGTCAATTTTGTCTAACAGTTCACAACTTTCTGTTGAGGGAGGTTTGTTCCAGTTGATGGAAAGAACACTAGACTGGAAATTAGTTACAGGTCAAAACAAACTATGTCATGGTATATATATTACCCATGATAGCATTCGTGGGGCCTCAGCTTCCTCATTTGACAGAGAGACTAACTAAATAGTGTTCCTTCCAAGCTAAGAATCTATATATATCTAATTTGAAATACAAAGTTAATTTATTGTATAAATAGAATGAAAATTTCAAGATTATGATATAAGGAAATCTGTATGAAAAGATAATTTCTCATATTCTTACAACCCTAATATTTTGGAGGATGAGAAACAAAAAAGGCCAGGAATTCAAAGACATACTCAGCAACATGGAGAATTTTAGGCAAGCCTGAGCTACATACAGCTCTGTCTTACACAACAAGAACAAAAAGGGAATAATCTTCAATCCATTTAATCATCTGTTCATTCACCCACTGCTTACCCATTGCTTGCCATCTGCAAATGCTCAACCTCATCCTGTGATAATGAAACACAGAGAATAAATATGGCGGCACCAAAGGGGATTGTTTGGAGACCATGGGAATACTCTGGGCCTGTGACCAATGCACTGTTAGCAGAAGGAGGAATGGCTATAAACATATATATTATGGAAGAACTGAGATTTGTTGAAGGATGTGTTAGAAAGGCAAAGGGACAAGAGATAGTAGGAGGCTTAGAGGATAAATGAAGAGGGAAGTGCAGGACAAGAAAAGAATAAAGTGACAGCAAGAAGGGAGGGAGGGATGCTTCTGAAAATTTCATTGTCATGGTTTTACTTTTTCTTGTCTAAAGACAATTAGTTTTCCTTTTCTCAAAAGGATTTTTAAGTACAGAACTGACATTTTATGACATACTTTTAAATTTTAGAAAGTTAAGAGAACTATTTTTAAAAGGATTTTTCTTTTCAATAAGAAAAAAAACCATATTATTGAAGGTAATAACAATTTAAACTTTAAGAGTACCATTTTGAATGCCAGGAAATCAGCTCAGTCTGTAAAGTGCTTGTCTTGAAAGCACAAGGAAATACATCTTGACGCAAAAAGACCAGACATGCTGGTGCACTCCTGTAATCCAAACAGGAAAATGAGGAAGGCAGGTTATTTGTGTTTTCTGGAACGTATACCTTACTTACTGGGTGAGTTACAAGTGAGAGACCTTGTCTCATAACTAAGGTGGACAGCATCTGAGGAGTGAGGGGACTCATGGACAGCTTGAGATTGGTAAACATGGCCCTGTCAAGCCTTGTACATCTCCCAGTTGCTCAATCATTTCTAAAAACGGTTAGATTACATTCCTGGAGCTAGACACCAAAGTCTATTCCTTTAGTTGGCCACTCCCTACTCCTAAGGCAGACTACTTAAGGTTCAGCTATCAAAATTAGCAATCAAAATCCCCCTTTGGCTCAGCTAATTAACATGTCTAATTAAAATTAAATGCCTCATCCTAACATGGGGTTTGCCCTTATCTTTACAAACTGCCATTTTTCTTTTTTGTCACATCTGTCTCTTCTCTTTCCAGAAGTAATCCTTGACCCTCCAGACAAAAATCTCTGCCCTTTTCCTTTGTTCCCTTCCCCTTCTTCATGTCTCCTATCTGTCTCTTATTCCCTGATCCTTCTGGGTCACAATAAACCTTTGAGCTAAAAACTTGGTCTTGGGGGCCTTGAGATGATACATTTTTTCCCTTCAAAATGGAATATCTGAGGATGTCTTCTGCTCTCCACACAGAGAAATACACAGACTGACAGATGGACAGATAGACAGACTGATGCTCACTGGCATAGCATGCACATATACACGCTCATGCCAATAGACAAACAGAAAGAGAGAGAAAAGCATACACACACACACACACACACACACACACACACACACACACACACACACAAAGGTAGAATATAATTTCAAGCTCATTAATTGGCTCTGTGTTTTTCTTGCCAAAATTCTGTAAAACCTAAGGGACTGTTTAAAAAAATAAAGTAGTTTTTACTTCTCTTCAACATTCTGCTTACATTCAATAAGCATATATTTCATATGCTCCATATGGTTCTCTCTCCTCATTCCAGCAATTGTCCTGCCTGCTCATACCCTAACACAAATACTCAAGAACAAGTGTCTATGTCTCACAGATGCTTAGGCACCATAACCAGGATCATGTGGCTGTCTCTTTCTTTGTTTGTAGTCTCATCCCATTATTCTGTCCAAAGCTGACCTTCAACTCTAAGAAACCTCAGTCTCTAGCCTCATTCTCATATTTATCTACATTCCAATGTTTAAGGCAGTCACAACATACATCTGCTCTAAATCTCCTCAGTTGCAGCATCGAGGTCCAGCACCACGTGTGCACAGGGAACTACAGATGGCAACAGACAAAGCTGAAACCTCTGAGTACATTGTAAAGTCAAACTCGCGGTGCTTTCCCATCTGTTAACATATTCATAGCTGCCTCATTTTCCACAAACACTCCTCTTTACTCTCCATGCACACTGGCAAACCCCAGCAGGCAGCAAGTGGCTGGCATCATTCCCATCTCTTAGTAGGTCTTGAGCATCCGTTTTCTGAACAGCAAGATATTATTCAGACAAATGTCCAGGACATAGTCTAGCTCCTGAGAAACATTTAAGTTTCCCATTGTTCTGTAGGTTTTAGTTAAACAGCTCTACAGGAGAAAAGCAGATATGCTCTTATCCTATCAAAACAGAAAATGATGGATCAACAAACTTTCTCTAACGGGTAATCAAACAGATGTCACTTAGTAAAAAATAAAATTTCCAAAATTGTTTTAAAACTTAATTTAAGGGCAAATGTATAAGAGAAAAAGCATGTATAAACATCTACGTGTGTGTGTGTGTGTGTGTGTGTGTGTGTGTGTGTGTGTGTGTATATATATATATATATATATGAGAGAGAGAAAAGATATATATATATATATATATATATATATATATAGTATAAGGTATTGTGTATAATCCACATATATTTTTGTTTATTTAAAACATGTCACAATATTTTAATTTTATCATTTTTCAAAGTTTTAGGTCACTCTTAGGGCCTTATATTCCCGATCAAGATTATTATACAAAAAATGGGCCAGAAATTTAAAATAAATAGATATTTATTCCGTAAGGCACTATTTTTATAGGTTAACTTAGATGGGAAAGACCACACATTAGTTTTCCTCTTCGTGCAAAGGCAGAAGCTTTACAAGGTCACTGAATACAGCTCACCACTCACACTGATAACTTTTGAAAGCAATGAGTTAATCAAAAGGAGTGAGGTGCAAATTAACATCTAAAGAGTGTGAAGGGGATCTACGGGGAAATGCAAAGATGTTTGTTAATTTCAGAAAAAATATGACTTTTAAATTTTTTTCCAAATTGCCAATAGATGTAATACTACTAGGTAATTAATTATACTCCCAGTTTTAAACTATTAGAAATTCATGTAGCCCCAAACAATTGTCTAAATTTGACATGAGGTAAATGAGCCAAACACACAATTTATAACTTTTAGTGAATACTTATAGCAAAATGTACAGTGTGCCTGTTCCTCATGTTGAACAAGTTCCTGAAAATGGGGTGTGGCAATTTTAAGGAGATTAGCTACCACATGCCCATATATTCTAATGCTTGGTCTCCCGTTGGTGGAACCATTTGGGAAGGATTAGTAAATGTTACCTTCTTGAAAGAAGTATGTCACTGAGGTCAGGCTTTGAAGTTCCAAAAAGCCAAACCATTTCAGGTTTCTCACTTTCTGTGGATAGAAAGTGAGCTCTCAACTACTACTGGTCTCAATCCTGCTTACATGCTCTGGAGGTCCCTGCCATAATGACCATGGGTTTCAACTTGAAGTCATGTAAGTTCTATCCTCTATAAGTTGCCTTGATCATGATGTTTCTTCACAGCAATAGAAAAGAAATTAAAACTTGTGTTTAATTGATAGAAAATATTACAGAATTCTGTTTTGTTAGTCACATTTATCACTGGCAAAAATATTCAGCTTCACCATCTAATTTAACAAAAGTTTCTAAACATACAAAGATGATCTTTGATAATTTGAAAATATTTATTTAAAGCAAACAATAACAGGAAAACTAAAATAAAAGAACTAAAAAAAAGAGATATTTCTAAATACAATTTAAGGAAGTAATCTTCTTGTGGGGAGCTGACAGAAGGTGGCTATCATCCTTGCCGCCATCTTGAACCATGTACCCTGACAAGAGACTTGTTTACAATAGCCTACAACAGGTGAAAACACTCTGATAACATCTTGTCTTAGATTCCCAGGATTTTCCCTTGGGTGTGTGAGACTTAAAGGTGTGACTTAAAAGTGTAATTTAGAGATAAGATTTAAAGGTGTGGCTTAGAAGTGAGACATATAAAAGGCAAGAGGCAGACAGAAAAAAATTATTAGGCACCTGGAACTTGGAAGAAGAACTTGGAACTGGGAAAGAGAGTAGCAAACGGCAACTAGGGAGAAGGACAAAAGACTTGAGACAGAAGAAAGCAACTAGGAACTAGACACTTGGACTAGAGAACTGGAATTAGGACTTGAGACTTGGTGCCGAAGCCTAGGACCTGAGACTTGGTACTAGGAACTAGCGACTTGGAGAGAAGAGAGACTGAAGAATAAATGGGATTAAAACACACTCACTCTGGTCTCCATTCTTCGCTTCCGTCCTCACTCTGTCTCTTGCTGAACCCTGACCGGCAGACTGGAGCAGCTTGGGGAAGTGTGGGCTCTAACAATTTAGCCCCCAAGGCTTTTGGCAATGAGGGTTCCAACATTGATAGAGCGGCCCACAACATTTTGGCCCCCAAGCGTGGGGCACAGCAGTTCTCAACATTCTGTTAAATAACTACTGAGAGTATCACAAAAGATGTTTTGAGGACTAAGCAATAACTTTTCTTGAAACCACATAATAAGGTGCTTCTACTTCCTCTACACATATCATATTAACTCAAAAAACCCTGGTACTCCTATTTGCATTTGTAATAATAAAAAAAAGCTGAAAAGTCATCAAAAGAAGGCTTAGTTGTAAAGACACCTGCTATCAAACTTGAAGATCTGAATTTGATCCTCCAATTCAATAAAAGAACCTATTCTATCAGGTATATGATATGTGGGCATGTGTGCACACAGAGAGAGAATGGGGGAAAGGAAGAGGCAGACAGAGATAGAGAGAGACCAAGACAAAGAGAGACAGAAATCTAAATAAGTATAGTATTCTTTTAAGGCTATCACAAAGGGAACATCTGCTAATGTTAAAACTAGTTACCTAGCAGAATATCAATGTAAGAAATAAAGTTTACAAATAAAGCAAAAAATAAAACAATAAGGAATAAGATAATAAAAATGTCAAATTTAATATACTAAACAAAATCACATGCAAAGAAAATCTGTAATCCTCTCTTGACTCCTGTGACTCACCAACATTCCATTGGGAATATCTCTTCTTATGTAATGATATGGTTAACTCTAGAGCAGAGCCCTATTCCAAGAAGAAGAATGTCTCACAAGACCAGGGATAGCATTTGTGGTTTATTCAGTTTGATCACAACTACCCAGTACCCAACCTATTAAAGAGCTAGCAGAACTGACTCTTTTTATACTGAAACTAAATAGGTCTATTGATTTAATCTAGGTCTCAATACCAAATATAAAAATATCATTATACATTATATAATTACTTTGTAAAGAAAACAATTTTTAGGAAAAAAAATCAGAAAGGTTGCATTTTTTTTCTGCTTCCCTAGAATTAGGACTCAGACCACTGGAATAATAAAATGAAGAGGAAGAAGGTAGTTCATTGATTACCTTACATTCTACAGCAGTGCATAATAATGTTGTTGGAAACAAAGTTTATATATCCAGGGTTATCCGAATAGGATAGATCTCAAGCCATCAATCCCAAACCAAAAAGAACCAAACCTCCTAGAGTTTTGCCCAAGGTCAAGGAACTTCACTGTGAATTTTCCCAGTGAGAACTTGTTACTTTCCTATGGGAAAACAGGAGGGGTAATGGGAATTATGTACTTTGGGAGCTCAAATAGCAAAGGTCAATAATATATCACTCGTGAATGTAAAGCAAACTACAGCCTCTCCAGGAGAATCTTTGGTGAAGAAAAGGGTTGGACCAACGTGATGAATTCAGGGATAAAGGAGGGCTCCAGTGTTTTTGTTTTGTGTTGAAGCTAAGTGATAATCTAGACATAAAGTTATCTCTAACTAATGATCTATTTTCTCCACAGGCACACACCACTAGAATTGTCATTATCTACCATCAGTAAAGCACCAGGATTGCATTTCTTATTATTCTGTGACCATGTGGCATCTTTATGACAAGTGAAATTTAAGAAAAAAGGAATGAATTTTTTACCAAGTATGTGATTAGCAGATCATAAAAAGAACCTAACAAGAAAGTTATCATATTTGGCCACAGAATTGTTCACAGTATTTCTAGTTCTAATAGTAATATTCATTTTATTGGAGCAAACCATAATTGCTTTAGTGATTATGGTAATTTCATTCTCCAGATTCTGAGTCAAACTGGTGAAGTCATTTGTTGGAGGTCTGGGGCAATCGACAATGATTTGTGGCTATTTATCTCTTTGAACTATACATTTCCCCTTCCTTCCAATAGCTTTCACAAGCGTTTGCAAATGAATCTTAGTGATCCACACCATTTCCCAGCCTTACTCTTCATTTTTCCAGGACTACTATATTAACAATAGAGTTCTCTCATATAGCAAACACACATTCTAGTCAAATTTGTAATGTTCTCATCTTGATTTGGAGAACCGCGATGTGTCTAGTCATCTTCACAGCAAACATTCTTCCTCTTGTTTCTGTGATATTGCTGAGTTTTGGTGTTGTTACTCTTGGTTTTTTCCCCTTTTAAAAACATCACTTGCAGTCTTAGCAGTCAAGTCCAAGGTCTTGCACATATAGGAAACCATTGTGTCACTGAAAAATAACATCGGTACACACTGTGTACTTGAATATAGTGTTCATGCTTACGCTTGTTCCTGCAGACGGTATAAGCATCAAGGAAACAGCAACAATCGTCTCAGTCAGCTCTCAACAAGACTACACATCATAAACCTTTACATCTATGAATCAGGACAGAAATGGGAAAATGTCAAAAGACATAGAAAACGTTTGATACCTTCATCAAAAGATATTGAGAGCTGTTTGAGCTAATTCATATATTTTAATAGAGATTATCATAAAAGTGAACCATCATCAACATAAGTGAGTCAAGCCCACTTCCACACAATATTAAATGAGCATATTTTCATTCTAGTTAATTTTTAAAGACTGCCTCATACGTAATTCTTTTAACAAGTAATATTATCAAAGCCATATAGGGAGTACTCACAAAAAGTCCTAAGCTCTATTTAAGACATTAAAAATTTACAACAGTAAATCATCTTATTTTCTGATACCACAAAGTCTTCTACTTTATAATTAAAGGTCAGGCCTTTATGTCTTAAAGTTTTAAGTTATAACAATTGTTTTACTTTCTCATTCTCTCCAAAACTGAATTTACTTTTAAAATATTTTTAGATGCACCCCCAAGAGGAGTTCTTTAAATAGCCCTCTAAGTCTTCAAAAAGACCTCATGACCACAACCAAGGCAATGTTGTTCAGAGCTGACAGGTAGGTGACTTCTCAGACTTGCTAACTCTGCATTTTAACCTGTGTTATTTTATATTATAATTGCTATATATCAGGCAAGACCTCTGAGGAGAAATCAAATATAGGGTACTTAAGACTTAAGTTTCTCCCTCTTTCTGTAGTATTTTAGTAGATAGATACAGTACTTTTATATTATAATGCTTCTAAATCCTTATGTCAGGATCATCTTAAATTTTACTGGTTTAATGTTAACTTTCTAAGCCTACTTCTCTGTCCTAGTGCAAGGTCATTTTCATGTCTGAAGCCTACTCAGATACTTCGGTCATCCTGAAAAGCCCTTAGAAACAGCCTTATCATGGGAGTTCATGTAATTGGGCTTAATGCCTTGTTTTTTCTTGGACTATTTGTGTTTATTGTCTTGCTTGTTTTTTGACTATTTGCATCTATTGTATTGCTAGCCTCTCAATCTAGAAACGACCTTATTACATGCATGTAATCAAAGTGATATAAAAGCATAAAAGAGAAGGGGGTGTGTGATAGATAGTTCAAGGGAGGGAAATGGGGAAAAGTAGTTGGGGAAATTAAAACTGTATTGTAAATAAAATATCCAATAAAAAATTTAAAAAAATGTTAACTCTAAAAATACAATCCAAAAGTAATAAAATAATTTCTTATTCTAAGATAATTAAGAATAATATTCATGTATTTGTTTTTTCTTTGTTTTAATTAATAATGCATTGTTAAATCTCATAGAAATTTTGGTTAAGGCTTAAAGTACACTGTGCCACAAGTCATCAATTGATCTCTATAGAGAAATTTACAAATTACTGTTTAACTCAGTTCATGGAACATCACAGAAATCTTAGTGCAGTAAGTCTTTGACATATATTTCTTAAATTTCTCTTGGTAGTGAACAAAGTTTAACCACTACACTAATATTTCTAGATTTTTTTCTGATAACTGATGCCAGAGAATCTGGAATTAAGATTTTGAGTAAATATTTGGGAGTACTCTTGAACAAACATAGCCATGCCAACCACTACAAAAGAAAGCCATCTGTTTGAGAGTTGAGAGCTGCACTAATCTATGGGTATAAAAATAAGTAATTAGAGGACAGGTTGATATTATAGCCACTTAGCAAATAAAGGAAGTAGGGCTACTCTTAAGATCTATGGCCTACGTATGCATATTAACAGTATCAGGCTTGAATTCTAGTTTTAATATTTTCTTAGCAATTTTTAAATTTGTTTATTTTATTTTATGTGTATTGGTGCTTTGCCTGGATGAATGTTCTTGCACTATTTGTATGCCTGGTGCTTGCAAAAGAGAGAAAAGGATATTATTTCAGAAACGCAGTGACAGACAGCTGTGAGCTCCCACATGGATACTGGGAATCAAACCTGGATCCCCTGGAATAACAGCCAATGCTCTAACCGCTAACCCATCTCTTCTGTTATATTTTTGTAAATGGTTCCTTTACATATTTGATAAGTTTAATAACTAGAATAGTTTTTATGTATATATGTGATGTATACAGATTTTATACTTTTAACTGATCTAAAAACTCAGAGCAAATAAATGAATTAAAGAGTACTTACCAAAATGTTTAATATCATCCGTGTTTTAAAAAGATGATCTTTTATCTTCACAGTTTTTTGAAATTTTATTGTAATTACATTTCACTCTTCCTTTTTCTAACTCCAAACTTTCCCATATATTCTTTCATTCTCTATTTCAAATCTATGTTTTCTTTCACTTTATTGCATATGCATGCGTGCGCACACACACACACACACACACACACACACAGAGTCAACTGATGTGTTTTTCCCTGGGGAAAACTATTTCTCTCACTCTCAGCATTCCTTAGTTGCTTCTAGTTATTTGTGTACAATTTTTTTCTATGGGAAAATTAACATAAGATCTCGTTTATGAATAAGAGATTTAAAACTCAGTCAATGTACCTATTTTAACACAAATAAATATAGCCTCAACAACACCAAAATACTGAAATTATCATCAGTTATTTTTCTCACAATTCTTTTGCATGCTCTGAACTTAGTAATCACTAAAATATTCAATGAAAAACAACATGTGAATAAACTCGGGATTTCATTACTGAATCTTTAGTACACAGATTCATTTGTAAAGGCCAAGTCACTCATTACTACTTAATTTTGTGAAGAATCTTAGAAAACTCATCAAGTAAGTCTGTCTCCAGATTAAGAGAACATTTAAAAGTTGATCTTAAATTCTATGAATAGAATATGCTCCAGGTAAAACATAACACTAGAATGCAAACCAAAAGACATATTCTAGTGCATAATCTCAGATGTTCTTAGAGTATCATTCCCTTTACAACTACCATATATCCTTTCCTTTATGCTGTTTTACCTAATCATATATGTTAAAAGAATTTTAGTGTTTGGTGCAAGCAAATTGGGTGGTTAAATAATTGGCATAGTCAGACGTTTACTTATCGTTAACAGTCTTGCACAGGACGCCAGAATTTTTAGTGTGACTATATGGTAAAATATAACATCTTGCATCTTAATTCATATTTATATTAATTTCTAGAAAGCATTATTAATATAAGTATCAGGTATAACCCTTTATTCATGTTACTTTGGAAAGGTAGATTATCATCTAGCTCTTCTCACATAGAAAATAACACATAGTAAAACCATTATAGATGTGAGTAGGGACCCTGAACAGAAAATCTGTTATATTGATTATAGACTGACAACTTTTCTACGAATATCCAGATATCAGCATCATTAAAATGGAAGTTTTTCTGCTGTATACAACACTTCTTAATTCAATGTTGTTCTGTGTCTGTTATCCTCTTATCAGTTCTCACTGTGTGTGTTACGACTTGTTCTTCAAGTTAATGTTCCTACAATAAAATTCTGAGCAATGGGCAGACAAATACATTTTAATCAGAAAACTGGACAGTGGAAAATTTTATTCCTGAGTAATTCTGTGCTGTTACGAAGTAATTCTCATTCTTGTTACTCACTGTGTGTGCTTGAAGCAAATTTTTATTTTGACAGGCACAAAAGGAACAGTGTTTTGATGCATCATAAGAAAATCTACTCCCTGGTATTAACTGAGAAAGGGTGCATTTACATACATTTCTGAACTCAGAAGAAAGATAAGAACAGTATTTGAACACTTATTAAGTGTACAAATATTTCCTCTAGAGTATTACATACAAAGAAACCCAATACATAACAAAAGAAAGCTATTTTTATATTGGCTGAATTGAAAGATTGAAAAACAATATACTTGTCATGAATAATTTAACATAGCATTTTATCATATACACTGTTGATCAGTGTGTATTGTGCCTTGAAAATGTTAAAGAAGAATACATACTTTCCTTACTCATTGCTACTACCATTTTTTCTTTGTGAAGTCATAGCTTATGAATCATATAGCGAGGATGCAAAATTTTTACATGTAAAAATGTAGGTACTTTTCATATCTTTGTGTTTCTACAATGAGCTGCTCTGATCACATTTCTCTGGAATAGTTCATAGTTCATGAAATCATAGGTATATGTTCATTATTTAGGCATATTTCTTCCTAATTATCCTAGCTGGATCTAGTCCATAGCATAATGGAACAGAGTTCCATAAAGTGTATCTGGCTACCTTCCTAGTGGCCACTCTCTGCTAGACTGTGATACCTTAAATTCATAGAAAGTCTTAGTGTTTATATCAAAATGCACTTAATTCTTTCTGGATGTTAAGTAGCAATTTCATACTTATGGGAAATTATTGCATGTCTTTATAATTCTAATTAAGCATACAGGGGCAATTTGAACAGAGTGACAATTCAAGTAATGCCCTTCTACTAATCATCAAAACAGACATAAGCATGACCTAGTACAAGCATGCAACTAATCTATTTTAACTTGAACTGTTAAATGCTAAACAATGCAGTCATGGTGTGCCTTCATCCTCCAATGATCTTATATAAAACTTACATACCTAGAGCTTCCTGAAACAGAGATGAGTACCTCATGACTATTTCAAAGGAAATGACCAGGATAAGTGGTAAAACAGAATGAAAACCTATGCTTACCTCCTGAGTTAGTATTTAGTAAGCCAGGGTAGCCAAGCTCCACCTCCAGAGAAGAGAAAAATCTCAATGGAGGCAACTGCAGTTCTACATAGATTTTCATTATTAACAAGATCTGCTTTACTAGAATAATACACTCACATACTGTGTTTGGTATTTATCTTTGTCCATGTAGTCACAGAGCTTATGTCTGTATTTAGCTTGAAGATGATATTGAGTAGTGAAATTTAGTAGTGGCCTTTATTGGAAAATATGTCAACATGAAAAATGTATCAAATGATTATGGAAGACCATAGCGCCTATATGTCTATTTTTAATAAAATTGTTTCCAGATTTACAAAACAGTATGATGAAAGATACTTGACCAAACATAACACCTGAGTGCTCTATTTGATTGAAGAATAATTATAGCCAAAAATATGTTTTCTGTTGAGCATGAGAAAATGAAAAAGACAACGCTGCTGAAAGAGACTACACTCCACTATATGGAGAACAAATTCCAAAATGAGACTGTATTAAAATTAACTACATGACAGCTAGCACATAGGTTAAGAAGTTAACAGAACAGTAACGATAACTGTAAGAAAGCAGAGACCATATAGCTAAATACTGATGTAGACTATGAGAGAATGCTTAAGCCATTTGCTTAGTACATGTGCCAGCAGGCAGTGTTCGAAGTCCAGGTAAGAGGAATCTGCCTGCTCATTCTGCAAGAACATGGATACTGGAAAGGAACATGATTACAAGTTCTCAGAAACACATCACTATTCTAAATTTAGATACATATAATGATATTAGCAGAGTTAATACAATCAATAAATTACCTCAAGATCAGTATTTTAAGAGAAATTTAGGAAAAGGGGAAGGGCCTAAATGTTGATAATATTTTTTTCAAAATAATGAAAAATGATAAATAATTCTTTAATAAAAGTAGAAGTCATCATTGAGAAATACTAATCAAATACTGCATTTAGATGGTGATTATCAGTTAAATATTTATGAAAGATACATATTAAAGAAATAAGGTGAGCCCCATTTAAAACCATTAAAAACAAATTTGGTGTCAGTGGAAGTCAGACATCAGAAAGTATATGATTCCAAATAGGGTGATAAGTTGAAAAACATCTGAGCATTCTGGTTGCATCTCCCAGTACAGTGGTAATTGTTGGTAACAGAATGAGTAACAGTCATCATGAAAAATGTCCCCAGTGGAGGAGTTACAGTAAAGACTGAAGGAGCTGAAGGGGTTTACAGCTTTATAGGAAGAACAATAATGTGAACCAACTAGACCTCCAGAGGTCCCAGACACTTAATCACTAACCAAAGAGTACACATGGAGTGACCTATGGCTCCAGCTGCATATGTAGCAGAGGATGCCTTGTCGGGCAACAATGGGAGGAGAGGCCCTTGGTCCTGTGAAGTCTTGATGCCCCAGTGTAGGGGAATGCCAGTGTGGAGAAGCAGGAGTGTGTGGGGGGGGGAACACCCTCACAGAAGCAGAGGGAGGGGAGGTGGAATAGGGGGTTTTCAGAGGGAATACTAGGAAAGGGGATAACATTTTTAACGTGAATAAAAACAAGAAAAAAATGAGCCAGATACAAAATGTGGCAAAACATTTAGGATGAATAAGATTTGTGTACATTTTAAACATAAGTAAGTGATAAATCATTAGAATAATGTGCTTAACCTGTGTTAAATCCTATACTCTATGAAAATATTAGAACATTTTGAAATTTCTATGGATAATTTTAAATTATATGTATTAAATACAGCCTGCTGTGGTGGCGTATACTTGTAATCCAGAAACTTGGAAGACTGAGGCAGCAGGATCACGAATTCCCATCTGGTCAAGGTTATACAGAGATCCACTGCCTCAAAATAATTAATTAAAAATAATGTGGAAAAATATGTGAAACATGCATTTTTAAAATATCACAACTGGATACAATTAAATCATACTATCTGGTCCTTGATTTGAATGAATCAGATCTACAAAGATATTTTTGATAAAAAAATATCGTAAGAATTCAAAATGAGAACTGGGTGTTACATGTCATTAAGGGATTTGTTAGTGCAGTGTGGTATTAAGTATGGTATTTATTAAAGTTCATAAAATTACATGAAGTCCTAACCCCCTAAGCCACATAAGGTGACCTTATTAGGATAGAAGCATTAACAAAATAGAGTTAAATGAGGTTAAATTAACTCAAATTTGCAGTAATTAGGGTGGGCTCATCCAGCATGACTCATATCCACCAAGAGTGGAACAAAGATGGACACAAATAGAAGAGATACATTGTGACACAAAGAACAGACAGCAGTGCACAGGCTGAGAGTCATGAGTAGTTTCTGCACAGTGATCTCAAGGGCAACATGTGCATCAATGTGTTGACTTTGGGCTATCAGCCTGCTAAAATGCTACATAGTTATTTCTGAAGTTTAAGCCACTTAAAGTTCCTATATGGCAGCAAGACAAAACTTACACACTACTCAACAATGCTCAGGAGTAGGAAATATATTCTGACATACTTATGCATGGACTAATAGGCACAATATTTCTAGAAAAATTATCTAGTAAAAAAAAAGGGTTTAAAGAATTATAAGAAAATGGGAAATGTTTATAGTTATTGAAGCTGGATTAAGGTTACCGAGAGTTGATTTCTCTAGTCTTGAATTGCCATGACTTAGAATATCCAAAAGGAAAGTTCAACACAAGTGAATAAGCTCAGATGATTACTTTTAAGATTTAAACATGAACACAGCCAAATTTAAAGATGCTTCCCATGCTGCCATCTGCCTTTGTGGAAAGCACCAAAGTTCAACATCAAAGAAGCCAGTCTCTCTGTGTGAGTCTCTCTCTCTCTCTCTCTCTCTCTCTCTCTCTCTCTCTCTCTCTCTCTCT
>JANHMN010000010.1:3073303-3093996 GCA_030674055.1 Rhabdomys pumilio | reverse complement strand
TCTCTCTCTCTCTCTCTCTCTCTCTCTCTCTCTCTCTCTCTCTCTCTGTGTGTGTGTGTGTGTGTGTATGTGTGTGAGTGTGTGTGTGTATGTGTGTGAGTGTGTGTGTCTTCATGTGTAATTGTGTTAGTGATATTCTTGCACACTTCAAGGAAAGATTAAAATCAACACAAAACAAAGAAGACTTTTATTAACTCAAGAACTGAACCCTTCCTCCCAAGAAATAGGCATCTCATATTTCTCCGCCGGACTGTAGTACACTGGGAAGGTCAGATTGATATTTTTAAAAATAATCTTTAAAATGAAAAGATATTTTAAAAATTAGCAGTCATCAGGAAAGGTGAGCTTCAGGTCAAAATTATTTTTCTCAATAGTCAAAGGATCAAAGAGTAAAGTATATTTTATATGTCCTCCTAAAACCCAGAGTTGAGTAAAAATTGTCTGTAAAGAAATAGTTCATCAAGTTGAGGCACTGTTCTCTCACCACACCATGTTCTATTATCTGAATCCTACCACAGAAGCTTTGTTTTGCCTGTAACTGACTGCCAATATGGGGATACAATCTCTGGAGTATGGCTAAGTTGCACAGGTCTTTAAAGGTCAATTGAATTTTATTTTTTACTGCCTACCTGAAATTCTCTTGAACCTGTATCAGGCTTGAAGTATTTAGTTCTTGGATCCCTCTACAAATATAGATCCTATCACTTTATAGAACATGAGTATACATCTGTGTGTGAGTGTGTGTGTGTGTGTGTGTGTGTGTGTGTGTGTGTATGTGTGTGTGTGTGTGTGTGAGACTGTCTGTCTGTCTGTCTGTCTATTTTATAGTTCTAAAGGTTTTCCCGGGATCTTAGCAGCTATCTGATACCGTTTCACAGATTTGAGAACCATATCTTTAAATGCTTCTTCCATAATGAAACTAATAGAAATGAGGTTTAAAGCTAAAGGAACTAACTCATGCACCAATTCACACTAATACCATCTAAATGAATTAATTTGAGACTTCAGTATTTATTTGCTCATTTATACATTTGTTACATTTTCATTCTAAAATCTTCTATCTTTAACAGGAAGATTCACAAGCATTAGCTGGTTGTGAAAACCAGTTTTGAGTGCATGCCGAAGAGGGAATGTCCTGCTACTATTCATCACTTCTGATAGTGAGCAAAATCATGGTTGAGGGACCACATTTACATACATATGCAGTGCATAACTTCCGCATCATAACTCTCGTGGAAGCACTGTAAGAAAGAAACCAAAGGGTGGCATGTGAAATATTCCAGTCTTATGAATAAGAATCATGCCCATTATAGTGCTAATTTGCAAGAGAATTATCAAGGCTATTGTAATCTCTCATAGTCCAAATTATAGTGCATGTTAAGTCATTATTTGAAACATATAGACTAATTCATCCCTTATTTTCAATAAGCCCCACATTTTACCTTCCATTTTAGTTTTCCAAGATGGGGATAAAACCTATAGAGCTGTGAGAGTTCAGTGGATGCTACAGATGAGCCAGAAATTTCCTCAAACTCTCTACATATTCTCTAAGAGCTTTGGAACATGAATATTTAGACTAATAGAGGTTAGACATCAAGCTGATACAGGAATAAGCTGAGCAGGATAGTAAATCAGTAGCGCATAGACTGTAGCCTAAAACAAAGACCAAGTCCTATAGGAAAAAAAAATGTTCTGATACAGTTCATGGTGCTTTCAAAACTCCATTTCTCTTAGCCACCCATATAGAAACTTTGTTACTACACCTTGCACACTGATAGAGATAACTATGTGAGGACCCTCTTGTTCAAGCACTGTGAGCAAGCTCCTTGCTGTTTCTCTCAATTGGATCAGTAGTCCCAGGTTGCTTTTATTTTCCTCCCTGAATTTCTTACGGGCAGACATTTATGACACACCACTGGATATTAATTATGAATGTGGGAGCAGTTCTCTGTGAGACCCAGGGACTATGGTAGTCAGATCTTTACATGACCAGTTGTGAATCTAGACCACTGGCATCCAGCTCTGCTCTTATGCCTTTGAAAGCATTTTTGACTTTGACATTTTTGAAGGCATTGAAGACCTTTGCCTGCTTTGATAATCCTTACTAGATGAACAAAGATATGAGACGAAAAGCCAGTTTTTTATTTTGCATAATTGCTGTGAGGCACCACAGTGTTTTACTGAATCACTTCACTATAAGTCAAGAAGAAATGTTTGCTGACAGTCCTGGGTTGGATGAATTGCCAAGAGGACAGGTGATACTATCAAATCAGTTAATATGATAAATGAGAATGTAAAAGAGACAGATCAACTCTCCAGGATGTAAAACTGTGGTTATAACAGAAGACTAGCTGTCTGATATACTAGTCTAAAATTAAGGGAGATGTACTAAATGAAGATTATGAAAAACTATAGCATTAGAAATGAAAGGCAAAAATTAGAAAAGAGAATTAAAATTATTGATAGAAAATAATGCACCTCTTTGTCCTGGAGTGTGTGCATTTTAGCAGAGCCACCAAGAACACTGAGGTAGTGAATCATCCACTTCTACAACCGTTTGCATAAAAACTGTTCGGAAAACAAGCTCAGTTCCAATACCAATCACAATGGGGTCCCAAGTAGAGTGGATCACAAAGGATCAGGATAAGATTATACATACCAATGTCTGATCCTAAATAAGAGTTGATAAGTAGTCATGACAAGTTAGCAGTACATAATAAGGCTCTAGAAGAAAGGTTTGGAGTAGCAATTTCAAGGTTTTTCTACCGATAAAGGTAATGCTTTATTCTCTTAATGTATTTCTTATTCCATCCCAGATAATGCTTACATAGATCTTATCTTCACTGTCAGAGTTGCCTAAATAATTCATACAGAAATTTTGTTTCTGCCAAGATTACGTCAGTAGCTGAGGAAAATTAAATTTTGGCTTAAGATCACCAGGCTGATTACCCAGGTTGCTCTTTACTCTGTTTGAACAGATTCTGAAAGCTGAAGCTTTGATTCAAACAGTGATTGTACGTCTAATGGAGTCCAACATACCCTCAGGCAGGAATCCATCTACACCTCTGGTTACAAGCATTTTCTGTGTCTTCACATCACCATGGAATATTGACTTCAGAAAGGGGATGCTGTCATGAATGGCTCTATGCATTAGGAAGCCTTCCTAATAGTGCACTACGATGTAAGAGAATAATGTGTAGCAGGCCCACTCTATGAGAAAAGTTTCTCTGCAGCATGATTTCCCTTCTAAATATTTGCAGAGGCCCCTTTCTCCTATAAATCTTTTCAGTTTGAACGTTTTCAGCTACATGACCATTGCTACTCTTAGTCATTTATTATGGAGCAAATGTCTGTATTCCAAATTCTGTTGATCTCTAGAATGTTGTTACTGAGTTAAACAATGTCTGTAGAAAAGAATTAAGAACTCTCGTCTTATCATCAAACCACTGTAATCAAATTTTCTTGGTATTTTTTGAGTCTCAAAGTACACTTCTGAACTGACACAATAAAAACAGTCCAAAATTTACTTAAAAGTAGGTTTATAAAAAAATTAATCTGCTCCTCAAAAACACTCTGAAAACACTCCAGAAGCACTGTGGCATATAGATGGAAAGCAAAATTAAGTTTAAATTTTATCTATTCATTTCCATTAAGTTTCTCTTAAATTGATTCATTCTACCTATTGTGCAGAGAGGTATATTTTTTTTGTTCTTTACTTGGTAGTTAGCTCATTGCTGGGTTTTTATGTTCCTTTGGTATAAGCAAGTGTTTTCAAAATGGCAGGTCAGAAACCTCAAGAGAACAGGAGCAGACAATTCTTCCAAGATGTTTCATTCCTGTCCCCTCATGTCCCCACAAAGTCTGCCACACTGTGACCCAGAAAGAAAACAGACACTGTGTCTAAGTAGATGCTGGCACCATCCTCTTCAACTTCCCAGCCCTCATAATATTAGGTAATATCATAAATTAAAGTCTACAACAACAAAACCAGGGCAAGTTACTATTTGTGTATCTATCATAATACATTTTCTCAGCTAGAAGTTGCTTACTCATATAAACCAAAATTTTATCAACTTATTTTGTTGTAAAATATATTTAGGCTGAAATATACTAAATATGATACTACTGTATTTTTTCAATATTTACTCATCTAATTAACACAAAAATAGAGCTAGATAACAGCAACAAATACATCAAGATATCAATATACTGTCCCATGATTCCTTCCTAGTAAGATGGGTTGGGACATAGTAAGTCTCTTCTTAAATACCATTGCTTATCCAGTTAACAACAAAATAACCAATGCTGAATGTTACTATGAAGGAAACAGCATCACTGATAATCAATGCTGAACTATACTATGAAACAAATAACATCACTGGGCTATACCTTTTGTTCTTGGAAAAAAAATCATACACTCGAGGTGATTTGTCAGTGATTAAGCAATTCCTCTAGGATTATCTGAGTAACAGAAAATGAATTAGTGGCACACATTTCCTAAATTATTATATGCCTTGATTTTATTTCTTCCACTATTCTTATTGGGTTATTTCACTATGAATGAAGAGGAGGAGGATCAAGAAGAAGAGACATGATTTTATTTTGATTCATTTTTAGTATGAAGGCTAATTCTTCAGGTAAGTGTGGTAAAGGGTGTTGTTTTATTAATATTTCTAACTTTTAATTTTTTTCAATGTGGATTGATGATCTGGTTGGTAAGCCATAAATCATGGCATGTTCAATATATTAAAAAAATAAGATAAATGGAAATATAAGTAGTAAAATTTGGCAAGAAAGCATAAAACTTAGATAAGAGCTGAGTTAAGATGTTTGCAGATCCGAGTAAGTTTGGGGAAGAAAATTGAATTATTGAGGGCATACAATGGCACAGAGTCAATAGTTGTTATTTCCAGAGACCAGCCAAGAAAAAAATCAAAATGTTCAGATAAGAAAGACTTCAGTCTATACTATACAACAGGATCGACTCTAAAATGGACAAAAGCCGATTACTAGTAAAAGTGTTGGTGGAATGGGTAAGGTTGGCTTTGGATATACCTATTCAAATTTTTGGAATATTTACCATTTAACTACAGAAAGTGGGAGAAAAGGACCCCTCAACAATTATACAAACCATGATAAAATAAATCAGATTATTCAAGGAGAGGAAGGTGAAAACATTTTTTGTTTGTTTAATTTATTAATTAAAAGAACACTAAGAAACTTTTTTTTTTTAGAAATGTGACAGCCCTTTTTTTACTTGGCCTTTACCTTTTCATTAGTACCTTAAGAATATTATATGATTTTAATTGTGATCTATCTATACCTCTATGCTTCCCATCCCATTTAAAAACCTGAAGTAACAAGAAGAGCCTCAAATATCCATGATATCACTGACCCTCCCCTTTCATGCTGCAGTGAAGCACTGATATCTCCAGGGTGATGTGAGGATAAACGGGCCACATGCCAGTGACTCCCATTGTGATTAAGCTAAAATCTGAGCTCCCTGCACTGTGTCGATAAGTCCTCCTGCAGCTGGCTCCTGCCTCTCTAACCTCATCACATCTTACCTTCCATTAAATGTACCTTCTTTCTGACCCTGCTTGAGCGTATCTCTGCCTGGGGGATTTGTGTTCCTACAGCTAGTCAGCATAAAATGTAAACAACTTTTTTCCATATTTTAGATCTAGGCTGAAAGGCTACATCCATGGCATTGACTTCACTATCATGATCATAAAACATCTATCTTCTTACAAGTTTTTACTATTCTATTATACAGTCTTAAATTCATTATGGCTTGTTTGCCATCAGCACTGTCTTTAGTCAGCTGTTTTTTATCTGCAAATCTACCTTTAAAGAAAGCAAGAACTATTTCATTTACAGGCGCCTTTTCAGAATTTGTAAGAATGCCTAGTGCGTGTAAGTAATAAACTCCAGTAAAATAAATTAATGACTTAATGAAAACAAGTCATACTTCAGTCTGACAGGAACCTCACTACAGATTTTAAATAATTAATTTTGAAAATATGTGCCATGAAATCAGCAATGCATATGCTTACAAAAAAACCACAGTCATTTGCAATAACATAACACTTATTTAATAATTAAACATTTTTTTCTATATTTGGAAGCAGTTCACATAAAATTAGTTCATACATCTACAGTAGTTATGGCATAGGAAATAAGTGTTTTTATTACAATTTCTTATAAAGATTAAGTGAACATGTACACTTTTTAACTTTTTTATGTTTTTGTTTTTTTCAATATTCTAAATCTAATAGATCTATTCATGAATTATATATTTCTAAAAAATTTAAATGTTTTCATCAACTTGTTAATTAAAATTATTATGTAGTCTACATGAGAAAAGAAAATCAATATAGGCCACAAATTCACAATAAGACATGTTTGTTTGAAAGAGAAATTCTTGTGTAACTAATGGAGCATGCATCTCAAGAGTAGAGTTGATCTTCAGTATGCTGAATATGCAGAAAGGTCATGAAAAAGAATATAGGAAAGACAGACTCTGCATCTTTGCAAGATAAAGCTACATATAATCTGGCTGGCCCTACAAGGACCAGCTGTGGTGTTCTGTCTGAATGATGAATCTCCACATCTCTCAAAACCCAAATAAAAAGTTCAAACCATTTAACACATAAATACAAAAACCAGAAAATAATTTAACTTTGGTGCAGTAACGTTCAACCCTTACCAAGTGTCATAGGGCTGACACAAACTACATGTCATAGAACTCAGAAAAATTCTCAGATGATGCAATAAAGTTCAAATGATTGCTAATATTATACTCAAGTAATAAGAATGTTAAGGTCCAAACCCTTAGCTGTTTACCTCTGACAGTTTTCTAAAAGTGAGGAAAGATTTGGTAAGTGTCAGAAACAAAAGCTGATACTCATAAAACTACCCATTATAGTTCTTTAATTAGGTATGCCAATAAAATATGTGTTATATATAAAATACTTCACTGGATATAAACATTTAACATGGTCTCAAATCCACTATAGTTCAAAATCATTCAAAAATATGCAGAGATTCCCTAAATTAGAAGACTATAAAATCATAAATTAAATTCTTCACTTTATTTCCACAAATGGTATCGACCTTTCTGGGTCCAAAGATTTGCATGACTTATGAAGAGATGCCTTATTCTATCAACATGATAAATCTATCATAGCCAAGGCCAAGGTCTACACTTAATATTACTTCAGCTGTGAAATGCTAATTCCAATCCACAGCTCAGTGATTTCCTTAAGCAATAACACCATGATATTGAAATTATTGATGGCACCTCTTATAAAAATAGGTTTTTATTGGGCCACGCAAAGTTCACACATTCACTTTGAGCTTGGTAGCCATCTTTGACTAGGTGCAAATACTTGGCTGACACAGTTCTTTAATGGGGAGGAAGATTTTAGTAAGTGTTAGAAAAAAAAAGCTGATTCCCTTAAAGTTACCCATTGTAGTTCCTTTATTAGAAAAGTTTTTAAAAATACGTTATGTATAAAATAATTCACTAGATATAAACATCAACATGGCCTCAAATCCATTATAGTTCAAAATCATTCATAAAAATCCATAAACCACTTGGTACTCATAATCAAAGGATGGGAGGAAGTATGAACACCATGGCCACACTCACTAATATCTGATTTCTAAATTTCAAATACAGTTTGAAGATATCATCTATCTGTGATAATACAATATTTTGTGTTGAAGTTCCTAAATTGACAAAATTTGAATTATTAAACTTTTCTCTTACCTCTTATTAGTAAACTTTTTCTATGCAGGTAGAGAAACACTGATAAGTTGAGGGTCTTAATCAATTAAATGACAAATGAGCATTTTGGCAGTAGTAGAGAGGCAAATAAATTACACTGAAAATATGTCCTGTAAGATGCATCCCAACATACATTCTTCCTCAATGAGGAGGTGGGGGTCAACCAAATGAATACAGAGTAAATTCCAGTAAAGAAGAATTTTACTTTGTAATCCAATTTGAAAACTACTTCTAGTAGTAAAACCTGCTAGTTGCCCAGTGTTGGAAATATATGAAATTCAAAGTATATTAGTATTTACTAGCACTCATCCTGTTTTTAATGTTGTAGACATGAATATTAAATGGTTATTTCAAATTAACATTCTGTAAATCAGATCAGTAAGCATTTCTCCTGTACTTTATTTCTTTACAAAATTAATCATCTCCCACTAGGATACAGTGATGAGTAAGCAGTGTTTCAAATACAGTACATGCCAGAAAAAAAATCCTGTTGCTTTCTCTGGACTAAAACACCAAATAGAATGCAAAGACACTGGCCAGGGTTGTCCCTCAGATTTTATCAGGAGGCAACCTATAGCTAACTTCACAACAAGGAATCATATCTGTGAGCTGACTGCTGATTGCTCCAGAGGCAGTGTTGATTGTGAGTGTTTTGTTTTGTTTTGTTTTGTTTTGTTTTGTTTTGTTTTTGAGAAAGATGTAGGAAATTATTTATTTATTTATTTATTTATTTATTTATTTATTTATTTTCAGGAAATAATTTCTGTGGTTACTAGCTGCAGTTTGAAAAACAAATTGATATATTTAACCCTTTGGTTGAGAGCACTATGCTTCTTAGCTTCCAGTCTAAAAGACATACTATATACTATATGTGAAATGTTTTCTATAAAATCACAAGGCCTTTACTATGATACCACAATAAAGTTTCCTAAATAGTTAAAAATGAAGAGGCCCTGATAGAATTCAATGATAAGCAAAGATAATGTTGAGTTCTCTTACCCTCTCAAATACACCTTATCAGCCTACACTTGATTCTAAGGTCACAACACTATATTGTCCCATCGACTTTCTTACTACCCTTGTTATTCTTCTTTACCCAGGAGATTTGTGCATCTGGCTCATCTCCTGTGATGAAAAGCTTGAGTGATGACCCATAATCACCTTCGAAATATGAATTAACTACATTTTATCTCTTTATACACCTGAAAGTTCTACTTTCATAATCACTTTGCATTTTCACATAAAGTTCACTGAATAAACAAGATTAGTTGAAGAAAGGGAAGTTGGAAAGGAGGCTCTGCCAGTCAGCATTAGAAGGTGATCAAGATGACCTTTTACATAAAAAGAGTATATTTTAAGATTTAGATAGGCTCAAAGACTTGCATAGCAGACTGGAAAGCTAGGCATAGATAGAATTAAAATTAACAGACACTTAAGATGCTCTCCACTTAGCTTGATCACAAACATTTTTAGAGGTGGCCTCAAACTCTTAATTGTGTAATGCTATAAGGATCACCTCTACGAAGCCAGTCCTTTAGACAGCAGCATTGACACTGAGGGCACCACAACACTGTTTCCTGATCCTTCCCTCATTTTCCTCACATAAACTGAAAACAATGAATATTTAGTGGCTGGATGCCAAATAACAAGTCCTTAAGACAGAGATTGAAAGAGAATCTTCAATTCTTGGGTGTTCATTTCAAGTCCTGGGTAATGGAGTATAATGGAATACACAATGGTCTATAATATCAGATCTTAGGAAACTAAGATAGAAGGAGAAGCCCCACACTTAAGTCTCAGAGATCACCGGAGTGGAGGGTCAGAAAGATTGTAAAAGATACAGGATCTGACATTTTTCTGTGAGATTCTGTCTGCTAAGAATGCTAGAAGTTAAACCCATAGAGTTTCATGAACACGACTGCTAAATATGAGTCTAATAAGAACCATAGGGCATGTTATCTTATTGTACTTGGGGTTGGGAGGGGAACCCAAGAATCCTCAACCCCGCACAAAGAACTGGAAACAACTAAGAAATATTGAAGAGCTGAGAAAATCATCTATTTCAGGCAATATACTAATTGCTTATTCAATACCAAATACCTGAAAACATAACTCAAGTAACGTTACAAATACTGAGCATATGGTATTTATGTATGTTTGAGATATTTATGTATGTATGTAACAATGTATGTGTGTAACAACCCCATTCATACAGAAGAGATGAACTTGAAAGTAAGCAAGAGGGTATATATGGAAAGAATTGGAGGGAGGAAAGAGAAGAGAGAAATGATGTAATTATATTTAAAAATTACAAATAGAATAAATAAAACTAACAAGGAACTGGGGAAGATTGTTCAATTCAAAACATGTTTTCTATGAGAAAAACAAAGTAGATTTCAAATCTCAGAATGTTTACTCAGGAATATGAAGAGATAAATAAGACAGTATAGGCAAGGATGAAAACACTTTACTATTCTTTAAACTCTCTTGTTTAAAGAATAATATATAGAAAGAGATCAAGACAGAACCAAATCTATATGTTCATTTCATGTTCTGAACCATCACAAACATTGAAACCTCAATCATTTGTTAAGTTAAAGACTATTTGTTTATTGTACCTTCCATTGTCAGGAACTCAAAGCAAGTGAGTATTGATTCACAGCACTGGTGGAAAATAGCTGTAGCTTGAACACTCTCCTCAGTTTCAAAATTCAGTGCATTTTCTAGTGTACTGGCTTGTGTGAGGTGTTGTTTCCTGTAATAAAGACCTACTTGCTTCATAGGTGAATTATGTCTCTAGTAATGATCAAATTATGAATAGGTCAGAGGTGAATGGTATCTATCAAGAGGCAAACTTCCTTCTACCTTGGCATTATCATTTAGAACCTCTTACTTCACAAGAATAGATAGAAAGGATCCACCAATTGACAATCAGGATACTTGTAATATCATCAAGTAATATAAACAAATAAAATATTAACAAATATTTGCATATGAATGTGTATCCTACGTTTAGAACAAAAGCATCAGATGAATGACATCTTAGATTGAATAATTAAGCCAGTAAAACTTACAGGTGAACATAGAATTTTAAGTGTGACAAGCCAGGGTGTCTTGCAACATTAGTCTAACCAAGACAATCTTAAAACTCCCTATAGTTCAGAGGGATATTATGAAGTCAAAACACACCATCTAGAAAAAGCTAAGGAGCAATATGTGCAGACATACGCATATCCCACGGTACCTAAGGAGAGATGAGAAGTCACCTTTCCAAACAATTAACCTTAATATTTTCATAAAGTGATATGTAAATTGTATACAATTAAAAACATTACATATCTAGTAAACATAAAACATGTTCCAGAATGTGTTTCATACAACATACAGACACAAAGGATTGTCACTTGGATTCTGCTTCAGAGTGAGCTTAGTGAACTTGGGTGAGATAAAGACATTTCTATCTTTGGTTCCCTACAATTTTGAACACAAGGCTCTTGAGTAATGTTGCCTCACTCAAACATGAACAGGAACATGCCTGAACATTTCCAAATAACTGCCATGGTTAACCAAGTTACAAGAGTTCACTGATCCCTATTCACTAAGCAGAGAGTACAAGAGTTCACTGATCCCTATTCACTAAGCAGAGAGAGCAATGCTCAGCATACTTGGCCTCAGGTCAGATTTCTTTACTTTTGTGTTTTTAATTGTTTAAATATTATAGGAAATTAAGATGATGGGTGCTAAGATAAAAGTAGTAGACATATATCAATATGTTTTATTGTGAACTGGAGTTGGGTAGAGAAATGTCAAAAAAGTAACACTATTATGTAGCACTTTAGTAGAGTGTAAAGAGTACACCTCAGTGTGTTAAGTGAGCATGGCTCACCAATGATATCACTCTGGACAGAGAAAGAAACCTTTCCTAGCAACTAACAAGGGGTATCCTCAAATAGAACATTCTACCCTCATAGGACAGTTATATTTGTGGAGGTTGACTGGCAGACAGATGCGTTCAACAGATTTCATATACACAGAGATAGAGAAGTTTTATTAAATTTTCTTTTAGTGGGAAAAAAGAAACCTCAATACAACTTTAATATACCTCTATGTGACAATCATTTCTGAAGCAATAGACTCTAAAATTGCATTACAATCATATTTGCATGTTTTATACATATTAGAAATTCTTATATATTGTCGTGTGACACTAATAAAGCAGGTCAAAACAAAGCTTTTCTTCTTTTCTTTTAAGGATTACTTTCCTCAATATACATCTAACACAATAAAATAGATAAGAATGGGTTATTTAAGCAGAAAAGAGCATATGCATAACTGAAACAATAAACTTGTACGTCTTTTATTTTACACCTGTCTGTATTCTGTTTTTGCTGCCTCCAACTGTGAATCACTGTACATCTCTAAAGAGTAGTTTTCTAAAAGGAAGTTGGGATAACCATTTAGAGAGACTTGAAATATATCTACTTAAGACACACAAGCCATCTGTGCCACCATTCAAATTTATGAGTTCTGCTGATAGTAAGAGCTGTCAAACACATCAGCAGATATACAATCAGAAAAGGTGCTAGACCACAGCTTGAATTCCACCTCTATTCTGATAGTCCTGTCCTATTTATATTGAAAATTATATTACTAAATGCAAATGTCTTTATTAGTGGTAATTTTTCTTATTTTACCACACATCTTCATGAAATATTCATTATGAATTTATGTATAATTATCAAAAACACAGAATAATTAATAATTCTAAGATCCCTATAAATTAAAACACTAAGTTAATATTTTATAGCTCATGGAACTTGAAAAATGACTCAGCAGTTAAAAGCAATTGCTGATTTTGCAGAGGAACTACGTTCTGTTCCTACCAGTCATATTAGATGGTTCACAACCACCACTGGTATCTTCAGTTCAAGGAGATACAATATCTTATTTTGGCCTCTGTGGGCACCTTTATGTATCCAGAGATACAGAAATATTAAATACATACATACATACATACATACATACATACATACATACATACATAAATCTGTTAAAATTTTAAAAATTTCTCTTCATGTCCTTTCATTCATAATTATGTTCATAATTATGTTTGAATATAAGAACCTCAAATAGTTTCTTTCATCTCTATTTTTAATCATTGAGAAAGTCTTAAGCCATGTTTACACACACACACACACACACACACACACACACACACACACAAACACACACACAGTTTTATATATATACACATAGTCATTCTTTCAACATATTTTTTTGCATATAAGCCTGTGTGGCACTCAGTGTTAGAAGTAACAGCTCTTCTGTAGGTTCTGTAGGCTGCCTTCCTGGTGGTCATTCAGTTCATCTCGGCTGTGACTTTGCTAGCATACAACGAAAAAACACAAATACACCACAGCTACTACTAGTAATCTACTAGTAAGCAGCTGAAAGGGTCAGAAGCAGATATTTGCACCCAACCAATGGACAGAAGCTGCTGACCCCTGTGGTTGAATTAGAGAAAAGCTGGAAGAAGCTGAGGAGGAGGGGTGACCCTGAAGGAGGACTAGCAGTCTCAATTAACCTGGACCCCTGAGATCTCTCAAACACTGGACCACCAACTAGACAGCACACACCAGCTTGTCTGAGGACTCCAACACATATACAGCAGAGGACTGCTGGGTCTGGGTTTAGTCATAGAAGATGCAATTAACCTTGAAGAGACTGGAGGCCCCAGGGAATTTAGAGGTCTGCTGGGGTGGGAGGTGAGCAGTTGGGACATCCTTGTGGAGACTGGGGGCCATGAGGAGGTATAGAATGTGGAACAGTCGGAGAGTAGTGGATTGGGAGGGTAATAAAATCTGGAGTGTAAATAAATAAATAAGATTAAATAAGAAATTTCAAACTACTAGGAAAAGTATTTTACAGTGAATATAAATTTTAATTGAAATGGTTGACAGATTTTCTCTGGAAAAGTTAGATGTAAAGCAAGCACAACAATAAAAAAGGTTAGACTCTCAACTCTTCACCCATGGCCCTTTAGAAGAGCTGTATGGGGTTCTATTGCTCATTGTGTGTCCTGATTACTTTCCAAGTCTCTTTATCTCCATTTTCTGGAATGCCTGTGAGCTGGAAGCAAATTACATACTACACATACAGTAGATATTCCTACCTTTATTTGTCAGCTGCCTGTGCTGTGGAAATATTTCGCAGAAAAGCATTTCTGAATCAAGAAGCATTATTTTATTCTTCTTTATTGGCATAAAAGGGCCAACAAAAATTCTGATGATTTTCTACCTCCATCAGTGCTATTTGATTTAAATCAGTCCAACAAAATCAAAAGACCACTATGCTCCTGGACAAGTAACTTTACTAAACAAGGGGACCCTACTTCTTACAAACCAAGGGGTTCCACATTAGGAAAGACCGGGAAGGAAATGGTTCCTGATGCTGCAATCATTTTTGATTTCAAGAAGAGCATGTCAATGCACTCAGCTCAGAAGATATGTTCATTCCAGATGTGAAACATGAACATGAGCAGATCTCTTGGTCATGTTCCTTATTAAGCCTCACATTGTCAAATCGTACTCCAGGTGTTCTCCAGGCTAACTAGAAGTTCCACACAGAATTGAACTCATTCTCACCTATTCACTCTTTAATGGTGTTTTTCATCTATTATCTAAGTCAAACAATTCCTCAGATTTAAGAAATGTGTCAGTTCTTATAAAAAACAAAACACAATGTACTCAGAATATATGAGGGAAAATATGGATGCTGAAAAACTCTGAAAACTGGGTACTGCGTATCTAAAAGCAAAGTTCTGGCTATTATCCAACTAGAAGCAAATCTTAGGCTTTTATTTCCCAGAATAGACTGATGTCAGTGGTAAGTAAAGCTGCATGTTATGAACCCATATGAACTTTCTAATGCAAAAATCTATAATAAAGACATTAAAGTGTAAGTAGTTTGCAAGGCCTGAAAAAATTATATTAGACATTTTTTTCAGTGACAGATCACAAGGAAGTATAGTCACAAAATAGATACAGGACATAGGACAGGAGTGACTTGACACTTTATTAACAATTCCATTAAAATAAATGAGCTTGTAGCCAAAAAAAATGAAAAATCAATGAGTGCTTTAATTTAAGCACTTGACATGTTAGGAATTAATAACGTGCATATCAAACACTCAACGGACTCAGGATCACTCTAGGACACACAGTTCAAAACTACTAGATTTGTTTCATGAAAGACTCAAATGGAGTTCTTTCAAAGTTAAAGATGAATCCAACTAAAACAAGTATGGTCTCAGCTGTTCCCACTCTAAAATATTGTCTTGAAGAATAAAAAAAAAAGTAAATTATTAATATCTGTACAACAGTATTATTTCAAAATGTGTTTCAAATTGCTGGGAATGTTCTCTTTAATTTTGAGTAGAAAGCATTGATTTTTTTCCTTAATTTAAGTTCAATAATAAGAATATGCCACGGATATAAAAGTCGTAAATGATGACTTTTCCTAGCTTGCCACACACACCTTGTAACTCAAGTAACCTCAAACATTCGATGAGATTTCAACCTTCCAAGGCATCTTGCTTACACACACTGGAGTTTTGATTTAGAAGTGCTTACACATCTTCTTACAGGATACCTTAAGTGTTTCCAAAATTACATGACTCAAAATCCATTAAGAGCAGTTTAGTATTGAAAATAGACAACCCAGAGAATGAAAGAAACTTTTGTTAGTCTGTTACTGGATAGAGAATTAAAATCCAGAATATATAAAGAACTCAGAAATGTTAACAATCAAAGATCTTGTGATTCAATATGAGAACATAAGAAAGACTTGAATAAATACTTCTAAGGAGAAAAATGGGGCCAACAAAAATTTTCAAGAGCTTAAAATAATTAGCAATTTGGCAAATTAAATCATGTACAACAAATAAATGGCATCCTATCTCTCCATAGTCAAACAGAAAATCACCTAAATAAAACACATAACAATAGTCTAGCTACTTCTGGTAAAGTTGCAGATAATGGGATTTTGACCTATGTAGATTGTTAAGAGAATAAAATAATGTTATTTGAAGACATCTAACAATTATTTAAAGTAATCTGTGAATATTAAATTAGTGCATATACTTTGAAGACAAAAATAGAGTTTCCTCAATAAACTAGAAATAGATCCATGGTAAAACCTCAATACCACACTATTGGATATACATACAAACAAACATACATACATACATATATACATACATACATAGTGTGTATGTGTATATGTATGTAAAATTAGTTGAGTATGTCAGAAATATCTAACTATCTGTGTTTGTTACAGTGCTATTCCTCATAGAATCAGTTTAGGTTACCATCAAAAGGTAGGTAGTTAAAGAAAATATACTAAAGTGTACTATAAACACACAATAGTATAATATTCAAAAATAAAAATAATAGAATAATGTAGTTATAGGCATTGGAAGTCATTATGTTACATGAACTAAGTGACACACAGCCAAGTACTCCATGTTCTCCCATGTGTGAAGATGAACTATCGACCAGAATATAGGATAGAGATTATCAGAGGTTGGAAAGAATGAGAGACATGCAGACAGGAGGCTAGATTTGATCAGTGTATTTTGTATGCAGATTACAATATCACACTGAACTCCACTAGGAAACGCAATTAATGTGTGAAAGATAGCAATTCGAATAAAAAGATAAGGTCTCAATCTGTAGAAGAGGGCCTGTAACTCACTCTATACCTTAGAATGATTTCATAGTCTTGACAACTCATACCTCTGCTTTCTCATTGTTATGAGTTCAAGCATGATTTTCTATGTCAAAAACAATTTCTCATTTAAAAATGGATTTAAAATATAATTACACTCTTTTCCTCTTCCGTTTCCTTGCCCCAACCATTCCTATGAACATGTGTTGTTTCTAGCTCCATATTGTTCCTTCTACATGCTCCTTAACTCTTAGTTCAGCTACTGTCATTTCCACAAATAAACAAATTACAGACTAGTAGTAATTGGTCTTATTTTGTAAGAAAATTGAACTTTTGAGAATCCAATACTTTTTCCAATATAAAAAGACTAAATATAAAGGAAACTCAAAATTGAAATTGAATAATATAAACTTCAGATTCTATGATGACTCTTCTCAGTATCTTTATATTTTAATTGTTACTTTATTGCCAACAGTGTGGTATAATGTTATGTACAAAATTGCTCATTTAAAGTCTTTTATATCTCCACTGCTTAATCTATCAATCTCCTGAATGAGTTTTCAATAGAACAGACTTTTGTTTGTATCCATTCTTTTTTTAAATACTACAACACACTAAAGCATAAGAACATATACTAATTTAACAGGATGGTCAAATGTGCTTGAGTTCTTGTTTCTATAGACAAATTAATGAAATGATATTTCCATTCCCAGTTTGTCTTGTAAAATAGGTTAATAAAACAGTGTAATGTTGTCTTTCAATATTTGAGTATCAAGTATGTGTGAGTATGCATAATCAGATACAAGTAGAAATGTCACATGCACTTGGATATGCTCACCAAAGAAATTATATTCTCTGTTTCATTTTCTGGTGGCTCAATATTGATTGATATTACTCTGCTTACATCTAGCTATGTGCTGCCTGACTGAGTTAAACAATTTAAGTATTAATTTTGGATTCCTTTGTTGCCATTTTTCTAATGAAAATCTTAAAGTTGTAAAGTATGAGAATTATTGAAGAAGCAAGGTAGAACATTCCTGGATGATGTGTTATCTAACTTTCAAATGTCACTTATCAGAAAATATAGAGCTTGTTACGATAGACAGGCATTTTTTTGTTGTTGTTGAATGCAGAGGGACTGGGACAATAATATAATGTTACAATAATTTTAAGTAAATATTATATACAGAAATTTATTTCTATTCTATAATTTATAACCCATTATTCTTATGTAATATTTCCAGAAATGGCTGTATTAAGATGCCAGGATCCCATTTTCTCAAAATGATTGATGCTTTGTTGGGTAATCTCCACAATTCCAGTGATAATTCAGTCTGTTAAATAATATAATACATAGAGAATTGATGCACTAATCAAGGGAGATGGAGCAACACATTAAACATTCAAGAATATTACTTAATCACAGAATAACTCATGTTTCTTAGTTATGAGTCATCAAATTAACGCAGATCTTTGCAAAGCTTGATTCCTTTGGCTAGTCAGTATTGTTATATATATTTGTATAGTTATCAAACACAGACAATGGGCTCTGATATAGAAGAAGCTCATCCTCCCTTTTGAGTATGTCAGTTAGGCAGAGACCAAGAAAACAATAATTACAAAGATGATGATGATGATGATGATGATGATGACGATGACGACGACGACGACGACGACAAATGACAACTATGATGACAACTATGACGACAAAGATGATGACAATAATGACAATGAAAATATATTCAATAATTCTATCTATAAGTAATAAGTAGGATTAACTTGTATTGTTTTCAAGTGACAAAGTGTATGGAAATGAACAAATTATACAGTTATCAAAACTACAAAAACTAATTTGAGACATATAATAAAGGTTAATTCAAACTGTATAGTTTGATTATAATTTAAGTGATACTGACTAGAAATTACTAACTTAATTATAATTTCAATTTAAAAATATAAATCAACTTAGAGACTACTGTTTGACCATTTTCTTTTAAATAATGCACTAGAAGTAGAAAAATATCAGAATGTCAGATACTGAAATTTGTACTATGTGTAGTTCATATCTGTTATTAGAATCTTAAGTTTTCCTAAATATAAAGTCATAAGAAGCACTTGGAGGCTGACACAGAGAAGAGACATTTAGGAAGACAGGTAGGGCATAGTTGACTGAGCTCTGCTGAACTCTCCAGAGAGACTCAGTCTCAGGGTAACCAAATGTTTGCATACCTGCCTCTATACAGACTTGGCAGAGAAGTGCATAGTTTCATTAAGCCTGCCAGACACAACTACAGCTGAGACATCTACATTTTCATTTTGCGATCCATCATATTAGAAACGACTGAGACTTAGTTTGCCACTGAAACAAAATGTCACTCGCTTCCCTTAGGAGCTTACAAGTAGAAAGGCGTATCAAATGAGAACACGACATCACAGATGAAACATTTATTTTTTTTTCCACAAAACAATCTTCAAGCAGTGGAGCTGACAGTAGTTTTCAGAAATGCTTGAGGGTAAATCAAGTACAGGTTTTAAAAAACGAAGACCAGAGATTTGTGGTATTTTACTTTCTTCTCTCCAGTTAAATGTGTGCTCCAATACAAATCTTCCTTTCCACTGGATGGCAGTTTTAAGAATAGGCTTTGCTGTGAAAAGCATGGGTTTGGAGATATCTACTCATATCTCTCCAGACTATACCATAAGTTATTTAAACAATGGATTTTAAACCCATTATAGTTATTAGAAAGAAATGCTTAGGCCAGGAAATGAGTGCAGAGGATCTGAACAGTGCAGAAAATGCACTTAAAGATCACTGAGCATTTTTTTTTCTGATGTCACATAAAAATTTTATTTGATAATTGCATGTCAAAAAATGGAAATTATTACATTGGCAACCAAAATACAAAGTGGAAATGAGGAATTCATGATTTTTTTTGAGCTAAAAATGCTGGCATCCTTAGCATTACTTTTAGATTACTTAGGTATGTTATAATAAAATTATCCCAAAAGGGAACATATTTATGACATTTTTGTTTGATATTTGACAAAGAGTATGTAATCTCTTTTGAAAAAAAGAATCACATTCCCATTTAATGGATAGATCTTTGACAACATTCAGCTACAATTTAATAATGTGTGACCTGTTTTTCCTTGTACTGTTATATTATAGTAACTGAAATAAGTTATAACCATGCCTCAGCAGGCTTTCTCTTGTTTACAGTCTGTTTTACATCTTGTTGGTATCTTTGCTGCCAGTAGTAGGGTCTTCCATGAAGTAGTTATTCAATATTTCCTGAGTTTAGGATAAAATAAAAGACATCCTAAGTTAGTTTTAGTCATGAAAATACGGCAGTCCATCACTATAATGTACATTATGGAATTATTTAACCGTGGTGTTACAAGGCATCGTCCAGGAGAGTTAATTAAACTCACATTCAGTTTAAGAAAACCTTCTGCAAATACGACACATGGTCAACTTAAAATGTCAGTGATTGGTTATTCATCCAATGAGTGAAATTCATTCATTTTTACTCAGGATAATTTGTTACATTTTCTTTGCTCAGTCAAAAATCACTTTCTTGAAACTTGTGTCCATGCTGTTCTCTGACCTTACACAGAAGGAAAAAAATCCGGCTTTCACCCTGAAAACACATCAAAACTTTAAGCATAACTGTGTCACTTATGCTTTCCTGACTTAATAATCCCAGTTCTCTCATATTTTCATTGTTTTCTAGTTTCTATAAGTCATGGTCTTTTATGATCTCCAGATACTTTCTTCTCTTCTTTCTACTTTTCAGTTACCTTCTACAGACCTAAAACTTAAATCAGAAAAATTAAAACATCATATGACCACTTTTAAGTCACTCCTCTTTCTGTTTAAAGCTCATTGTTTTTATTCAGCTCATTGTGATTTTACTATGTTATACTAAGTTTATTTGTTTTATTTTCTATTTTTAGTGTCTCTGCCCCTGAGGGATCTGTTGATTATGGACCTATGGCTTAATTACCAGTGCTTAAATTTTATCACTAATTATATCTTATTATCATGTTTTTTATAGAATTCCATAATGGATGGAAGGCACACAACACAGGCTTTCCTATTTTTTTCCTTGTTTTAAAACATTAGACTCTCTCTCTCTCTCTCTCTCTCTCTCTCTCTCTCTCTCTCTCTCTC
>JANHMN010000010.1:3061573-3073293 GCA_030674055.1 Rhabdomys pumilio | reverse complement strand
CTCTCTCTCTCTCTCTCTCTCTCTCTCTCTCTCTCTCTCTCTCTCTCCCTCTCTCTCATCTTTAATTTTGACATTTTTAGTCCTTAGTTTTTCAGTTCACCAAGTCTATTTATTTGCCAAACCTGTTACCAGCTCACCTGTCAAGTTCTAACACTGTCTTATTTTTCAGATTCCATATCTCTGGCAAAACTCTTTGTCCTTTTCTATTTATTGAAAATCATCAGTTGTTCACAAAAATCTAATCATCCCAATATCGAATTCAACTTTCAAGTCACTTTCTGCTTTATTCTTGTTAGTTATAATAACTTGTTCATATGTATAGAATTTTAAGTAAACATAAATTATGGTACATATAAATGTGAAAAAGTGACTGCTGGTCTTTCGTGTATCAAAGTTGAATTATACGTTACTTCAAAACATGAATAAAAGTCTGACCTCTTTCATTATACAGATTTCCCTTATACAGATTTACATTATACAGATTTTAGACATTGGTGGGAATAAATGCATGTGTTTTATCCCCAGCCAGCTCTAATTCCAAGATCACTGCATTTACTTTGAAGGAAATTCCAGCCTTGTAGATCACACATAGTTTGATCATACATAGAATTTAGCAATAAGCTACCAATTCTTTCCGGCCGATGACTGTGCGCTGTGCTTTGATCTCTTGGGAACAGGTTTTTCTATTGATTTCTAAGAGTCTTACACTGCACATGTATTCTTTCTGGTTCAGGTCTCAAGATTCCTTCTTCACCCTCATGCTCTAATCTACTCTGCAGGCTTATAGCTGCCTTTTCTCTCCAAACCAACCAAGTTTCTCTCCAAACCAAGTCTCTTGCACAGTTCTGACTGATACTTTCTCTTCAGTTTCTCACCATTGCTCAAAATGAAAATTTTCTATAAGTGATAAGGAGACCAATCATAAAGATCAACATGGAAGTTTTTGTTTGGTGTTGTTTTGTCTTCTGAATATTAGCCAAAATGCTGTCATCTGGGGCTTGTTATCAGCATCTCCTAATGTTTTAATCAGTGATTTCCACTGTGCAAAATGCAATGACTTTATTAAAAAGTTCACCAAAGATTTTACAAACACTAAGTATTTTATTGGTCCATTAAAATGACTAAAATACAGTCCATCCCTTTCACTTTACATAGGAAAGGCTAGGTATGTGACATGATTTGTGAAAGAGTCAAAAAATTTATTGAGAAGGACTTTTTTGTTGTTGTTGTTGCTTCTAGTTAGGAACAATCTCAATTTTTTACTTGCAGATTATAAAAGCAATTGGCATTCATTGAAATTATTCTATAATATAATACTACAGAAAAGATTAAAAATCACAATAACTTCCATCAGGATATACCATTTTATTGTCCATTCAAGTTCAATAATAGATAGATAGAAAGAACAAAAGAAATAAGGATGGAAGTCACAGAAAAGTGAATGCAAGAATTCAGGAGAGCAAGGAAAAGTGGCCCTAATCACATAGATTTGAAACCACATACATTATAGGAAGACTTATTGATGAATTATCAGTGCAAGAAAAAAAAAAAGAAGTGGTTTTGAAGGCAGAATGCATGCAAAGGTAAAATACAAAATTGCTTGCTTTATTTGTTTGTCTTTGCTATTGTTTTGGTTTTGGCTTTTTTTGGGGGGGTCGGGGGTTGGAAGTGTATACTGAACTCTCAGAAAGCGTAAGGACAGAACCTAAGAGAACCATATGAAGTCTCAAGCATAATAAAGATTTATTACATTTATCTTCTATTATGGTCCTAATTCCAACATCTGTAGTGAGTAAAAGAAACTATTTTGAGCATATTGGACATAACAAAACCAGACTGCAAAAGTGTAACAAGGAAAGAAAGCGAAGAGAGACCTTAATAAAACTAGCTAATAATTATTCTTCTTAATAATTGGGACTTTGGGGGAAGAAAAAGCAGATACATAGTGCACTGGATCATTTTCTTACAGCTTTAGTTGTGACAGGGCTTGGGCATATTCAGAAACTAAGGGCTGAGTATGTGGAGAGGCAAATGCTGGCATGAGACTATCATGGTAATAAAACATAGGCTCTAGTTTGGATATTGTCAGCAAGATATAATTAACTCTGTCCATTTTTGTATTCTTGCTTCAGAAGCAGAATATATTAAACTCAGAAAACCACCAAGTATTTTTCACATGATTTGGAGTCAGGCTGGGTTCCATCTTCCTTGTGTTGACTTAGTGAGAAGACCAATCAGTCAGCCTGAACATTGATACCACGATCAAAGCACGAACATTTAGGTTAGTAACTATGGTAACTTTCCATCTTCCAGTTAGAGAAAATGGTCACGTAATTTCTTGTCACTGCTTAAGAATAAGTTACAACATTTTTTTTTGAGGTAAATAAAAGAAAATAAGCACTACCAAAATTACAGACACACATGGCAACAAAATTAATAAATCACATATTTTGAAGCTATAAGTAAGCCATTGTGTTTATTTTATTTTCCGAGTTTTGATTGTTAGTTATTTTCAAGGACTGTATTTATCTTTAGTCTTTAAAATATGTTTTTAAATGAAATATAGATACATCACTTTGTCCCTCCAGCCCTTTTAACCTCAAACCTGTCCCAACCCACTTTCTCTAAAGTTGATACCTTCATTTCTTTGACTATCCTTGTTACATACATGTATATGTATGTATGTATGCATGAATTTATGTATGTGTGTATGTATATATATATGTATATACACAAATATATATATATATATATTTAAAATAAAATAAACACAACTGCTTACTTATAGCTTCAAAATATGTGATTTATTAATTTTGTTGCCATGTGTGTCTGTAATTTTGGTGGTGCTTATTTCCTTTTATTTACCTCAAAAAATGTTGTAACTTATTTTTATATATATATATGTATGTATATATATATATATATATATATATATATATATATATATGAAGTAGCTAATTATGCTTCTCCTATTACTCATTATTTACCTACAGTTCTTTATCTAAGGGTGGAAACACACAAAATTTCCCCATCTATATTAACATGCCCATTGATACTATCCAGTTTTGTTTATGCAGTCATTTCTAGATTAGACTGTTTTACAGCAAACTTGCTGGTAGTTTGGCTGTTCACTGTCTCCCATCCCCTCGTTCACCATGTTCCCTGGACTGTGATATAGATATACGTTTTAGGGATGGACTTTCCATGATCTGTTGACCTCAGCGTTGTGGACAGAGGTCATTTTCTGTGGTGGTCTCTACGTAGTACAAAGAGAACCTTCTTTGATGAGGGGTAGTGCCTACACTTACCTGTGGGTGTTAGGATCCGGTTGAGAATGTAATAAGAATTTATGTATTATATCTTCTTTCTGACCAGATGCACAAATAGTAGCTTTCAGTGAAAACTGCTTAAGTTACTTGCAAATCTGTTTCTGGCATTTTTCTTTGACTTTCTTAATTCTCTAGGCTAGCATGTTCTGTAGCTTCCTCTTTCATTTTCTCTTAAAATAGATTTACTTTGTTATTTTAGTCATATGCATGTTTTACCTACAAGTATGATTGTGTACCACATCATACATGGTGACTCAATTGGCAGGAAGATGGTGTCAGATACCTCTAGAACTGAAGTTACAGATGATTCTGTGCCATGATGTAGGTGGTAGGAGTCAAAGACAGGTCCTCTGAGGGTAGCAAATGCTCTTAATCATTGAGCCATCTCTCCATATTTTCTTAGTGTGTTCTTTTTTCAGAATAATATATTGTGTTTCTGTGTAGGATATGTGGAATAACAAGACACTAAAGTTGAAGTTGAGTGCTTTCTGCTCAGTATTTTTCCCTTCGTTTAAGGGCTTCTTGCAACATACTGATGGACAGTTTCTTCTTTAGAGAGACAGTAAATTTCGTGGATTATGCTAGCTCTGTTAATCCCAGCACTTGGGAGGCAGAGGCAGTCAGATTTCTGAGTTCGAGGCCAGCCTGGTCTACAGAGTGAATTCCAGGACAGCCAGGACTACACACCCTGTCTCGAAAAACCAAAAAAATAAAAAAAACAAAACTGTTAATCTCTAAAGACTGAAGTAAGCAGTATTTGACAGTCTAAGAACAACCTTCTCTTTCTATAATAATGAATTTTAAGACATTTATGCTAGTCATTTTTTATTGGGAAACTAATTGCTGTGAATTTCCCTGGCAAATACAATTTATCCATCCCTCAGCATTCTTTAGATGCCTTCTATTTTCCTTCAAAATGTTGGTTTTCTAGACCAAACTGACTAACTACACCCCAAGATAAATTTCAATTATTTTTGGAACTGATAGGTAATATTTCAATTCCTCTTATTTTATAAATGACCCATATACTACAAAGAAAGGTATCCTTATTTCCATTATAAGACACAAATATATTTATATATTCAAGAAGTCATAGCATGAAAATTTCCAGCAAAGATTCATATATCATTAACTCCTCAAACACTGAGACTTTTGCTAATGGGAATCTGTGCAGTTCACTGTACCTCATTTTAATACTAGAAAGTCTAAGAATAA
This sequence comes from Rhabdomys pumilio, assembly GCA_030674055.1. Lineage (NCBI taxonomy): Eukaryota > Metazoa > Chordata > Mammalia > Rodentia > Muridae > Rhabdomys > Rhabdomys pumilio. The sequence continues at coordinate 3,068,749 of JANHMN010000010.1, read as the reverse complement.
GAGACAGTTACTAACAAATGTCTTCCCTAGAAATATCTTCTGTAAGACTTTGTGGTTTTAAAGTAAAGATTTCATTTATATTAACAAATATGTAAATATTTGTTAAAGTGAATTCTAAAATGTTCTTATTTCATTTTCCGTATTCTTTTTTAAACATTATTTTCTTGCTTTTAATTTAATATAAGTGTGTATGTACACACACACACACACACACACACACACACACACACACACACACAAATTCCATGTGTGGAGGCCACAGGATAACTCTCATGTAAAACTATTACTTCTTTCATTGTGGTCCCAGTGACTCAACTTGGGTCCTTGGGTTTGATGGCAAGGGCCTTTAATTGCTGAGGTAGCTAATAGGTCCTCATTGATCAATATTCTTTGGTAGCCCCTAGCAGAGCTCTATCCTGGCTTCCAGAAGGCTTGATTGGAACTTTTTAAATATTTTCTTTCTCACTAGATCTGTACTCAAAGAACTTGCCTGATAGTGACTAAGTCTTACACCATATGCCATTGTCAATTATTTTCTAGTATCAAAATCTTATCATCCAAAGTAGGATATGTATGACTTTGACATATTATTGCATTCCCAAGCAATTTTCACCATTCAACAGTCTTCTGATAGTCATAGATGTTCCGTAAACTGCAATTTTATGAATTTGAGTTTTTTATATTAAAAAATACAAAGCAATAAAAACAAAGACAAGATAGACAAAATAAAGACCAATATTCTTTTACAGGGTTACCTTATCTAAAAGAAAAATTAATTAAGCTCACATAATATACATTCTATTAATTTGACAGGCTAAAATTAATTTTCAAAAGAAGATAAAAATGCTTAGAAATTAACATTACATTCCAGATGGAAGGTGTAACACTAGATATAGCCCCTCCCAGTCTGCAAAACTTCAAACAATAAGAATGGATGATATATACTCATGTCAATGGTGTTCATTGTCTATCAGATGTCAGTGTTTAATGAGATCCATATTAAAATAACAAAAGGAAAAAGAAATATTTCAACCATTTTTGGTAGCCACTGGGTAAATGCAATATTACAAGGTATGAAGCTTATTAACTACTTAAAATTTCGTTTCTTTTCTTGTAAGAAATAAAAAAAAAAGTTCAGAACCTACTACCAAATAAAATTGTTATGAAGATTAAGGATCTGATTCATAGCAAACCTTTCCAACCATGTCAGGAGAACAAACTCAGTCTTGTTATTCTAAAGCTTCAGACCAAGAAGTGTTAGTTCACCATTAGACTTGAGACTTGTAAGCACTTGTCAAATGAGGTCAGCAATGCAGAATGCATCTGCCTTTTGCAGTTAAGAAAATACCTATATCTTATGCTCTGTATCCCTATTGACATCTGAACTATCTACATTTGAAACTAAATACATTAGGTGATTTAGAACAAGCATAGCAAATATTTTTATTTAGAAATATGTTTAATCCTGGGAGAGAGAAAAGGCAAAAAAAAAAAAAAAACCCAAAAAAACAAAACCCAGTATTGGTCAATCAAACATTATAGAACATTGACCACCACAGAGACTGTTGAACAGAATCACAGTATTCAGAGTCTCTAATACATCAAGGATGTCCTGAGGATGTTGACCTTATGCTACAGTCCTTGGTTTACTAACCATATTTAAACTGTATCTTAAATTATGAGCTAAACTATCCCCTGTTGAGTTTTTCCCCACCACCACTACCACTACCAAGGGTATATTGTCACAGCATCAGGAAGGAAACTAAGAAAAATGGTGTCTCTACTATACTCTACTATATATAGAATGCATGCATGCCCAAAGCAAACAGATGTAGATTATAATCTTAAATACACCTCTGTTATCATGGTCTTGTTGTAATTTTAATTAGTAATTCTAGGTATTGAAGCCAGGCCTCCTCACACATGATTAGGTAAATGCTATAGCAAGAAACAGAATGAAAAGTTAGTTTGACCTAAGTGCCTATTTGTTAAGTAGCATTAGTTATTATTGGGTTGTCTAATAGAAATCTAGGACAAAAGAGTAAAATTTCAGTTTTGTTTGTCAGTGTAAACTTAGTTGGATCTACCTCAACTATCAGAGTAAAGTTTCTTTATGTTTACAGAAGGTCTTATGTCAACCTTTCTGAGCATAGGAAACTGGGCCTATACATCCTGGACAGATGAAAAGTGAGGAGAAACGAGTGAGCCAATGTTAAAAAGAGCAATTTAAGAGGATGATCAGAGCTGTAGCCCTGATCAGAGTGTAGTTTTTACGGATCCATACATTCCAGAATGAATGTATGAGTGGACAGTTGGGAAGTTCAATAAATGAACAAAATGAATTGGTTTGGCTTTAGATTTGGCTGCTTCAGCATCAACCACTAGCATGGCTGCCTTAGTAACAACACTGGCTCTCTGACCCAGGCCTCTAAGCATTTATAAAGGATTGTCAGAGCAAAAGCAGAAAGATTAGGAACTATGAGGGAACCTATGAGGGCTATACTGAAAAATGTATAAAACACTCCGCAGGAACTTCAAAATTCTCTGGAGAGAAAATAATCAATGTCCTACCGATCAATTTGAGAAGCCAAGGGAAAATCACACCTCTTATGCTGTTTCAATCTTAGATGTATATAGTCAAATGCTAGAAAACACAGACTGAGAGTCAAAATTAGGAATCTGAATGAGTTTCTGTTGACTTCTACAGAGTTTATTTAGCATCATTAGAATTAGCAAGTATGAAGTTCAAGAAGGAAGATCAAAATGTGGATGCTTCAGTGCTTCTTAGAAGGGGAAACAAAATACTCAGAGGAGGAAGTGGAGACAAAGTGTGGAGCAGAGACTGAAGGAAAGACCATTCAAAGTCTGCCCACGTGGGGCTCCATCCCATTTACAGTAATTAAACCCAGGTGCTATTGAGGATGCTGAGAAGTGCTTGCTGACAGGAACCTCATATGGCTGTCTACCAAAGCCTGAAAAATACAGAGATAGATGCACTCAGCCAACCACTGGACTGAGAGCAGGGTCCCTGATGGAGGAGTTGGAGAAGAGATTGAAGGATCTGAGGGGATTTGCAGCCCTGTGGGGGAAGCAACAGTGTCAACTAGACAGACCCCCCCAGAGCTGCTGGGAACTGAACCACCAACCAAAGAGTACACATGGAGGGCCCCATGGCTCACGCTGCTTATGTGGCAGAGGATGGCCTTGTTGGAAATCAGTAGGAGGAGCAGCTTTTAGTCCTGTGGGGGTTTGATGCCCCAGTATAGAGGAATGCCAAAGCAGGAAGGCAGGAGTGGGAGGTGGGTGGGTGAGGGGAGCACCCTCATAGAGGCAGAGGGAGGCGGATGGAATAGGAGGTTTCCAGAGGGGAGACCGGGAAAAAAATAACATTTGAAATGTAAATAAAGAAAATGTCTAATAAAAGAAAAAAATACCAAGTAATTTTAAACATGTATTTAACATTCATTCAGTTTCATATCTGAATTCATGTCTAGAAAAATAAAATAAAAATCAATTAAGTAAATTTGATTAGTGTCACTTACATGGATTGTTTTATTTAAGTGATGCTCAGAAATGTACATGTTTCTGAAAACTTTCAGTACAATCAGTAATCACCCTGCTCTACATAAGCCTGGGTGTCAGGATGCTTTGCTGTGACTGTTCAGAAAGGATTTTCTTGGAGTATATTCTTGGTTCTTCAAGGAGCCATTTCGTTTTTCTCCCTTGAGCATTCAAATGTAAGTCAGCTACTTGGTTTATTGAGGTTAACTCCTAATTTTGGAACATTAAGTAAAATACAAAGTTTAAATGGAATGGAAGTAACATCATGTCCTACATTGGCAGTCAGTTGGAAAGGGCTGCTTTTCTAAAAGCGAGGGGAGAGGATGTGTAGTCACTGAGATGGCTTTGCTGTTTCCTCTAACACACTAAACAGAGCTTACTAGCCTTGTGTCAGAAGGAAGTATAAAAGGTGTTTGTGACTTGTGGGGAGTGAAGCTCAGTCATATAGTAACAGGCTGAGCCAACCTCATACAATATATCCTAGAAGCAGTGGGTATGTCATATATGTAACTTATAGACGGGAGGAGAGGCATGTGGAGAGCAAGAGGGGTAAAGGAAAGGTGAAAATTTTCATCGTTAATCTCCTGCACAATAGCTGCAAAATAAATAAATTTATCATAAAGCCACTCAATCGGTTTTCAGCCACAGAAATGATGCCTAACCAACCATCACCAAACCTAATGATTGAAAATACCAGTTATTTACGTCACTTGCAGCTTTCATTTATTTTGGCTGGGAATTGGCTGGCTCAAGGTGCTTTTGGCTAGTCTTGGCCTTCTATACTGGTTCCTCAGAGCTCCCATTCCCCTTGGAATATCAAGCTTGCTGGGCAATAGCAGTGGCAAAGACAGGGTCCATGGCCAGCCACACAGCAAAAACTATGTGTGTCTCCACATCTCTGACTATTTCAATGAACCAAGTTAATAATGTGGTTCTCTGGAGGTTAAGAAAATGTTTTCTCTCTCTAGTTCAATGTGAATGTAAAGGATGATGATGAAGAACAAGATAACCAACTGAGTCCAATAATTTAATTTACAAGGACATAGGTAAATAGAAATTACCCAATGAAATATGAAAAATGCATTATTAAATACACAATTAATGTATGTTGCTCCTTCAGCAGATAGTTTTGTATTTATGAACCTCATCTGCATCTCTGTGTATTACATACAGAAACATAATATAAATATCAGTCAACACAATGGAAGCCAGTGACTAGCTCTGCTTTCTGCCCTTTCTATAGGAGGAGTTCTCTGTGAGCTTTACATGCTAGAAGCAATGGGAGTACCAAACATTTTGTCACTAAATGTGAGTTCACTAGACTCTATTCAGGACTTACTTACATAGCCAAAATTCCAACAATTTGGAATGTTAAAAATATAAGAACCAGAATATATTAATATCATTTTAATAAATCATTGAGAAATGTGTAAAGTGAAATTTTTCTAACAGGACAGTGCATTGCTACTAAGAACCTATTTATAAGAATTAAACTGCTAGGTGTTTTTTTTTTTTTAAATTACCAGCAATATTGAGAGCTTACTATAAAAAGTTTATGATGCCTTACCTAAAATTTTTCTAAATTCCCAGGAATATATAATCTTGTCTAAAAAGTAGTAAGGTAGCAGTAGTAGATACCTTTTTGGCATCCTTTCCCTAGTAAAATGTGACACTAACTCTAAGCAGGCAAGTCAAGCTGATAGACCACTCAACAGGGAATAACAATTTTAATTGGAGAAGTCATGAAGGAAAGAAAGAAGTGGAATAGATGTCATGCAACTGTAGAAGAATTTAAGAACCGTGAGATCTAGAAAAAGGCGTTCCTTTAAATGTGCAACTGTCACACAATACGCCAGCTGTTGACACAGGAGAATCCAGGCTTCTGTGCTATTGAAGAATTAATCTCAAGAGGAATCCTGGGGGCTGCTATTATCCTCTGTACCTCCTCTCTTTCAGGGAAATTTAAAAATAGGCAAAAGCTGGTTGCAGAAGTAAAATGTGTCATGTTACTGTTTAAATTCCTCAGAGACAGATGGCTAATTTGACTAAACCAACCTTTGTTTACACTGGAACTGATCCATTGATCTTAAGCCAAAAAAATATGGTCTAAACTCCCTTCACTACTTCAGATTCCACGATAATTCCAGGGTTGCTAAATCTCAGAAGAACAAGAGGAATATTTCAACAGTTTCTTCAAAGATTGAAACAATTAGGTGAGATTATACAAGTAAACTTTTAAGAACCAGACTTCCCAAGAATAACATATATATCATATAACATATATATATATGTGTGTGTGTATGTGTGTATAATAAGCATGATCAGCACTGATAGATGGTTTTTTTATCCCCCAGATGCTTTCTACTATAATAAAACTTTGCTAAATGTAAAACAGTGTTACCAGGACTGATGTTTAGACAATATCAATTGAGATACTCTTAGTTTTATTTTATAATTCATATTTATATTACATATTCTTTGTATTACATAACATATTATATTTGTGTTATAATATATAAATTATAATAGAATTTATAATTATAATTATCAATTAAATATTAATCCTTTAGAAAAAGAGTTAAGTAGTATAGATTCTCAGGTCACTTAGACAAGCAAAAAATACTTTTACTGGGTATTGTCTTAGGGATTAAATGAAGATACCAAGAAGTATCAAAATATCTTGTTAAATTTGATAGGCATACTGTAACATTTGTGTTTTTAAGTCATAATTAATAACTCCTGGCCTGTACATTATTGCATGAGTATCATGTGAACTCCTATGACACTAAGTTCATTCTTCTAGGAGAAAATGGCACTCCTTATATTATTCTGTAACAATCATAGATCAAGTACTTCAGTATTAAACCTGAGTAAGTGTTCTCATGAGTCATCTTTCTCATTGAGGTGTAATTTTAATAGAAAGAGTCAAGAAAGCTAAATCGCACAAGAAAATCCTTAACAGAAGTGTTTCCCACAGTTAAAGTATCTCTAATGCTCACTGACAGACACACATGATCTCCCTATTACATCTGTTGTAGAGCAATTTCTTCCAAAATTAAAATATTGAGTCATTAAAAGAGGCTCCTTATGACTTACAAAGACATGACACTTAACAAATTCCAGGAAATAACTCTCAAGCACAGGGAAGTTTCTGAGACCTAAAAAAATTCACAGCACCCTACCCAAATTTATATAAACATTAATTTTTGCTGAGGAGAAGAGACTCTCAGAGACGTTAGACTTGCTTGCCATTCTTGTAGGGTGATTATTTTATATTACTGTCCTCTATGATTAAAATCTACAATATTGGACAAAAATGCATCATTAGGACATGGAATGTTAGAACGGAGTTAAAACAACAGTGTGTTATAAGAAGAAGAGAAGCATTCCATTCCACCAAGAAATCTGGATAAGACAGAGAATATTCTAAGGTGGGGCAAAACATTTCACCAGGCAGGAAGGCTCTTTAAGGGTAAGAAAAAAGAACTCATAGATTTTCGGAAGTACCTGAAACTGACAAATTCACCCCCCTCTCTCTCCCTCTCTCCCTCTCTGTTTCTTTCTCTCTCTTTCACACACACACACACACACACACACACACACACACACACACAC
>JANHMN010000010.1:3039418-3060180 GCA_030674055.1 Rhabdomys pumilio | reverse complement strand
AGGAGGAGGAGGAGGAGGAGGAGGAGGAGGAGGAGGAGGAGGAGGAGGAGGAGGAGGAGGAGGAGGAAAAGAGAAACAGCAGCATATTTTGGGTTGTCAGAATGGATCATATCATTTCAAGTCACCAGTTGTATTCTGCAGTTCTGTGTCTGCATAATGAAAATGAACAGATGTGATAAAATCATGTTTTACTGTGAACCAAAAGATTTGTTTGTAGAAAAGTATTTGTTTCTGTTTAAAAGTTCATAAAAGGGATATTCTACTCATAATGTCTTCTGTTATTATGCCTTCAGCAGACGCTTGAAAACTCAGAAACCTCTGGAAAGTATTTCAATTAAATAGACTTTTCAAACTACGTTCTGCTCTGTTAACTCCCTAGAAACTGTAGCTAATGAGTCGTTTGCTAAGCAGTAGGAGTCAAAGCTGCATAGATAGAGCTGGTCCAGTTGGCATTCCCTCTGCTTTCCTTTATCGTGGTGGTGCTCATCACTTGTGGTAAGATCACGTGAGAGGTGCAGGACACACTGCAGATTACAAAAAGGAATATGCTTATCATTTCATATGTACCATCAACAGAAAGGAAAGCCACATGTTACAGGGCTGCAAATATTGAAGCAAACAAAAACAGTTGAAAGTGTTTACATAACTTATTAACCACAGTGGCTATTGACAAAGTTTTCTTCCCCAAAGTGTATGTCGACTCTGATGAAATCATGATATTTAAGAACTGTATTATGAGTGGGCTGCTGTCTTTACCCCTCCACTGGGAGTCCTTCCTAGTTAGGAGGTAGAAAGGCACTCATTATTATTATTATTATCGTAATTTGATAATGGTAGTATTCAATCATAATCAGAAGAAATGTCTCTATATTAAAAGAAACCTGAAATTTTTCACCTAAAATAAAATTATCAAATTGGCTCGCTCATATCTATTTTCTGTCTCTATTTTTTTTATTCTTCCTTCCTAGTCTGCACAGGATTCTCAACATCCATCTGAATGCAGGTGCCCGAAGAGGCTTGGAGAGGTATCAGTGCTCTACTGTTGGATTTGCAAGTGGTTGTGAGTGGCCGGATGAGGGTCCTCTGCAAGTGAGCTATCTCTCGAGGTACAAGGAAGTTCATTTCTATTTCTGGATTTTGTCTGTTTTACATTTCTTCAATTGCTTTTTCAAATCTGTTGAAATGAATATGTGGAATTATTTTTTCCCTTCAATATTCATTGATTTTTACATGGTGAATCAACTTGAATTCTAATGAATCCTACCTGATCATGATGTACCCTATTTATCTGCTGTATTATGCTGTTTCCTAGTGTTTTCTGGTTTTTTTTTTATTCTTATCAGTAAATGAAATTAGCCTTTTGTTTTTCTAGCAAAATTATGGTTTTAAGGCAACAAGATAATAGTATCCCAATAGAATGATTTGCAATTTTATTCTACTGATTTTTGTTTGTTTTGTTTTGTTTTGTTTTGGTAGAGTGTATGGTCAGAATAGCAAGGGATCTTAATAATTGTACTTAAAAGTCTGGTATAATCTACCATTGATGCACTATATGCTTGAGCTAATTGTACAAAGTTTAAAATAATTCTGTTCATGTAAATGAACTCTCTTTAACTTATACATCTGTTCAGATTCCTCTGCTTCCTTTTGAGATAATTTCTAGTGTTCATCTTTCTAGGGATCTGTCTGCTTCATTTAAGTTATCTAATTTGTTAGCATACATTATTCATAGTTTTTTTGGCAGGCAGAATCATGGGCCTCTAAAATATCAAATCACAATCTACGGAACCTGTGAGTGTCTTGGCAAAGCGGGATAATGATGACAGGTGGAATTGAAGTTGCTAATTGCTTGACCTTAAAATAAGGATAGTCGCCTGGGTGATGAAGCTGGATTGAATATAGCATTTAGGTCTTCAACTGTTGAGAAAAAAGGCAACAGGACAGTGTGACTGACTTGAGAACTTAAGAAAGCTGAGCTGATTATCTGAGCTTAAAATAGGTGTCAAACCAGATTATTTGGGTGAGTCCAGTAAATGAGAAGGATCCTATATGAAGAAGAGTCAGCAGAGTTATCTTGAGGTTAGAGTAGACTCAGCTACTTCTGGGTATGAAGACGGGGAAAAGAATGAAAGCAAAGAAGATGGAGCAATCTAGAAGGAGAACAGAGAAGCTTCCCGCCCTAACCTCACAGTTTAGGAAATGGACACACCCAGGCATGAATAAATGGACACACCCAGGCATGAAAGGAATGAGCCCATTTCAGTCTTCTGAAAAACAAAAATAACAGTGTAAAATGACTTTCTCTCCATTTGGCCATTAACTTTGTTGCAGTTTGGTACAGTAACCGAATGTATGTGCTACAATTGCATACATATGATATTCCATGTTTCATAAGGTTTGTAGGGTATGTTCCACCTTCATAGCCTGTGTTTAATAATTTAGGTCTTCACTTTCTTGTTCATAGTCTATTATTTATATATTTTTTCAAAGAATCAACTTTTATTTTGACTGTTTCTTTTTTTTTCTATTTACCAGTCCATTCATTTCTACTCTAATATTAATTTGTTCCCTTCTTAATTTGGGTTGATTCTGACCTTTGCTTGTTTAACATCCTGATTAGATTTTACAATATTTGTTTCATTATAGGTATTTGTGTTTTAAAATGATATAGCTGCATTTAAGCGATGAAAGAATCACAAATTAAAATATTCTTATGCTATTTTTCACATGCAGAATTACTTTTTTATATGTACGTTTGTTTATTCATGGGAACTTACTCTCTGTCCAATGCCATTTCATGCAAGACTCTATGGCTACCATTTTCATTCACACAGATGCTATAGTTTAGCTTGGATTTTCTTAAATTTCCTCAAAATTTAATGCACTAATTTGACTGTACATAAAATTCCAGGATAACAATTTATTTTCCCTTTGAATTCACCTCTATAACTCTACTATTTTTTTTTTTTTTTGGTTATACAGGCTGTTTATCTTACAGAGAGTCTCTGGATCTGAAGAAATATTGGCAAGGTGGTGCATTAAAAATCTGTATTGAAGGTTATTTTGGGGGGCTGGAGAGACAGTTGAGCAAATAAGAGCATGGACTATTCTTCCAGACAACCATGGTTTGACTCCCATCAGCCACATGAGGATCCAGCTCCTTCAGACCTCCATGGCCACTACAAGCATGTGCATGTATATATGCAGACAAGAAACTGTGTGTGTGTGTGTGTGTGTGTGTGTGTGTGTGTGTGTGTGTGTGTATGTGTGTGTGTGTGTGTGAAAAACATTTTTTCTTTCCTTTGATAGTTTGGCTGTGCTGTGCTCTGATAGAGAGCACCAGTAGTTTGGATATACAGATTATGATTTTTCATCAAATCTGACCTGTGAATCTTTTCTTCAAATATTCGAAATGTGTGTCTTTGTGTCTGCTCTCCTTTGAGACTCCTTTGAGACTTCCAATACATGTGTTTTGGGATAGCTGAAGACATCTCACCTGACAGGCTTCTGAGGCTCCATTAGTTCATGTTTCTCTTTCTATTCTTCCCAGACTGAAAAAAATCTCACCTCACCTGCATTTTAATATGTGTGTTATTTCCTGTGCCAGTTCAAATCTATTGAGGTACTTTATTAATGTTTTCATCTTAGCTATTACACTTTCAATTCAAATAATTCTTACTGTGTATTAAAAATTGTATTTAGGAGCTGAAGAAATGGCTTTGGAGTTACAAGTACTTGTTTCTCTCGTCGAGGACCAAGATCCTCATAGCAGCCAACTGTAACTCCAGTTTTAGGCATCTGATACCCTCTTCTGGCCTTCACAGGCATCAGTCATGTATGTAGAGCATGGGCATAAATGCAAGCAGAATATTTGTATATGCAAAATAAAAATAAAGTTATATGTACTGAGATCCCCTTCTATGTGATACATTTGGTGGTGAATTTAGCATCATCACAGAAACAAACCTGTGGGCTTATCTGTGTTGAGTTTTCTAAATTATATTAAAAGCTTGAGGATATATACCCTACATGCAAGCAGTACCACATATGTCTTGGGTATCAGACTGAATATAAAAAGAAGAAATAGCAATGTCAGACTTCATTGATGAAGATATAATGTGACCAGATTCCTCAAATTCCTGCTGCCAGGACCTCACCGTCATAAGGACTGCACACTTGAACTGTGAGCAAAATAAACTCCTTCCTCCTTTAACTACCCCTGTTGGGCATTTAGTCACAACAACAAGATATGTAACTCTTACAATATTATCTCTATATTTCCGATGCGTTTATTAAGCAAAATGTCCTTTAGTTTGATGAGTGCATTTTTAACAACTAATATGGTCTTAGACTTGTGAGCACACCATTTTAACTTCCTTAAGGGAAGATTCTCTCCGTCAGCTTTAGAACTTAGAAGATAAGCTTTACTGCTCTTTTGCAGACTGATATTTTTAAGTTGACAACTGGACAATTTAAGAACTCACATTTTCTATCTCAGTTGTCGATGTTTTTGCTTAATGAATCCCTAGAATACCTAACCATGGATATTCTTTATTGTGTATAGCTAGTGGAGTCTCTGTTTTATTATCCTATTGAGCAACAAATAGCTAGAAAGAAATTTTTGTAGCTTTAAACCAATAAGTTCTTCATCCTTTGAAGAGAAATATTTTCATGTATTAGAGGCCTGTTTTCAGAACTTCACCATTTCAAAACTCTGTCTTCATATTTAGTTTGTGTTTCTGAAAAGTTTCCAGATCAGCATGAGATAAGAAATTAAGGCTTGCAGTACTTCTATCCAGATTGCTTCCCAGCCCTTTATATGGCCCGGGCCGCTCAGTCCCTGGCAATATAGCAGAAATGTCATGTCCGGTAGCTTACTTATTTTTTAAGGTTTCTTTCATCCTGCTTGGCACAAATATCTCCACTTCAGACAGTTCTATGTACACAACTGTAGTTAAGGAGAGTTTGGGGGTTTTTAATTTTTTGGTTGCTGTTGATTTGTGTAGGGTGTGTGTGTGTGTATGTATGTGTGTGTTGTGTATGTTTTGTTTTGTTTAATGTAAACTCATTAGTGAGAGCGCTCTTTTCACTGCATGATCTGAATCAGATTAAATAACAAAAAGCAGTATGGCTGGAGCATACCCAGATATATGCTAGGTGCGTTAAATACTTGCTGTTCCATGGGATGAATCTTTATAGAGGATTCCAAATAGATTTTTCTCTCAGTAGTGGCCAGTACACACTAAACTATAAATCCTGTTTTCAGAAAACCAATAGCTTTAATACTACTATGGAGTAGAGGAAAAGGACTACTAGAGGCAAGTGATGTCAGAAATCTTATAACATTTTTTTGAAAGTCAAATTTTTTTTCTTAAATAACCCTGGACTGCTGTAACTGTATGTTTTATTACAAATTTCTATGAACATAATATTTTTACTGATTCTTTGGAAATTTCACATAGCACACCTAGACCACATTCAGCCCAGTCCTTTCAGGTACAGCTGACCCTTGTGACCTTGTGTTTGTTCACTTTGTTAAATAAAAGAATATATTTATTTAGAGGTCATTTAATTTTCCCAGAAAATTTCTCTCGGGATGATTCTGTAAAACCCAGACAACACCAGATTACTTTAGCTCCCATCATTCAGGACTATAAATTACTCTCTTTTACACTTAAATCATGATTCTCTTACTCCTGGGCTTCAGCTACTTTTTTGGAGTGAACTGTACACCTTCTATCAAATTCACACATTGGAAGACACCGTGACACACTCACAGATATGGCCTATGCAAGGGTCCAACTGTGGTTGCACAGTGAAAATGTGAATTTGAAGCTCTGACGGGATAGGATTTGCTTTTTTCTGAGCAGAGACAGTAAAGAATTAGTGTTCTCCCTTTCTCTTTCTCCTTTCTTAACAGTCTCCCTGTCTTTACTTCAACTCCTCCGTCTGCACCATACAAGTTTAGAAAAGTTTACATGAGCATAAAGCCAGATAGCAGCTGTCTACAGCCCTCCAAGAATATTCTTCCAGAAACTGGCCATGCTGATTCCCCAATTGACTTCTGACCTCCAGGATGCAGGGAAAAATAAAGGTGTCTCTTGTTTAAATCACTCTGTCTGCGGCATTTTGTTGAAGAAGCTGAGACTGACTTATAGCTGCTCTTTTCAATCTATTTCTGACCTTGTGAGAGAACAAGTGAATTCCCCAATAATTTTTAGTTTCTTGCCCTGTGCTGCTGCTTCTAAGTCTTCCTTATAATCTCAAGATGTTCCACCTGGAACTCACAACTGTCCACCAGCTCTTTTCCCAACCCCGCACCTTTCATTCTATAAATAATGACTCTCTCTCTCTCTCTAAGCCATCCATGCACTGGTAATGCTGATTTTATCAAATGTTCCTGAGACTACTGCATGTCAAGGATTCAAGAGTATACAGTATTTTTTCTTTACTAAGAAATTCTTTGTGATTAGGATTATTTCTGTTCCCCCTTGTCTATGATTCTAAACATGAGTACAGTGTGTTTGTGGAACTACCTCTATATGCTAAAAGTCTTCAGATCAGTAGCATCTAGGATACAAAATCATGCTCTCTGAATAGAAATGCACTACCAAGCCACTTAAGCTGCAAGGAGTGTGCACATGACTTAAATCGGTATGTACCGAAGCTGTAAACAAACCATCAGAACAGACTTTGCTGGAGGAGAAACACAATCACTGCAATTCTCAGATGTCTCCTAAGTCAATATAGAATTCATTCACTGGGCTTCTTTTTCACTTTTAAAGTCACTATTCTGAAACAAATTGAGAACAAGTTCGCACCTCACTATATTCTTCATGGGACTGTAGTTTTGTAAGCAGACATAGCCCTGCACTGAGCAGTAAATAAAAAGTCCTAGAATAACATGAACATTGCCACAAGGAACAACAGTTTTGTCTCTGTTACAAGTTATATCAAATTCTGTCTGCGGTAATCTCATTTTTGATAACCAGATAGGATATGAAGAAAATACTCCCTTGTTGAATTTATAGTTCATAGACAGGCTTATGCTGCACATGAATGGAGCCTCAATATCTCCTTCTGATATTTTGACAACTCGAGCTGAGCTGTGGCCATTATGCTAACCAGATCCGACTGACAAACGGAGGAAGCAACACAACCTGACTACTTTCTAGCCACAGAATGAGTCTCACCTATTTATCTCATCTATTCTAATAAACTCTAATGTGTTTGTTGAAGTGATAAACATAGTATTTGATTTTAAAGCACATTTTTAATGCCCAAAGTTATAGTCTTATAAACAAGGCACAACCTATCTTCCAAACTATATTAAAACCACAGCTCAAAAATCCCCTAGCATCCAGAAGTGATATTTGTTTCTGATTTAAAAAAAAAAATTCTTCAGGTCCTTACATGATGCTCTTGCAGAAGACCTAAGTTCAATTCCCAGCACCCATATGGTAACTAACAGTCATCTCCAACTACAGCTGCAAAAATCTGATACCCACTTCTCACTTCTATAGGCTCTAGGAATTCATGTACACAACCATTTAGGAGCAAAACACATGAAATGAGTGCATCTAAAAAATCCTCCAAACAAACCTCACTGCAATTCAACTTTGAATACTGCAATGATGGCGCCGGCTTGTAAACCTAATCACTACAAAGGATCAGCTAAGAAATGCAGGCAGATCAGAAAGACGTTAAAGGCCTTTTTGGCTTACAAATTCAGCTAATGGCAAACTGGCTAAGCTGCGGAGACTGTCTCAAAATAAAACGTAATAAAAATGCTGGGGGATATAGTGGTAAAGCACTGACCCAATATGTCCAAGATTTTAATCCCTGGTATGGGGATTAAAGGCGATACGGAAAGTAGCCATTCCTTTAGACTGCTTAGGTAGCTGGTTTTCTTTTCACCTTTATCACATGCCAGCCTTTAACTTATTATAGCGATTTCTGATTACCACATCAGAAAACACTGTGCCTGCTTTTTTGCCTGGGGATAAACACATTTGCTTTCTGTGCTTTTCTATCCTATTGAATCATTTCTCCTAGATGTAGCTGCATTCTGGATGAATGTCTTGACATTCCTGCTTCTCCTCACACCTTTATGTGTTCATGTTTCTGCTCTGAGTCTCCATGCTGCATCTGAGTCTTTTGTGATTTAACCAATTGTGTCTCTAGTGTACTGCTTTGACATTACTCTCAATCATATTAACCCTTTAAGAAGAGGTAGCATCATGATCAGACATTACCATAGTTTTACTGTTACTCCCCAGCAAAGTAATAAATAAATACCTAGAAATAACTCTCCAAAGATTTTAAAAATATTCATATCTATCATTTGATGTGTTAGAAAGCAAATAAAAACTTCAAAATATTCAAGCATAATAATTCATTTTATTTTACATGTGGCTGTTTGGCCTAGACACATTCATGTGCAGCACATGTGGGTTGTCTGCTGCCTGCAGAGATCAAAAGGCAACATCCAATCCATGTGAGCCCTTGAGTGGGGGCTGGGAATCTTATCCCCATCCTCTGCAAGAAAAACAAATGCTCTTAACCACCAAGCCGTCTCTCCAGCTCCTGTAAGCATATTTCTAAAAGAAGTTTCTATGTTTTCCATAGAATGGTTAGAAGGTGATACAGACAACTCTGCTTGTCCTTCCCCATCATCTCCTATCTTGACTGCTTTGAAAAAAACAAACAAGAGAGACTATATTCAGATAGATAGATAGATAGATAGATAGATAGATAGATAGATAGATAGATAGATAGATAGAGAAACAATTCTAGTATAACAACAACAAAAGGAGTATTTACAAAAGGAATGGAATTTGCATTGACCTCTCAATAAGAAAGTCTATTTCAGTTAAGCAGAGGTGGCACACTCCATAGGTCTTCTTGTGGTGTTCTTGACCCCTCCAGCTTCCTCACTTTTACCCCCAGTGCTTCTATAAGACTCCTTGAACTCTGCCTTTTGTATGGTTATGGGTCTCTGTATATGTTTCCATAAGCTGCTGAATGAGTCCTCTCAGAAGACAGTTATCCTAGGCTTCTGTCTGCAAGCATAGAAGAATACCATTAATAGAAACAGGGGTTGACTCTCTTCCATGGGTGGGTCTCAAGTTGGACCAGTCATTGGTTGGCCATTCCCTCAATCTTTGCTCCATCTTTATCCCTGCACTTCTTGTAGACAGAACTCATTTTGGATTCAAGGTTTTGTGGGTCGGTTGATGTCCACTCTAGCCACTGAAAGTCCTGCTTGACTACAGGAGGTGGTCTCTTTATGCTCTATATCACCCACTGCTAGGAGTCTCAGCTAGGGACACCCCTAAAAGACTCCAGGGAGTCTTCTTATTCCCAGGACTGTTGCCTCACTGGTTTCTGTTCTCTTGCCCATATTTGATCTACATTCTGGTTCCTCCCATTCCCTGATACTCAGTGACCCCCCCTCCGTCTATTTAAGGTGTCTATTTTATTCTTCTTTTTTGAGTGAGATGAATCATCCTACTCTGAGTACTCCTTGTTACTTAGCTTGTTTGAGTTGGGGGATTATAGTATGGTTACCATGTACTTTATGGCTAATATCCACTTATAAGTGAGTACATGTCATGTGTGTCTTTCTGGATTTGGGTTACCTCACTCGGGATGTTATTTTCTAGTTCCATTTATTTGCCTGAAAATTTCATGTTGTCCTTGTTTTAAATAGCTGAGAAATGGTGTAAATGTACCATATTTTCTTTATCCATTCTTCTGTTGAGGGACATCTCAGTTGTTTCCATTTCATGGATATTATGAATAAAGCTGCTATGAACATTGTTGATCAAGTGTCCTTATGGTACAATATTTCAAGAACAACACTTGAAACTTCTTCCCTCTTCAGATGTCACTCTTCTTAAGTTTTTTTTTTTTTTAACACTGGGTTATAGAGATTTGAACTCAGATTTCCCACTGACCCATCTACCCATGCCTTCATTGTAATCTAAGGTGACAGTCAGATTTTTACAAGGGGCTACATGCACTAAATCTTAACATTTCTGACCTTGACTTTTGAACAAGGTTATTTGTTCCCTTTTCATATTTCTATTCACTGTGCAAGCTATTGCCTCAGGTCTTTACACTTTTGAATTGACTTTCTCAGGTGGCTCTTGGCTGACTCCCTCACTTAGAGATTTTTATTCAAATGCCACCCTCTTAAATAATACTTCCCTAGAAGCCACATTTTATAAAGTATGAAGCCTGACTTCTCTCAGCGTGTTCTGTGCCACTTTACCACTTTGCTTACAACTGTGACTACAGCCACCTCCTCAGCATTGTTCAAATATCATAATCTAATACAAGCTTAACCGTGGCAAAGAATAGCATGCATTGATTTCTTCTGCTTTTGTGTGTTTGTTTGTTTGTCTTTGTTCCCAAGTATCAATTAAAAGGGTTTGGGTACAGAATACCTAACTGATAATCACTTTAAAATTCCAATGATGAAATCCAATAGTGTCTTAAAAATTAAAAAAATTAAATTATGTTCTGTTCTATAGAACTCCTGCAAGACAAGAAATATTATTATTTGATAAATATTATTTGATAAATAATAACTCAAATGTTTAAATATCTGAGTTCTGACAATGTAAATTCAAATTATTTTGTTATTTTTAATTATGTGTTTATTTATCTCTGTTTACAGGTATGCTTAAAAAATACATGTGCTTGCTGAAGCCAGAAATCAGAAATCAGGTTCACTGTAGTTGGAGTGATTCTGAGCCACCTAACATAAATACTGGGAACTGAACTTTGGTCCTTGGCAAAAAAAAAAAAATATTTGTTATTAATCACTGAGCCAACTCTCCAGCCTCACTTTTAAAGTTTAAGGTTCAATGGCTCAAATTCAAATCATATGTTTATAAGTTCTTGTGAAACACAGAAAAGTAAAAATAGAATGTCACCTTTATCTCATAACTTTATATTTTGGAACTTGTCTATTCTGCATGTATGAATGCATAGACATGTGGTAGTGTATAGCTTGGAACACAAGAGAAAACTGAATTGTAGTTACTTTTTAAGTTAGTAGTTCTCTATCAAATGATTTCATAGCATTATTATTGCTGAATATATATTGTGTGTATGTGTGTGTGTGTGTGACGTGGGGGAGAGAGAGAGTAATGCTGTATTGCTAGAATTTATGTTATCTGAGGACCAATTCACGTCTAATTCATCTATATTTTCTCACTCTATAGTGATGTGTTTTCTATATACTCAGAATCATTCAAAGACTGTTCACATTATAGTTTACTTGGGTATTGTACCAAGATAAAAGTTGTCATACATTGCTATTTTTTTTCTAGAATCTGTCAGTGTTTTCTACATATTTGATGTTCAAAAAATATATGTATTAATAATAGGGATACTATTTTAATATGCTTTATTTTCCTAATAACAAAGTCATACATGAAAGGAAAGCCGAGCAGCCTATTTGTTGTTTTAAAGGATGAAAATGGAAAGATAGAAATAGTCATTTTATACACCTCACTTTCAGCTTTGTTGCTTTAGCCTTTCCTTCTATTTTTTTTTCTGTTATCATTTAAGAAATCCATTTATCTTTGCTGACTCTTCAGGCACTGAAATCACTCTCCATTATGAAAGAGCACCTGTCTTTTAGATGCTTGTGTGCTGGTTTGTGTCGGGTGAGTTCCATTACAGGTGGTATTGATTTGTCTGTGTTCTTTTCTCTGAATTGCAGTCTACAGCCTGCAGCCTGCCATCTGACTGTCTGATGATGGGCTTATCACACAACTAGTAGCTTGAATTTCATTCCATTGAGAAACAAATATGGGAATGGAAAAATCTCGTTAAAAAAGAGGAGGAGGAGGAGGAAGAGGAGGAGGAACAGGAGGAGGAAGAGGAGGAGGAGGAACAGGAGGAGGAAGAGGAGAGGGTGATAAAGATAGAGGGAGAGGAAAAAAGGAATGAGGGAAAGAAGAGATGGAGGAGTCAGAGAAATATTGGAGATTATTTTTTAAAAACCATGTGTGCTTTGGCCTATACTTTTGGGGAAGGATAAAAATATCCTCAAATATTATAGAAAAACAGTGAAAAATTAGTTTTCCTCCTACAATCAGTCTAGAAATCTTACATTTACACATTTTTAAATGATGACAATGTGCACCTGCCAGTCTGCCGGATAACTGGTGTGCTATCCATTCTTCGGGAGAGTTCCCACGAAGCAGGCTAATTTGATTATAGATAGTTTTACAGAACATTTGTTTCTTAAGCATGCTCATAAGAAAAAAGTACCTTTAACAATGGGTGTTTTGATAATGAGCTCACTCAATTTTCTAGTTCTTGGAGGAAATACATTGGTTCCTTATTTCATGTAGAACTGAGCCCTTGAGACCTCACACTTTTGATCGTAATCCCACCATCTCTACAACATTGCTACCTTCAAATACAGTCCTAGAAGTTTCCATTTCAAATGGATGTAGCAACCGTTCCTTCAATTCCTTTCTCATATTCATGTGAAGATGTAGATCAAAGTTATCTGGCAAACACTGCCATTTTACAATTATGCCTTCCGCAAATTTTCATTCATATGCTCTTCTCTAATTTTCCCTCAGAGATGTTACAGACTCAAGTCCAATCTACACAACTAAATGTGTTTAACTTTAACTCAGTTATAAACAAGTATTGAGGCCAAAAACAGTGATGGAGGAAATAATTTAAGCACGTGGTTAGCAGAGGCATGAGAATCAGCCACAGGTAAAAAGCATAATTGATGACAGCCTTGTTATATGATTGATATATATGTTTGATATATATATAAACAAAACAAAAGACAACATATTGTAAATTTTAAACTCTTCTGTAAAAGTTATGGAAAAGGAAACTGACAGCACAGAACATTTAGCTCGAAGTACAAGCCAAGAAACTGCCCTGATATTTTGTGTACATTCCCACTGACTGAAATAAAAATTGATGATCAAGCCTTTGGAGTTTCATTTGATAAACAGACTGAAGTCAATGGTGTTCTAATCTTTTAAACTACAGTCAACCACCTAACAGTAGCACGAGAATTAGAGCCTATAAGATTTGACCTTTTCCTTATATACCTTCATCAATGCTAGAACATTCTCCATCATTAGTGGCTCATGTTCGAGAGGCTCAGCATGTGTGAGTGCAGAGAGTCTATACATAAGTATGAAAGACTGATGGGAAACACTACGTGTTTTACTCTGATCAACATGTCTGTTGAGGACATGATGCGCCATACCTAGTGTTGACACATGGTGGTCACATACAAAGTTAGAGTCATCCATAGGTCCCCAGAAGCCATCTGACAATTTATCAAAATAGTATTTTTAAAGAATTTTAAAAGTGGCTTCTACGTTGCAAGAAGAAACAGTAAGCCTATGAAAATGAGAGCTCATCTCTTCACAACCCGTGTAATAATTCAGCTGGATACAGAAGGCTGGGTTCCTTATTAAACTTCTCCTACGAAACATACTTGAATCATATTGATTTTTTTGCAAACATTTCTCCATCATTTAGCTTCCTTTGCATACCCACGTGCAAGCCTCATACTCTCCAGTGAAAGAAAAGCAGTTCTTCAAAGACAGCAACCTAAGAAATCACCTTCCATGATCAAAACATTGGATGTCTTATGTCTCATTGTTTTTCAACTTAAGGCCTTAAGTCCTCCAATTGAGAGACTTCTGCAGATGCCTGAGCTGCAGCTCCGATGTCTCTCTAGCTGAATTCAGGTGAGTAGGCTCACTTATCACTCTCAGTAGCCTAGACTACTGAGCTTAGCTTATGCCCCAACTCTAGATACACAGTCAGTTCTGTCAAAGGAAGTGTCATGCAGCTCAGGCTAGGAAGCTCTGTTGCTCACTAAACCAAACATAAACCCCAGCCACTGACATTTAAGACTCAACGTGATACAATACAAATCATGATGCAATGCAAATATTAGAGTTTATAAGTCATTACCTCTCCACTTTGGTGTACACAACAGCACTAGGCAACCCAAACCTGCTCATGGTTTCTCATCTCTTAAGTATCCCTCACTGAATGCTCCTGGTTAGACAAACTCTTGTCAGAGTTTCATGTGTTAGAATGCCATGCATTTTCTACTAGGCATGGGAACATCCAACCATAATCTTTTAAATCAAGGGGCTAAGGCAGGAGGGCCCCACATTTGAAAACCAGTAAAAATTCTAAGCAGTTTATAAATCTGAACTTTAATGTGCCACTTTTCCAAATTACAACAGTCGTAAACATGAATCCTCTAAAATGACATTATCCAGGATGATTGTAAAAGAGGGAGGTTGACTCATTTTGAATTCTTCTTTTTCATATCAAAAACATTTTAAGTCATATTTCTTTAGCTGCTTTCATCTGTGAAGTGAAAATCATGAATCCCAGCTTCATAAAATTATTGGGATGATGATATGAGCATAAAATGAAAAGTGTCTGGGACATGATATACGCCCAGTAAATATCCCAAATTACACTATACTGCTAAGACAGTTTGGCCAATAAAAATCAATAAAACAATTAGCAGGTATACATTACTTTTCTCATTTTAAAAGATCTTCTGAGATATTTATTGTCTGTGAGGTGTTTGGCAGTTTGCTGTCTTTAATTCAAACAATAATCCATAGAATTATTATGATTTGGAAATTATCCTGATTCCACAATAAGGAAAGTCTACTTGGTGATAGATGAACTGACAGGAATGTACACGAATTCTATTCTATAATAGAAGTTTCCTGGGTGGGAAATGCTGCATTTTTGGAGTATTTCTCTCCTCTACAGCACAAAGCCAAAACCTACTCTACTCCTGAAGATTGGGGGCTCACTCTAAAATAAAAATCTGTATCATGGTATATAAAAGACTATAGTTCAAATGAAAGCAAAATTTATAAAACTGTGAGAATGATAAGTTCTTAGTACCTAACAGCTTTTTAAAAGTCTAGTAAGACCAGGACCTCTCAGGTAATAAGTTGGCATCTTAGCATGGAAAAAGTTGAATCAAGAGTATATCTGGTAAAACAAAACAAAACACTACACTGGTTTTATTTTTTAATCTCTTCCATAAACTTTTGAGTTTATAAAAGTTCCCGATATCCTAGTTTCATCAATTAGATGTGAGGAATGTTCAATCTATATCCACATTTTAAGAAACACCAGAGCTCCCAGGGTATAAACCACCAGCCTGGGAGCACATAAGGAGGGACCCATGGCTCCAGTTGTATATGTAGGGAAAGATGGCCTTGTAGGGCATAGGTGGGAGAGGAAGTCCTTAGTCTGATCCCTTGAAGGCTGAATGCCCCAGTGTGGGGGAATTCAAGGGCATGGAGGTGGGAATGGGTGGGTAGGTAGCTGGGGACACAACCTCATAGAATTAGAAGGAGGGGAGATGGAATACAGTGTTTCTGGGGGGTGATGGGGAAAGGGGACAACATCTGAAATGTAAAGAAAATATCCAATTATAATTAATTTAAAATTTTTTAAAAACAAAACAACAACAACAAAAAAGAAACACAGGAGGAAAGTGATTTCAAACATATGAGCAGGCTGTGATAGGGGAATGTGGATCTACAATGTTTCAGAGCTTGAGATAGCATAAAAAATTCAATCAGGAATTTTCTCCTGCATTTTACTGCCTCTCTCCAAGTCCCTCAGTATATACTTCCTGCCCCATGTGGTCTGTGTGTGGTACATGTGTGTGGTACACGTGTGTGCAGTACATGTGTGTGTGGTAGATGTGTATGCGGTACTTGTGTGTGCTCATGTTGATAGAGGAGCAAGCAGATTGTCTTCCTCTGCTGCTCCTTCCAAGTAGTCCCTTAGAACTGGGTCTTGCCACTTCAGTCAGCCTGGGTATTAGCATATTCCCATGATCTCCTTGTCTCTAGACACCATTGCTTGTGTCACAGATGATGCAGCCATATCTAGCTTTTATTTGGGTACTGGGAATGTTGAACTAGGGACAAGTGGTTTTGCCTACCAATCCCCAGCCTCCAGAGTCATGCTTGTGGCCAATGTTAAATTATATAAAATGAAAGTAAGTTTTTTACTTGTTCATCATCAGACTTGCACATATACCCACCATTGTCGCATTCTATATCAGTCATGAGTAATACAGGGAACAAAAGTTCTATTTCCTAGAACATAGTATACTTGACCCTTGCCCTCATGTGCATGTATTTGTGTTTACAATAAAGATGACCTTTAAAAGTGGCTCAATTTGACTCCTATGGTTTATTTAGTACATGAAAAATTTACTTCTCCACATTGTCATTTAAAAAGTTTATCTACAAACCAATAAACTAAGTAACTTGGTGTTCATACTATTCACGGTCGTTAAAACTGGTTTACATACGCAACTGAAGCATCATTCTAAATCATCTGCCTTCTAAAACCACATCCAACTATCTGCTTTATAAAAAGTTAGGAGTGCCCATGAATTTAAAAAGAATCCTATAAACCATGGTGGTGATTTGCAGCCAGTAGGGAGCAGCCCAGAAAGAAAGCCTAACCAATTAGATATGAGACAATTCTTCTATTCCTAGGAAAGAACACTCAGGAGTGACAGCAGAATGCATGTTGCCATTTATCCCTATTGACAAAAATGCAGCGTCTTCTAAAGTAGCATTACTCTTCAAAGAACTTCAATACTTGATTTTTAAAAAGCTGTTCTTTTTTTAAAGTGAGTATTTTTAAAAGTAAGTCTAGGCTTAATAAAAAAACAAAACAGAAATAATGTTCACTTGGATATCCTGGAGGAATGTCATTTTCGGCTAGACTGTACAGTACCAGCTTTGACTGTAACTCAGCATCTGGATGAAGCAGTGTTTACTGAAAATTACTGATTCATCATGCAGTTTTCTGGGGGAGTACATTAATTGTACTCAAACAAAATAAAGAAAATCCCAAAACTAATGAGTAAACTTGTCTGTATTTCAGGAATAACTAAATGATCTGAATAAACAGAAGATGCAGACCCTTGAGAGGGGAACTGCATAATTAGCATCTGTTTTTAAGAAGGTGTATGTGCGTGTCCTTTTTTTTCCGATGTTCAAATGCCTCCTGCCTTTATTTTAGTAACCGTTGCCTAAAACTCAGTGACTTTGTACTATTTAAGATATATATTATCGTATTTATGTGGAATGACATAATTGTAGTTACAGTAAAATCTATATGAATTTTTAACAAAATAAATACTTTAACAAAGATATTTTCCTGGAAACCATAAATTACAAAACTTTCTAAGATTCCTACTAGATACTTTCCTTATAAGGAGAGTAAAAGAGGAGCCCATAATCCATAAACTCTGTCACTTTCCTTAAAATTAATAAACATAATATATATACTTTTTTACAAGAATTTCAAATTAAATCCATTGATGTTTTCATAGGCTTTCAAACCACTTAGTGTTTAAGAAATTAATAGATAAGTATTTGGAAAAAATATTTTTAGGGAAAATAATTTAAAAGACATCTGCCCAGATATTCATTATATTGAAATTATTTGATATTGTAGTTAGGTTTGTTTGTTTTATAAATCTGTACCAAATTGAGGCAGGAAGATTTACATAATGAAAACTCTAGAATGATAATAGCTGCTGAAAAATAATCATTCTTCTCAAGGACAAGTTCCGTGGTATGTTATCTAATTTGCAGTGGCCAGCACTAAGCACATACAGATCTGATCAACAGCATATGGACTCATCAGGCTGTATTCTTTTATACATATGTCTATGTATGTTGGTGTCTATATCTGTTATGTAAAACAATAATAGATAAAGAATAGATAATGAATTTGAAGGAGAGTCAGCAGAGATGTGAGAGTTGTTTGAAACACAGGGTAGAGTGAAATTTTATATATACAGTAATTATGTTTAAAATTTTCAACAAAAAATTCAAAACTATCTAAAATGGGAAGGGCCAATTTAATGGGAGAAAAACTTTTACCACTGTATCAAAACAACAGTTGTTGAAGCATAAAAGTTTTTAATCACTCAGCATTTAAGTAGGGAAGCATTTGTCTTTGTGTAGAATCCAAATCATATCCAACTTCTGAGTCTATCCCAAGCACACTGGAGACTGCATTGATGAGACTTTTGTTGGTGAGGAATAGTCAAAAAAGAGGCTTGCCTTAGGAGATCCTGGCACCACAGAATTTTTGGGAGGGCTCAGGGTTACATTTTGCTGGGAGGGGCCTGCTACATTTTACTCGTTTGACCTAGGGATGGCCCTTTCCTCTTCATTTCCCTAATATGCCTGTTCTTACTGAACCAAAGGTTTGAGATAAGTAAATTCATTCAATTAAGACCACAGTCATATAGCATTTGTCTTCCCTTTCCTTTTGGAAGTATTTGTTTGGAATATATTACTAAACAGCCAAAGAGCTGAGATTTAAAAGTCTAAATCATCAGAAACAAAGAAAAAAAACTTGGTTGTTTATGTAGAAATGTCTGAAGTTCGTCTAAAAATTGTCAGTTTGTTTTAATACATTATCTCGTTTGGCATGAACACCTGTCACAACTACCTGGATACTGTCCTCTGACTCCTGGCTGTGCTGTTATTAGCTCATCCAATACAGTTTCAGCCTACATCGCCACTACAGAATCCCATTTCCCTTTCTTCCTACTCTACCCAGTACTGCTGGGGCCCTAATAGTGTGGATTATGTTGCAGCCTGCCTGAGTTATGACACAAGCAAGGTTATTAAAGTTAAAAGTTTTCAAATCACATGTGGATTTTATGGACCTCATGCTGTCTATATAGACGAAAGTCATCAACCCACTGCTGTTCTGGGGAATTTTATTCCTGTACCACAAGTACAAGTGTTAAGGCTTTTCAGTTTCCCTTACTCCTGTAAGTTAAAGTATTCAACAGAGGTCTTTTGAAATACTAAAATAAGCCGGGCGGTGGTGGCTCACGCCTTTAATCCCAGCACTTGGGAGGCAGAGGCAGGTGGATTTCTGAGTTCGAGGCCAGCCTGGTCTACAGAGTGAGTTCCAGGACAGCCAGAGATACACAGATAAACCCTGTCTCGAGAAACCAAAAAAAAAAAAAAAAAAAAAAAAGTTAAAGAAGAACTGGGTCTAAGCCTTGTATTCCTGAATGTGTTATACAGGCACAATGTCCATGAGAGTATCAATATTCATTTCACTTTTATATCAATAAGAAGCTCATACCAATGAAAACCTTATTTACTTCAATGTCCACAGGATGGAAATTGCCTCAAACAGGATAATAGACTTATATACTCTGGAGAGAACAGTATTGAAAAAGTTTAGATAATTGTTTTTTCTTTTTATTTACATTCCAGCAGTTACCCCCCACCCCATCCCACCATTCCTCATCCCACTCCTTCTTCCTATTGCTTCCCTGAGGGTGTTCCCTCCCTAACAGACCTCCATTTTCCCTGGGGCCTCAAGTCTCTCCAGGGTTAGGTGCATCTTATCTCAGTGAGGCCAGACCAGGCAGTCCTCTACTACATATATATGTACCAGGGGGTTGAGGGGAGTGCTCAGACCAGCTCTATGCTGCCTGGTTTGTGGCTCAGTCTCTAGGAGTTTCCTGGGATCCAGGTTAGTTGAGAGTCCTTGTCTTCCTATGGGGCCACCCCCTTGAGATTTTTCAATCCTTCCCCTAATTCAACCATAGGGCTTCCCAACTTCAGTCCAAAGGTTGGGTCTAAACCTCTGCATTTACCTTAGTCAGCTGCTGGTAGAGTATCTCAGAGGTCAGCCATGCTAGGCTCCTGTCTTCCTTCTCTTCTCCATTTTTATCCCTGCCATTCTTTTTAGACAGGAATTTTGACTGTGAGTTAGTAACACTATCCCTACACTTGTGACCCTGTCTATCTACTGGAGGTGGTTTTCTGTCCTCATTGTTGGGCATTTTGGCTAAGGTCACTCCCATAGAGTCTCCAGTGTCTCTTACCTCCTGGGTCTCTAGTACTTTCCAGAAGGTCTCCTCGAACCCAAGGCTAAATATTTGTTTTTTAAGATTCTCTTTCTACACTGGTAATATTTTCTTTCTACTTACAGGATAGGTATAGTTGGCATATTTAAAATTATCACCAGAGCCTAAATAAATTTAAATATTGAAACTTCAAGTGACTAATTTTATATAACATTTAGCTTTGCTGTTATAAAACATACTTTTAGGTATTGTATTTAGAAATTGTGTTTATTAAGTGTCTGGTTGGATATTTTCTTATTATTCTTTTAGAATCCAGCTTCTTCCCTCACACTCCCCTCCCACGTGTTTTAGTCCATTTAAAAATGACTAGGGATAAAACAAAACATATGAATTCTTTTTTCATTGTTTCTTATTTTCAAAATGACATTTTAAAAACTCAAAAATATTACTATTAAAAGCAGAGTTAGAATGAAAGCAATCTGAAGTACTCTGGGCTAATTAATGCATGACATTAACTCAACAAAGCTATTACTAATCTGACAGATATGACAAAAAAAAAAGAGAAAATGGACATCTCACGGTTGAGGAATATGCCTTTTATACGTCAGCAAAATTGAAATGCTCAGGTACTTCCCTTAACCTTTATCTCACAGCCATCATGAAAACCAGCCTCAAAGGCAGCAGAGCAGTGAGCTAGAAAAGCTGTGACCATATTACCCAGTGATGAACTAAAGCATGTTTCAGTAGTGGTGATTGCATTTTGGCACTTACCTGTGTTAGGCAAGCTTCTCTCTCTCTCTCTCTCTCTCTCTCTCTCTCTCTCTCTCTC
>JANHMN010000010.1:3004376-3039408 GCA_030674055.1 Rhabdomys pumilio | reverse complement strand
TCTCTCTCTCTCTCTCTCTCTCTCTCTCTCTCTCTCTCTCTCCCTCTCTCTCTCTTCACCTCCCTCCCTCTCTCTCTCCCTCCCTCTTTCTTTTTTTTCTTTAAGGAAGCGAGAAGTTCCCCCTAGTAGTTAAGCCAGAATTTGAATTTGTTCTAAAGACCAGGAAGATCTTTTATTTCCATTCTTCCTGCTTCATTCTCTATAATAATTGGTACTATAGGTTTGTACCTCAAGGTGCAGTTGTCAACCAACTCTTGAACATTAACAACTTTTGGAAAAACTAGTCATCTCTTGCAAACATATGAAGTTACTGATACCCAGGACTTAGTTTATATCTAATTGAGTTGTTGGCCAAAGCGGTCCCCTCGAAATCCCCAAACAACCAGATCATTGAGAAGGCCCATTGCTGACAACAGCACCTACATAACCCAATGAACATGGAGACTGCAGCTGGTACCTACATAGACCCTTTAGCACTACATGCTAGGATCATTGTTACAAGAGAGGACTCTTATAAGCGGCCAAAAGAGAAACATAAACACCAGTCCAGCCACAGCTACTTTGATATCAATAGTTTCTTGACTGAAAGTCATGCTAGAGAAACAGTGATACAAAGGTTACGAGGTGAAACCAACCAATATCTGATTTGATCACTCCTCAGGATAGAAACCATATCCAACACTGCTTGGATGACCAAGAACCAGAGATTGTAAATAACCCAGCAAACTAAAGCAAATAAAACATTACTGGTCAAAAACAAGCAAACAGTAGTGAAAAATGACACGATGATATTTTGTTATAGAGCAGTGCCTTGTTCAGCCTCATCAGAAGAGCTTCCTCTTGCAGGAGATGGGAACAAATACAGAAACCTGCCCTACAGCCAGACATACAGAGAGCAAGAGTCCTTAGAACACTAACCCAAAATGGATGTCTCTATCTAATCCCTCCCCTCAGGATTCAAGGAATCCCTCCAGAGAGGAGACAGAAGGACTGGATGAGCCAGAATGGAGGACAGCAAGAAAACATGGCACTCTAAATCAACATAATCAAAGCTCATATGAACTCACAGAGAGTGAAGCAGCATTCATGGGCCCAGCACAGGACTGTACCAGGCCCCCTGCACATTATGGCTTCCAGTTTAGTGTTTTATGGAATTTATGAGTGCAGGAACAAATGGATTTCTGATTCTTGTGTCTACTCTTTTCTTTCTGTTTGTCTTGTCCAACTTCAATGTGGTTGTTTTTGTTTTATCTTATTTTATTTTATTATATTTTATTATTAGCTCTTAGAAACTGTTTATTTTCTGATGAATGACCAAAAGAGAGTAGATACAGATGGACAGATGTATGAGGAGGAATTGAACAGAGTAGAGAGCAGGGAAACCATAATCAGTATATATTTTGTATGAGAAAAAAACTTTATTTGCAAAATGAAGACTGGAGTTCTTCTAGTGATTGGAATACCCTCATTGCTTATGTCAGTTTGTCAGAATTTCTATTTCTTAATCCCATTTCAATGCAACAACATAATTTTGTAGTTTAGATTCACAACAAGTATATTTTAGATACCGATCTCTGTTTTCTGTCTTTATGTTTCACTGAAGTACAAGAAATAAATCCTAAGGTCTTAACTTCAAAAGGTTCAGCTTAAGATATTGATCATCAATGAGTATTGAAAATATAAATACAATGTTTAAGATCAAATAAAAACCTTAATAATATATTTAGTGATATATTCAGGCAACCAAAAAATCTCATTATTGGTAAAGATGGAAAATATTTTAAATATAATTAAACTTATTTCTTCATATTGATCTGATTTCTTGAAAGAGGAAAAACATAAATAAGGAATATATATATATATATATATATATATATATATATATATATATCCAGTTCATATGTTGTAAACTGCTAATCATACTTTTCTCAAATATAGCACAGCATTATATGAAAGCTAAAAAGTAAAAGGAGTGTTTTACCACTTAAAGGAATAATGCTTTATAATGTTGTGTTTTCTACAGTATTTTAAATTATCTCAAAATGTGAACTTAAATCCTATACTACCAGTAAAATAGCAAAGAAAGTACAAATGGTTTAAGAGATACAATTTTCAACTTATAGAGATGAGTTTCTTCACCCCCATATCTTTGTTTTATGACTATGACAAGCAACAAGAATGATATCTACAGAGATGTAAGAAGATTAAATATCATATAACAGGAGAAAGAGAAATTTTTCTCCTGCTTTCCCATTGCAAATTTCCAGTTAATAATATATATTATTTAAAAGAATATGAATACCCAAACATGTACATACACATATAGTCATAACACAACTCTACTATACATTCTAATAAATATATATACATAAATTTCTCATGTGATATGTTATTATAGTAAATAGAGCAGTAATATAATATCTGACAATTTTTTACTCTGCCATTTCTCTTTTTCTTCCCTCTAAATAGCACATTTTAAACATATATAGCCACACATCCTGGTTGAAATAAAAGTATTTGGGATCACACCATTTTTTTTTCCGAGACAGGGTTTCTCTGTGTAGCCCTGGCTGTCCTGGAACTCACTCTGTAGACTAGACTGGCCTCGAACTCAGAAATCTGCCTGCCTCTACCTCCCAAGTGCTGGGATTAAAGGTGTGCGCCACCATTGCCCAGCACACCATTTTTAAAACTTTATGCTTAAATGGAATTATTAAACTGACTGGATAGTTTTAAAACACTTTGGTTTGAACATAAGACTTGGTCATTAATAAGAATGAGTTCATGTTGAACAGCTAATATTCTTAAGTAAATACTTGGCTTTTTGCTCAATTATTTTACCAAAAAAAATCATCCAGATAGAAATTAAATCAAAGCCTGTGATAGAGATAAATGTCTGGAGCCAAGGGACTATAGAAATAGAAAAGGTTTATTTCTTATTGGAAAATATAGTGGTCCATATATTTATAAAGGAGACCAGAAATGCTTTCTTAGCACAATCATCTGTTAAAAATGAGCAATGTGCAATGATACACACAGAAGTATAAAATTTGCCCACTTTTCTTTTTAAATTAAATACTCTTTTTATCTTCTGGTTGGTTATTTTTACATTTCCTTATGTTCAACACAAAGCAATAATTACAAGCAGAAATTATGGTGATTCAATTTAATTCATTTACCACGGTTTCTCTTTGGGTGTTTGTTTTGATCAGGTCCCTATGAAATTACTCCAATGACCAACTCTCTGTAACTGATTATTTCTCTAATTTAACACATATTTTTGTAACAAAATTAAATAGTCTGCTT
Source organism: Rhabdomys pumilio (assembly GCA_030674055.1). Lineage (NCBI taxonomy): Eukaryota > Metazoa > Chordata > Mammalia > Rodentia > Muridae > Rhabdomys > Rhabdomys pumilio. Next base: position 3,036,102 of record JANHMN010000010.1, on the reverse strand, counting down.
CTCTGCTTCATTATGTATCTCAGGAAACACTAACGACATCAATTCTATCAAATTATCAGTGAAAGCATAACCCACTCAATTTCAGTTACAGCACCAAGAAAATAAGCCTTATTCTTGGATGGCGATAGTTACACCCACTACACCCCAAATTTGTGTTTCTTAATTCAGTTTTTTTCAAGAAGTTAAGCATATGTTATTAGATAGGGGGCCCAGTACTTTGTATCTAAAACTATATATAGACTAGTACAAAATATGTATACTCATAACCAAAGTTGCTGAGATAATATGGTAATACAAATGTCACTACTATTTCACTGTTAGTACCCTAAGGAAGAACTATTTTTTTTTTTACACATATAGTGTTCAGCTTCTATTCATCTTTATTTAACCAATAGAATACATCATGAACAGCCCCAAATCATATATGTACAACATAACTCCTATATCTTCATCTCACAGAATATCACAGAAGTCAAGGTTTTAAGAAGTAGAGGAAGTGGAAATCTTCTCTGAGAGTCCATCTGCTAAAAATTTCAGGGAAGCCACACCCACAAAGTTTCAACAAGACATTTCTCATCAAGCCCTGAACAAGGATGACACCAGTTGAAGCAATCCTCACTATACTCAGTTTTTGTATCTGAAACCTGAGGACTGGCGTGAGGGGTAATAATTACCTAATGTGATCGGGTATTCTGTGGTTTAACTAATTAAAGGTTGCAAAGGCTGATAAAGCACCGAGTAGTATTAAATATCTATAGAACCTGCAGTTAGTGGCCAACCCACTCCAGCTGCTTAAACACAGCTGCTTTTAATAAGCAAGAAAAAAAAAAGCAGCTTAGAGAGCATGTGAAGAGCCGATTACAGGAAGCTGAATGAAAGGAGTGTTTCACAACTCATGAGTTTATTAGCCTTGTCTAAAAATTAACCAGTGACTTCATCATGGGTGGCTGCTGCCTTTAAATATCCTAGAAACTTAAAACTAGGAAGAGTGGAAGCTTTAAAACTGACAGGGAGAGAAATATTGGAAGTCCGTGAAACTCATGGATGCTTTGGAAGCCAAACAGGCATCTTATTCTTCTAGTCCACTTCTCTTTGTTCTGTTAAAAGCGAAGTATGGGTAAAAACAGACACACTAGGTTATGCTAACCACTTCTAACAAGGAAGGAAACTGGATCTGTACCTCTGGGTTGTTCTGCAATCTTGAGTAAGACCAGGAGATTTTATTTTAAGCAATATAGATAACCAGAATATGCAAGAGCAACTGTCCCTGAAAAAGATGGGCATCAGTGTTCCCAAACATACCATGAGCCTAACTCTGCTGTTACTATTTATTTACATTCTCATTTCCTATTAAGGTTCTAGTGTATGAATCCTATTGATAAACCAATTCTACATACGCCTTTCTGGTTCCTGAACAGATTACATCAGCCTCTTCATCAATATCTCTGGCTCTGTAACACACTTCACTCACAACCTAAATTTGTATTTAGTATGAAGACTTAACAAATTTCTAAAAATTTATTTTAATTCAACAATTTACTGTGGGTTTCCTATACATGAATATACTCCAATTATAATTAATTTAGTTATAACATACAGTATACTGGAGTATCTAACTTCTTCCTTAAAATATAAAAATGTTTCTTATTATCATTAATACTTCTGTCATAAAGGTAAAAAATAGTAGATAGAATTTATTCACAGCTAATGATAAACTAAAAACATATCAGTTTTCTAGACACAAAAGCTATGTAACCTCGACAACAACTCTTTGAGATGGTAGTTCCTTGCTTCTCATTTCATAAATAAAGAAACTGAGGCACTAGACAATAAACATCACAGCCTGGCTCTCCAAACAAGGAACAGATGTGAAACTGAGCCCAGTCCACTCCATTTGGTTGCTCTGTGCCTCACACCAGTACTTGCTGCAGGTAGAATGACAGCATGGAACACATATCACCACGGTTCAAAAGTCCACACCAGTATGTGGGTATATAAAGAAAGCAATCAGGCCCTCTTGTTTGCTGCAGCATCTGGCTGGAAGTAATTTCTGAGTTTATCAACCCAAAGAGGTAGGAAGTGTGTGCTAACCATCGCACTCAAAAAAAAAAAAAAAAAAAAAAAAAAACCTGTAGTCCATACACTAGCACTTCAGAGTACACCACCACACTGTGTGCACTGACCCACCTTTACACACACAGTGAAAGAACGTTTCATTAGACAGCAATACAGTACAAAGTAAACGGTAGTACGAAATTCCACCTTACATAGTGATGACATGATTTCTGTCATCTTCGTTAATACTTCCATAAAACACGGCAAACAGTAAAACTATATGGCCCAACTGCTTCAATGTTGAAAGATTAAGACTTCTGTTTTAATTTAGTTGAAAGGGAAAAAGATTACTTTTGTGGGAAAATAAAAGCATGTGGTCTCATCAAGGATGCGAAGGGATATTTTATCGCCTATTCTCTGAGCCACTCTTTTCTCCTGGGGCTATTGTATCAGAGATTAGCTAGTATAAGGACATCAATTTGAATTACATTAGCTTTGTTCTTCATAAAATCATTTATTAAAATATATTTTTGTATTGTGTCCCTAATTTCGAAGAACATATAAAAATACAAGAAATATAAACTCCTAGATGTGTTATCTAAAATACATTTGTTAGGTTTCCAGATTCACTGTGAAAGAAATGCAAGGATATTTTTTCTGAAACGTGTGTGTGTGTGTGTGTGTGTGTGTGTGTGTGTGTTTATGGAGACAAATCACCATGTTGACCACAAACTATTCCTCATTTAACCATTTGTTTATTATTTATTGTATTATATTTGGAATGAAATTTCTAATTTAATTCCTCTTTTAGTATTTTTTACAATACTTATAAAGTACTTATTTTCCACCTATATTGCAGTTTTGTGATATAGCTACAACTGAAACCAAACCAGATAAATGTAAAAGGAATCTTATCCTTAAAATAATTAATATATGTATCTTGATCCCAGATTAATGTTATTAAAACTATTTTGGGAACATACTTCTAATGAGCATATTAATATAATTTTAAGGGAACAACAAAATAAATTAGATGGAAACAAGAATGAGGAGTGAGCATCTCTCACATATGGGTGTTATGGGATGTGGTATGCAAATGCTAACAATAATATTACCAACTTCTTACTGGAGGCTAAACACTCATTGAAGTGATAAACCCCACATAAAATAATGCGAGATAATTACCAGCTGTACTCTTCCTTCCATCAACATGACCTCTTCAGTTCCTTCCATTGCAGAGGTTTCAAGAGCATGCTTACCACACAGACTCTACTCTTCACAAGATGTACAACTTGCTAATGAGAAGCTTTATTAAGTGCAGAGGGGAAAATCGGATTTTTATGAGGTCAAAACAAATAAACAGAATACTAGCTTGAGACTATTTCTGAGCCTTCATTGATTGTACAAGCATTTCTAGCATAATTTTATCTTTTTTTTTTTATAAATTTAGGTGGTTCGCACTAATTAATCATAGCATATAAGAAGCAGAAGAGGACAGATCTCTGAGTAAGAGGTCTCCAAAGCAAGTTCTGGGACAGCCTCAAGTACACAAAGAAACCCTTTCTTAAAAATATAAAAATGAGAGATTATAGTATAGCTGTGACATTTCTCTCTTCTCTTTCTTCCCTTCAAAGCCTCTGATGTACTTCTCCTCTCTGTCCTTCAAATTCATGATCTCGTTTTTTCACTAAATATTATTACATGCACGTATGTATTTGTATATGATGACTGTTTTAGACAGGGCAACCTACTAGACAAGATGTACTCCCGCCTCATGTAATTGCCTATCGTTATGTGGGACTGAGGCCTCTTGGGCTTTTCCCCATCAACTTTGGAATGATTATTGATGCTATCCTTGTTCATTTCACATTTGGATGATCATGTCAATGAGACATTACAGATGGAGTTTCTGGTGTTACTGGAAGATACATCTCACTCCAAAGTACCTGATCTTCTTGTGCTTTCAAACTTTCCACCCCACTTTTGCCACTATTCCCTGAACCTTAGTAGGAGAAATGTTTTGTAGATGGATGTATCCATTGGGACTGGGCACCAGAACTCTGGAGTTTGACTGGCTGTGGTCTTCTTAAATAAAATTCTGAAAATGCACTTCCCAAGCCTACTGTAAGTCTTTGTAACTTTAAGCAGAGTTTATAAAGAGAGAAGATTAGAAAAATGTCTTCTCTCAACAAAAACAGAGAAAAAAAAAACCAAAAAATTCCGCATAGTAACCTAAGTATATCTCTATTATAATTATCATTAATTTAAACTTTATCAATAAATGGCATATACCAATGGTTATGCTATCCACCCTGTAACTCCAAGTAATAATGGGATGAATTATAATGATATCAAGCTGGTGTATTCATACATACATCGTTAATAAGGCCACAAAATGATTTTATAAAACAAAGATCTGAGATCAATATGTTTTTCGTTCACTAATTATATTGTTTGCTTGAGATAGCCTCATGATGTTATATTAGCTGGCTTGGATCTCCCTGTACAATCCAGGCTAGCCACAACCTCACAGAGAACTACCTGCCTTTGCCTCCCAAATGCTGCAATTAAAAGCATATGCCACCATATCCACCTACAGCTTTCTAAATAATTATCATTGCTTTGAGAATTTCATGTATTGTATTATAACTCTACTCACTACTTTCCTCCAACTTCTTTGAGATCTATCCCTACCTATCAGCCTAACTTTGCTCTCTCTCTCTCTCTCTCTCTCTCTCTCTCTCTCTCTCTCTCTGTCTCTCTCTCTCCTTCTCTCCTCCCCTCCCTCCCTCTTTCTCTCCCATTTCAATACACACTAGAAACAAATTATTGAGTATGATGTCTCTTCTGGAGCATTGTTTATATTCCAAGAAAATTTACTCTGGTTGTCTCTGTACCTATAAATTGCCAACAGCTCCTCAACTAAGGGTAGGGGAGGATATCCCCGCTATCAAGCTCGAATATTTTTTAATATGACCTTGAACCAGTCTTATACTATCAAAATCTTTGGTTTCTTATGTGTATCTGCCTTGTTTCACACACACACACACACACACACACACACACACACACACACACACACATACACACACAACTTTTTGGAAGTCGTCTACCGTCTCGATCTGAAGTGGAAACTTAAGGGTTCTTTGGAAAGTTGATTAGATGGTGTTTTGCTGGGCAAACGTGAAGGAAAGTTCAGCTGAAGCAGACACAGGAGGAGGTGGTTCAATAGCAAGCATGTGAAGGTACATGATGAAGGATTCTTTGCTAACAACACACACTTATTAGTTTACATTGTGTAGTTGAGCTGCATTTGTTGGGACTCCATAGAGAGAAACATAAAACCTTCTGGTAGTGTGTTATAATTTCTTGGTGCTTCCACAGGCTTGGGTTGATTGGCAGAGTGATGTCAGCTGAGGCTCACAGATGCACATTAGAGAAGACCCACGGAGGACAGACAGTGACCGAGGCTGAGCTAGGCTTGCTTATAGAGCTACCTGTGCAACACGTGTGGGTCTCACATGTAGCTGATCTTTGATTTGCTGAAAGAGGCACAGCTACTTTTCCTAGCATTGCCCCTGGTCCCTCCAGACTAAGGCTTGGCTGTCTCTGCTACGTAGTGCCACCACTACTGATCTGTGTTTGCTATCCCGACTTCACCAACTGACCTGGACTGCTGGTGTAACTTTGAAGTGTTCATGAGTGACAGCTGCTGATTTCTAGACTACACAGACAAGATTTGCTCCAAAGAACCTTTCTAAACAGGTCCACTTCCCTCATATTCCTTCTTTCCCACTACTTCTGGTGGGTGGTAGGCTAAAAGGGAGGTTAAAGCACTTAAGAACCATCCTTAAAAATAGGTTTTGAAAAACTTAAAGTTACATCTGTCTCTATTAATCTTCCTGACCATTCTTGAAAGATCATCCCTAAGCCTTGAAGAGAGTGATGTGATTCGGACATTCCATTATTCTGAACACTATAAAGTCTCTTATTTTCTTGCATTGAACAATTGTAAGTCTCTGTGCTAATCAATATCCACTACAAGAAACAAACAAACAAACAAACAACATTACACTAAGTCATTAAGAGTTGTTTTACTGTCTTGTAAATTTAACAGAATAATAAGAGTAGGTTTTCCCCTCGGGCTCATGACATATCTAGCCACATGACTTTAACCTCGGTAATAGTGATAGGTGTGGATTCTATCTCATGGATCAGGCCTTAAATCCAATCAGAAGGTGTTTAGTTACCCGTACAAGATTTGTGACACTATTGTACTCTGGCCATATCTTAACCAGCAGGTGGTTACTCACTCTCAGGGTTATTGGCTGGGTGAAGTCAATAATAATAACTGATAATCAATGTTTTTCTTAACAATTTCCAGCACTGTAAAATTTAGCCAGAAGCAATGAAGATTCTATGCCCATACCAGCTTGAATTCTCCACATTTGTTACTTAAGTATGTGGTCAGTTTAGCAACAAAGTCCTACTACCAAGTTCTGGAACGTGGTCAATAGTATTGGTGATAGCATATAAAGTTTGGCTGTCCATAGGACACCACTAGTTAACAACGCAAAAAGAGGTTACCCATTCCTTATGCTGTTTGTTTGTTGTTTATTTGTTTGTTTTTGTCATTGTTATTTGGTTGTTTGGTTAGTTTGATTGGTTTTGTTAGCAGCTGGAACAAAATTATGAAAATTACTTTCTTTTTCTCCAAAACCCTCTTGAGTAAAATTTGATTAGTTATATATTTTTAGGTTTGTTCATTTGTACAAAGTGACAGCCAGATAACTATGTCACCTGTCACAGAGGACAACCTGTGCAATAGGTAATATGTTTGTCTCCTTTTTATAATTTATAATAGCCGATTTATAATGGGAGACATTACAGACTATGGTGCAAATGTCAGTCTAGAAAATTACAAGGATTGTGACCTTAAACATACAATATTTTAAACATAAATTTTATAATGTAATAAAACCCATCACAAATGCTTTACGGATAGAACAGCAAATGCTTTATATATTTTAGTGAAATTACTATAATCAATGTAAAAATTTTGTCTCCATGAGTGGTTTCATCAATGGCCAGCTAAGACATTATTTTACATAAATGCCCTCTCTTCTGTCCATGTACATTTTCCTTATGGCACTGGGTTTGTTCTCAAAGAAGCACTACTAAATTCATTCAAATACTTTTATTCATTTACTATAGATCAACAAGACTGGAAAGAATCTCTACCTTAAAAGAGATTACAATCTAAATGGTTCAAAGATATAATTGATTGTGAAGTAGAAGCATTATGTATCACAAATTTACACAAAAATTTTTGGCCTTTGGAACTCCACTTCCATGCATAGGGAGCACATTCCGGGGAAGAAGGCTATGATGGTAACGTGCAGTGTTCTGACTTCTAATAACTTCAGTTAAAGGAGAGAGTGGTCAGATTCTGTGAGTGGAAATAACTTGCAAGGTTCCAAGCACATGGTAACTTATTTTTTATAGCCTGAAAATAAGCGAAGTCTTTGTTTACTGGAAGAAAGATGATAATAAGACATGACTAATTTAGGGCAACTTAAACCTAACTGAGTCTGATAATGTGCTTTCTTGCTGACACTTAAAATAAATAATAAGGCTCATGATTTTCATTTAATGTTTCTACTTTTTAAACTGTTTTAAATATGTTGTAATTTCTTATCAATGTCATAAACATATTACAAAATAAGTCTCCATAATTATTACCATTGACAGCAGCACAGCAGGCTATTCTAATGGTGCATCATTATAACATTCTGTGTTATGTTTTCACAGATATCCTGACTTTTTAGATGTAAGTTTCTCTTGTATAATGTTAACAATACAATTATGGTATAGACTGTTAGTAAGTTCCATTCTCCTACCTTTTCATTTGATACCTGTAAACATCTTTTAATTATATTTTATAGTCTAGTTCTATTGTCCGTAATTAAATGATTGATAAAGAACCATTTTCTGTGATTAGGAAATACTAATAGAATAAAATGTTAGTATTTCTGTCAAATATGTAAAAAAAAACTAAAATTGGACTCAATCTGCCTGACAGTAAAACATAGAAAATGCATAGTTCCAGCTATAGATCAATGTTTTGATTAAGGTTTTTTCAGTAAGAGCAAAGATATTTAAAATCTACTAAACCTCTGCCGAATGGTACAGCTGGCCTTTGTGGTTATGAGCAGGGAGAGCTGACCCCTAGGCATGAGAATAGAGTAGATACCCTGCCTGCAGCCTGGAAAGTGCTAAAGACCTGGCCCTCTTGACATCAGCACAAGAAAGCCTGGTGTGCCCCTTGCCAGCTGCCTCAAGCAGAAGAGTGGGCCCTGTCCCTCATCTGAGCACAGCAGGAGAGCTGGCTGGCAGGCTGACCAACTTAGCTAAGACCCATGCCCCAATTCAAGGCTTAGAACTGACCTATTCCCAAACCTAACTTATGTATGAAATACTGGAGCACATGAAGGGACTGGTTTGGAAGAATGAAAACTACAGGTTTTCCATGACTCAGGGCAACAACAGAACATTCAAAAAGAGGCTCAATAATAAGGCTCATGATTTGCAACAGAAGCCAGAGGCCTCAACCCAGACCAAAGACTCACTGCAATGAACATTTGAAGGCAAAGTTGTCTGAGCAAAAGCGTTTCCTGTGCGACACGCCATGACACACTGCAGCTTCCACAGAGAGTTTATTTATTTAATTTTATTTTGTTTTTTGAATTTTATTTTTTGTTTGTTTTCTTTTCTGGGGAGGGTGCAAAGGTAGAGATCAAATAGCAAGGGAAGGGGAGAAGAGTAGGATTGGGGGGTGTATGGTGTGAAATTCACAAAGAATCAATTTAAAAATTAAGAGAAGAAAATATTGAGCACCTATTCCATAAAAGTCGTATCATGTGAATGCTTGCACAGGCTTATGAAATGTATAATCACATATAATTTACATAGCAGGCCCCATATGAAAGAATCATCTTTCGCATGGTACAGATGAAGCAGACATAAAGATGTTATTCTCTGCCAAATTCCATCATGATCAAATTAGCAAGAATTTGAACACAGCTCCATATTCTACTATATAAAGCTAAAGCTTTCACATGTAAGTTGCTGTCTTAAGGAGCTGAGTCAATTTTGGCTGCTCTAAAATAACTCCTTAGAAAGTAATATATGAATAATACAAATGCATCCCTCACAGTTCTCAAAGCTAAGAAGCCCAAGATCAAGGCATCATCAAGTCAAGTAACGAACAGGGATCAAGTCATTATAGATGGACACCTTGTATGTGTCTCCCCAGGATACATGAGGCTAAAAAGCTCCCTAGAGCCCTCTTTGGTTTTCATCCTATCTATTCTTATCAACTTGAAAGCCCCCACCTCCTAGTTTACTGCATGGGGCACTGAGTTTCAGTATCTGAATTTTGAAAAGATAGAAGCATTCAGATCAGAGAAGTTAACACTTATAAAATATAAACATATAAAAAGGGTTTGTTCACAGTGATTACTATAAACTGTATGAGTAGAAGGTCTGTGGTTATGAAAACAGAAGTACAGGAAGAAAACACTCTGCCTGGCACTAAGCTCTGCAATGACAAGAGTATAAAGAGTCTCTATATATTTAAATTTGAAGAAGAAAAATGCTAGCATGTCTCTAGTAAGCCTTTTTCTGTATATGTGCAATAGTAAGTATTTGCATTTTTGCTGAGATTTTTAAGTCAGAACAACAGGACCCAGTGTTCTTGGCCAGTGGTTTGCCATTATTAGAAATAATGCCTCTGTTACACCATGCTGTCTGGGACCTCTCAGCCAACCTAGTGACAAAAGCTCTCACCACAGGCCACACATCAAAGGGCACACATCAACACTGGTTGTCTGGCTGAGTGAACTTCTGTAACTTGTGTTATTTAGAAGAGAAAAAATGAATGTTAATAATTCTAAATCAGTAAAAGCCCAATTGCTGGGTCAGGCACAATTTGAATCCTATGAACCAGGAAGCAATCCAAGTTGCTACAAAGCCCCTTATTTCCTTAACAATTTTCTTTAAAAGCATTTATCACTTCATTTTGCTTAAAGTGCATAAAAGCCATATGGATGAATTTTCATGGACATAGGAATGAGCATTTGGTTTCCAGCACCTTGTATTATCTCATTTTTCTTCCTCCCTCCCTCCCTCCCTCCCTTCCTTCCTTCCTTCCTTCCTTCCTTCCTTCCTTCCTTCCTCCCTCCCTCCCTCCCTCTCTTCCTCCCTTCTTTCCTTCTTCCTTCCTTTGTTTCCTTTGTACCTTTCTGATTTGGAAAAAGCAGCATGCTGTTGTTGATTTTAGTTTTTATCTTCATATGGGTATAGAGTGTATGTTGAGCATATTCCCCCTCTCCTCTGTTTTATAAGAGGAGTGCAGAAAAAAATGGGGACTAAGAGTAAGACATGGAGATATCAAATCTTTACTATATCTAAGGCTCGTTTGATGAAGTCATCATTTCTGGTAACTCAGTTAATAGTTGAAGATGTTTAAATGGATACCTAGTATGTATGAGAATTGAAATTTGTTAACAAGCAAATTGTTTTGTAGTGGTAATATGTCTACATATGAGCAAATCCACAGGTTATAGTTCAAAATAAACTTATCTGAGCTATGTAAGAAGAAAACAAAAGGTTGTACCAACGAAAATTTAGACACTGCCTAATGCTACTCTCACTGATAGCTTTGGGGAAGTGATAGGCTTTCTTAAATGACTATGATAACCAGGCAAATGCTTTAATTTGTATAAAACATGACTGCCTTCTAATGAGAATAGGATGTTCAGGAGCCAACAGACTGAAAGACCAACCTCAGCTTAAGACAAAGAGGATCCCTAATACTGAAACTCACTTCACTATATTTCAAACTTTGTTCCTATAATTGTTTCCTGCAATCTGCCCATTATTGTTCATTACTTTGTGCCCAATCTTTTCACTATTCTAGGTACTGTAGTTAAGCGTGGAATCTCCATAATAAGATGAGCCTTCAGTAAATTAATGTCTGTGAGTTCACAAACGGCTTTTATCCCACACTGCTATCATATGGGGTAAACAGAATAGTTGCCCTAAAGTCCTTAGTGCAGTATGTGGCATTCAGTAAGCAGTTACTAAATGTTGACTGTTGAAACATTGTCCATTGGTTACTTGCATTTTAATTATTGGTATATTGTCATGCCACAGTCTGACTAAAGTGTAAGAAATAGGAAATAAAATGAGGAGAAACGAAAGGATGTGGGTCTATGACTGACATAAACTCACATTATTATCACATCCTAGTATCAAATGTGGTCTCAACAGTTAAAAGCTTTCATTTAAAAATGTTATGAGCATAGACTCGCAATAAATCCATGCCTTAAAATGGAATGTTGAGAATGACTTTAATACAAGACAAATTATTTCACAAAAAAATTTTAAATTTTAATATATAGGTTTCCAGATTTTGATCTAAATGTGACTTTCCTGGTATGTAGATTTTAAAGAAACTTTATCTTTTTTTGTTGACTGTGTTTTAGTTTGTTGGTTATTTTTGGTAATTGTAATGTTGCCCATTTTAACACGTTGCAGACATCAGTGCTGTTACTAGGTTAAAATCGCAGCTTACATTCTAGATTATGGTAATATATTCAGCTTAAATCACAGTAGAGTGAAGCACTTAGATCTAAGCTGCTGTGACATGTCTGCTGCTCTGCCCAAAAGAATTACTACACACAAAGATGGAGCAATTTTCTCTAAACTTATTTCATGTTCTCAAAAAGTAACTCTTTATTACCTATTAACACTGAAATGTTATACTAAACCCATCTCTTACTTCAAATATTTCATTTCAATCTCTATATCACATTCAACACAGTCTCTCTCTCTCATATATATATATATATATATATATATATATATATATATATATATATATTTCTAACTCTTGCCAGTGAGCAACTCTACACCTTGTTTTGCTAGCCTCAGCAATATTATCAATGAGTAATAATCTGAATATATTGATATGAAAAATATGATTATCCATAGTGCACCAATTCAATAAACTTTGCTGAGATGCTGAGACTCGTGGATTCATTGTTTTGTTTATCCTTTGTCAATCACCAAAGACAGAATCAAAATAAGACAGGATCTCTGTTCTCACTAGTTTAGTGGAGAAAGGTTATGTGAAAGTATATAATGAATACATGGAGTTTGATATGGAGACTTCAGAATGAGTTCAGCAAAGGGAAACAGTTCCATGAGAGTGGATGATCAAAGCAAGTGTATCTCTCAGGAAAAAAATGTTTAAGCTGAACTCAGAATGGCAATCAACTTCCAGAAACTGGAAATAAGGCAATATTACACTTGTTCAAGAATGAACATGGACCTTTGACAATTCTTTCTTAACACATTTAACTGATATATAAATTATCAATGAAGAGGCAGGGTACCACATTTTAGCTGTTTCAAAGTTTATAGTATATTGAAATATATTTTAATACATTTGTTGAATCTACTCTCTCTAAAAAAACATGATGAGTATTGTAAGCTCCAGGAACAAAATCATCTTGCTTTAATTTTTTAAGATGACTGAGGAAATTGTGTGTTTAAAACATACCAGTTTATTAATAACTACATGTTCCTCACTTAAGTGTGTGGTTTTGAATTAAGATTATATAAAATTAAACTACTTCAAGCCAAAATATGCATCTAGATAATATGTAATGTTTTTCTAAGACAATTATTTGTTAGCTAAATTTTAGAAACAGAAATGAATACCTTGTGTGTACATGCATTTTCTCAAGGCTTCATTTTTAATTTCTTTAATACACATAATCCCCAAATCAGCCTTGTGTTAAGAGAAGACAAATGTATCCCTACTGTACTAAAGTGTAAATAAAGGCCCTCAACAATTTAATATCTTATTCTTGGTTACTCTGTTGCACACATTCTCACTATCCCAGAAGTCTGGATGAAGCATTTCTGTCTTTTCTGTTGTAAGATGGTATTGACTTGAGAACTACAATCTAACTTAATTATTTTTTATAAAATATTTAATACTTCATTTATAATTTATTTTTATAAACTATTTAATATTTTAATCCAATAATTCAATAAAATATATTTACTGTGCACTCACCAAACAAGAATCCATTGTGAGCATTGATGATTCAAATGCAAATTAAATGTGACCTATTTTTGGTTAATCACTTATTTCTCATGTTTTATGTTTTTGGTGTAAAGAATAGTGATATTTGAAATACGCCTCTTTTCAGAAATTAACCTTTTTAAAAATTTCTTGTTTTCCCTTCCCCTCCTCTCTTCTTCCAAGGCCCCTCCTCCCTTTACCTCCTGTGATTATTTTGTTCCACCTTCTATGTAGGATTGAAGCATCCACACTTTGGTCTTCCATGTTATTAAGCTTTATATGGTCTGTGGGTTGTATCATGGGTATTCTGAGCTTTGGGCCTAATATCCACTTATCAGTGAGTACATACATCTGTATTCTTTTGTGACTGGGTTATCTCACTCAGGATATTTTCTAGTTCCATCCATTTGCCTGCAGATTTCATGAAGTCATTGTTTTTAATACCTGAGTAGTACTCCATTGTGTAAATGTAGCACATTTTTTTGTATCCATTCTTCTGTTGAGTGGCATCTGGGTTGTTTCCAGATTATGCCTATTAAAAACGAGGCTGCTATAAACATAGTGGAACATGTGTCCTTGTTATATGTTGGAGCATCTTGTGGGTATATGCCCAGGAATTGTATAGCTGGGTCTTCAGGCAGAACTATTTCCAGTTTTCTGAGAAACTTCCAGATTGTTTTCCAAAGTGGTTTTACCAGCTTGCAATCCCACCAGCAATGGAAGTGTTCCTCTTTCTCCACATACTTGCCGTCACCTGCCGTCACCTGAGTTTTTAATCTTAGCCATTTTGGTTGGTGTGAGGTGGAATCTCAGGGTCTCAAGGTCATTTTAATTTGCATTTCCCTGATAACTAAGTATATTTGAGCATTTCTTTAGGTGCTTCTCAGCCATTTGAGATTCCTCAGTGGGGAATTCTTTGTTTAACTTTGTACCGCATTTTTTCTTTAAAAATTAACCTTTAATCTGTGTAGATGGCCAGCCAAACAAAAAACAGCTTTAGAACTCATGCAAAGCAGACCACTGGTTAGCACAGCTCTGTTAAGCATCAGGCACCACAGCAAGGGATACATGACCTTAGGACTTCATGCTCTTACATAGTTCTGCTCTGCTTGTTGCCTTCACATCCCTCTTAATCTAAGACTTATATAGAGACTGTAAGAAGACCTCTGCCCCTCACTGGGCAGTATCTCTGGCACTTGCAACAATAATGCTTGATCTCTTTCAGGCATTGCTGCTGGAGCAGATTAATGATTCAATCATCACCCTAGGAAGAAACTTAGAGATGCAGATTGTCAGCAAAGACCTCCATCCTTAGAAACCATTTAAAAAAGAAAACTGTTGGTGACGTTAGGTTAAGATGATTATGCTACTGGCTCTGATGTAGAAAATCGTAGGGAACAATTTGAAGTCCGCTCTTAATAGTTAAGCTATGAACATTTTAAGGTCAGAGAACCAGAACAATGGCGGTGCTGGCTGACATGATTTTCACTGAGGCTGGAATGGTGATCATTGATTTATTATACTCATTTTACCTTCAGCTTCTGGATATGATTTAATAAGAATTGTTTATAAAGTAGATACGCATCCTGTGGATTTAAGGTAAATATGACTGATTTTTATAGAGAAGTATATATTTGTCTTTCTTTTAAGATTTTTGAAGGGGGCAACATTTGGGCTGTAAATAAATAAAATAATTAACTAAAAAGATTATTTTTAAAGATAAATAATAAAATAATTGAGCATTTTTTGTAACTACAAATTGATGACTGCCAGTAAGAGAAACAAGCTGAGAGAATGACCTTCCTTGTTCACATTTTGTTAATCTATAAAGTTGCTTAGTTATGAGTATACATGGGTCTTGGGGAATAATTTCCTTTCTTTACCTGTACTACATAATGTAATTTCTTGCGAAGGTATTGTGGACATACAGTTGTTTAATAGTCATTCACTAGAAGAAAGTGATAACTTAGTCACATTTAATTTTTATACTACTCAAAATATTTTGCTGGTATATATAAGTTATGGGAAAAATAAAGTTAAAACATTGTTCTTTCTACCCACCAAATACACACACACACACACACACACACACACATTAATGAACTCAGTTCCATCTAGCAAATCTGTATGTATATGTGCATGTATGTGAAACTTATGTAGATGTCTGTTGATGCTTGCTTCTTTCACCAACTCTGTGTGTGTGTGTGTGTGTGTGTTTTCTGCATGTGTATGTATGTATGTATGAAATACTTGGAGCCTGCTTGTTGGAGCTTTGCTTCAGTCATTCAATATGTGAATGTTTATGTATATGTTTCCCTCTCTCTCTTTCTCTCTGTCTCTCTCTCTCTCTCTCTCTCTCTCTCTCTCTCTCTCTCTCTCTCCTCTCTCTGTTCCCTATCTAGTTACCTACAGCTGGTGCCCAATGTGGGGCTCGATCACCCATGCAACCAAGCAAGTACAGTAACCTTTCTCCAATGGGGTGCTGCCAGAGCCTCTTTCTTCTCCCCTCCCCCTCATTTCTCTCAGCTGTGGGCTAGCCGGTCATGCTCCCACATGCCCCTGTCTGGGTCCTTCCGCAGCCTCTCGGAGGTCTGAGAGCCCAAGAGCTTGAGACCAGTCAGTCCCTAGCCACCTCCAGGGGCCCAGGGATCCCCAATCCAAGAGCTCAGCACCCCTGTGGAATCAGATCGGGCAGGGCCTCACTGCGCTCCCCTGGTGCCCTGAGCAAGTGAACTCAGTTATGACTCCTGTGCCCTAGTCTCTTTGGAGCCATGGGAATCACAACAGCCCAACAGGACTGAGGGGGGTGGTGGCTGCAATTGAGATGTATTGTAAATAAAAAACAAAATTATGGGACAAAATAAAAATAAGAGATAGCATTTGTCTCTTTTGGTGTGGGTTATATCATTTAGGGTAATATTTTCTAGTTCCATCCATTTACTTGCAATATTCAGGTTTAACTTTTCATTAGATTTGAATAGAATTCTTTTGCGTATAAAAATCAAATTTATATTATTCAATCAACACTTGAAGGGTATCTAGGTTTTTTTATGGAATTGAAAATGGAGTGGCAATAATCATAGCTGACAACATATCTGTAGATTAGGATGGTGATACCTTTAGGTATTTGTCAAGGAGTAGTCATATAGTAAATCTACTTTTAGTTTTGGATAAGAACTCTCTATAATGATTTTTATAGCACCTGCATCAGATTGTAATCCAATCAACAGTGAATGAGAATTCCCTGCCTATACATCTTTTCAAGTATTTGATGTCAGTAATTTTCTTGGGTTTGGTCACCATGACCTGTGCAACATGAAACTTTTAAGTACTTTAATTTGTATATCTCTAATTACTAAAGATGTTAATCACATTTTAAAAATATTCCATGGTTTTTTTTTTTATTTCTTCTTTTGAGAACTCTGTGTTTAAATCCATAGCCCACTTTAAAATTGGGTCATTTGTTTCCCTGAGATTGTGTTTTTTAGTTATTTAAATATTCTGGATATTAAGCTTCTAACAGATGTATAGCAGCAAAGATTCCTTTCTTAATCTTCAGACTTCCTTTTTACTCAGTCAGTTGTTTCTTTTTCTGTAGAGAAGCTCTTGATGATATTCTATTTAAGGGACCACAGTAAGAGAATCTTTAGAGAGGAATACAGTAAAACATGGGATCTATGAAGGGAAAAATAGAATTACTTTGCATGAAAGAGGAGAGAGAGGGTAAGAGAGAGGCTAAGGATAAACAAAAATCACCAAGATATTTGAAAAGCCATATTGAAAAAGTATTTTCTACTTACTTAAAACACATATGAATGAATATGCATGTATGGAATGAGTGTGTATGCATGTGTGCATGTGTGTATGCATGTGTGCATGTGTGTGTGTGTGTGTGTGTGTGTGTGTGTGAAGTAATGCCATTTGGGGTGATGCTCCAATAAACTATTAACAACAGAAAACTTTACTTCAAATTCTTAGGGAAATCCAAGGCACCAATAACAACATAGGCTATTCCAGTGCACTTAGTTTTCTTAAAGAAGATGAAGACAAAGAAAGAAAACAACAACAGCAACTACTACTACTACTACTACTACTACTACTACTACTACTACTACTACAGCTTCTACAACTACTGCTGCTGCTGATACTGATTATGATGATGATGATGATGACATCATTGCTTTGGACAATGGCTTTGGTACAACTATGAGTAAGAGTATGGACATCTCTTCCCTGAGAAACAGCTGTCATAGAAGGCAAAGATTCCATGCAAGGTGCCTAGAAAGAGCAATAATCAGTGTTTTTCAAAAGTTAAAAAGCCTATGAACACAGTCATGATCAGTCTAAAAGGTCCTCAGTGATGCAATAATGAAAGTTAGAATTAAGGAACATTCAACAGAAGATTTGTACAGACACTGTTATCTAGCTACCTAACCATGGCTAGTGATGCATAGAACCTAAAGAAGACCTACTAATACCACTTTCCTAAACCAATCTAATTTCTAGTACCATCTTAAAAACTTTTCCTTATTTCCACAGATAAGTGTAGCTTTCACCCCTCATCATAGAAGAATGGTTGGTTGGTTGGTGGGTGGGTGGGTTGGCTTTGTTTTTTAGTATATAAAAGCTATTACGGAAATCCAAAGCACGTCAAAATACACAGAACAACAGACCACAGACAACTGACATATATATATATAAAATGTATCACCTATAACTTAGGCTGAGAAAATGTCACGAAGAGAGTGCAGAAAAATTATAAAACCCAGAGGACTAGGATGTCTTCTGTAAGATGGTAACTTCTATATATAATGGAGAAGTGTCTTCTATGGAATCTCCAAAATACTGTAGCATAAGTGACACCTGCATGATGATAATACCAAATGACATGCCAACTCAGAAGGAGGAATTGTCACTGGGAGCCACTCTTAGGTGAAAAATTCTAGGCAATAAAAGACTGCTGAGAGAGGAGGATATAACCTTCTCCAAAGATGAGACCTTTAGTTATTCAATCTAAAACACATTTATAGGACTAAAAGTAAGTGGACTGAGCAGGTTGAATGTAACTATATATGCTTGCAAGCACATGCTCATGCACTGTACCCATGTGTATAAAACAATAAGTAAGGAAGGGATCACTAATTTTAGATGTGGAGGCACAAGAGGAGTTGGAGTAGATAAAGGGAAAGCATAATGAAGTAAATCGGTAATCAAGTACATAATTTTCAAAAAAGTTTTATAAAGCATTTTCTAAATCCCACTTCTCCATTTAAGTTAAATTTTATTTCCCCTTTAATGTACTTTATCACATCTAACATACGCTTTAAAAATCATCTCAGACTCTGAAATACTTTCAGAAATGCATCTATATACAGGAATATCTGACCATGATTTAATATGATCAATTGTAGATATTGGATCTTTAACTTTATTTCATGTATTTTAGAAATCAATAAAAATTTATGTTTACAATAAAACCTAATAACATTTGAAATATCTAAATATATGTTAACAATGACTTCTCAGTTGTAGCTACCAATCAGGTTCCAGGACAATAGACAGATATTCAAGGATATTTTAACCTGTGTCTCAGATTCTGCTTGTCCACTCATCATAGCAACATGAATTTGAACAAATTACTTACAGTTGTATTACATTTTTTCACCCGTATGATAGAAATAACAATATGCAACTCAATAGATGATATTAGAATTAAACAAGAATGAAAACATAGTGCTTAAGAAAATCTGAGATGATAGTTTTAAAGTGATTAAAACAGAAATTTGTGGGCATAGGATAAAGCCAGTGCAGGTGAAGAGAGTTTAAAAAAGACATTTGATTGGTTTTCATAACCAGCACATGTTGAATATCTAATAAGCTACCTACTCTCACTCAATCTTTCTTCATTTTGAGGCCAAATCTTTCACTCTCTTTCCATGTCCTGTATAGGACATCCACATGTACATTGTTGTACTTGTTGTTGATAGATTTTAATGAATATAACTTGCTTATTGGGTTCCACGTAATACTCCAATACATTAGATATTGTCAACCTAGGGTAAGAATGTATATGACTTCAAAAATTATACAAGTCTTTAAATTAATTAGTCAATTAATTTTTCAGAACATCCAATATCTTTACTTTTAGCTTTTGAAAAGTGTATAAAGTATTATTATTATTATTATTATTATTATTATTATTATTATCATCATCATCATCATTTCCTATAATCATGTCCAAGTGTAACAGAACATTCACCTGTAGATCTTTCAATCCAGTATTTGAATCATATCAGTGTGTATCAACCCTTGTCAGAGAACAAGTGACAGTGTCCCCTTTTATTGCTCCTGTATACAATCTCTAGGAAGACCTACCACTGGGCATATTGGAACTGAACATTACCATTTGAGAAGGAAGTTACAATGTATCCAACCAAGACCACACAGTTAGTTTTTAAACGAGCAAGGTGAATTTAATTAGCAGACCAGTAAGACGTTAGATTAGACAGATGCAATCCATAGCTGTTACATTATTCTTAATCACATTGATGTTGGTTAATTTAAACCATTTTTCCTTTTAATTGATTACCTCAATAAAGTGTTACCTGTGATTATGCACTGGCATCAGACTGCACTTAGTAGACCTTATTTCACAGCCTTGGTTATGCTCCTTTCTGGTCACTTTTGCTACCAGTTAGATTTAATGTATCATTTCGTCTGCCTCCTAATGCTGTTTCTAATGCTGTCTTTATTTCCAGATATGGGTGCAAAGTAATTATATGTCCGTAAACTGGTAATTTTGTAAAATGATCTTAGGGAGCACCATTCTGGAACTGTATATCTAAGTAAGAAGTGGATGCTTTCCAGTGTTCTCTTATTAAAGAATGAGTTATTTTTGCCGGCTTCAAGAGCTCATTGAGGACACCTGGGGAATGGCTAGGATTATGTCATATGTTTCGACAAGAAATGATAAGTCATATTTTTTATTATTTTCCACTATAAATCTTTTCTAGGAATTGGGGGATAAGCATCCTTATATCCTTTTAGCATCCTTCCTGTGAGAAATTTAAGAAAAACTTTTCAGCCAAAAGGCAAAGACTTGCATGAGGACATCAATATGGAGATAGAGAACATCAGAGGGGATGTGAGATGTGCCTCATACAGCCCATTACATATGTTTTTACCTTTATATTTTCTGAATAAAAAGTGCCCTTTGCTCTTTCTAATAACCCTTTATGAAAAATCTACTCTTGAGCCTTATATTGGAACTTCCTGAGTAGTCATTGTTCACATTGCATTGCATTTCTTCAGAAGCTTATTGTTTTACAATGAACATATTTAACTATAATTCATAGATCTTCACTTTGGACGCTACACATAAAGATACATTATTTCTATTTCACTTGTTTGAGTGTTTTTCTGAATGTATGTGCACCACATGCATGTCTGGTTCTGACAGAGGTCAGAAGAAGACCCCTGATTCCCTGAAAGTGGAGCTAGAGAGAGAAGTTTGTGAGTTGCTGTGCGTGATCATATACGGTATCCTCTTCAAGACCATCAAGTGCTGTGATCAAATAACCACCAAACTATTTCTCCAGAACACTTGAATGCAATCTGTTCTATATGTTCCACTACAACAGTGACATTTCAGCCTGCTTGTGAATAAGCCATTCCTAAGGCATTTAACTGTTTACCAATACTCTATCACAAAGTAATACACACCTTGGCGGAGGAGATGAGTCAGTGCGTAAGAACATTCACTCTGAAAGCATGCGCACTTGAATTAGAATGCTCAGCACCTAACTGAGCTAATGCCAAGAGCTGACTGTGGCTCCAGGTGCCTGTGATCTCAGCAATTGAAGGTGTAGACAAAGATCACAAGAGCTCACTAGCCATTCAAACTTCCTCTTCTATGAATTTGCCTTTTCTATATATTTGTGTCAGTGGAATCACACAAGGTCTGGCTTTTCACATATTCTTTCTTGACTATCTCCAAGGCTTTTGCATGTCTTAATATATTTTATTTACCCATTAATACACTGACTAGTATTCATGTTGTTTGTATTCTTAGAGCATCATAAATAATGCTCCTGTGAATATCCAGGTACAAGATTTTCTGTAGATTTATTTTGATTTTTTTAAAGTGTATTCTGAAAACTAGTATCACTGGGCCATTTGATGGTGCTGTTTAACATTTTGAATTTTGGTTTTTCTTTTTTCTTTTTTTATTTTTCAAATAAAATATAATTATTTAATCTCTCCTTCCTCTTTACTCTCTCCAAACCATCTTGTTTACCCCTCCTTCTTGTCTATGTATACACCTATACACATGCAACTGTTTTTTAAACAGTCCACACATTTAAGCTTTGCAAACTGGCATAACAACTTTATATTCCCACTATAATAGATAATACCTCCGATATCTTATATCCATATCAACCCACCAACACTTGCTATTGTTGAGTTTTTTTTTTTTACATCCTTTTTACTGGCTGTATCAAGACCTCATTGTGTTTTGAATTTCATTTCATTAATTATCAATGATGTTTGGGATCTTTTCAAGTGTATTGAAACTGTATATTTTCTTTAAGAAAATATCTATTCAAACACTTCCATTTGCTTGCCTCTCAATCAAATTTTATTTCTAAAATTAAAATTAGCTAAAAGATACACTGAAATACACATTCACTGTACAAAACCATGTAAAATTATTATATTAGAAGTGAATTTAGTATAGACAGTCCTCATGGAAGAAGTTAAATCTAGCACTTGTGATCAAACCAATAACCAGGTAAAACACATCTATTCAGACTATGCCCCTCACAGTTACCACAGAATTTCAATTGTCTCCAACTTTTTAAATGCAGAAACAGCAATAATGTGGATGATTGGATTCACTAAATATTAGAATTTAAATTATACAGATGACTACTAAAATGAACACTCAGATCAGCCACTGTTAAGTGGAGCCCATTACAGTCCACTTTGGAGAGTGAGTTCACCTCACCCAAACATAAAAAAAAAAAATTAAAACACCAGGTAAAGGGAAAATAGAAAACAGTGAAAGTATCCCCCAAAGAGGAGCCACAACCCCTACACTTGAATGCTCTGACATCTGCAATTAGTACTCATGGAAAGTAGGAATAAAACCCAGCAGAACCTGAAAACTTCCTACAGTCAGACAGGCCAATGGCACAGCAAAAGCTTTACTCAACATAAGGTGAACTTTCTGTCCCCAGTCAGTAGTGAAGATGATTATTAAAAATAACTTCTGCCTTGGAACAGCAATTTCCAATCCCCTTTTATAATAATAACAATAATCAGAATATGTTGTATTAAAATTCTCTTTTCAATAGAAAATTAATAGATATTGGAGAATTTTATATATAAATAAATGTTAGATTTACATTCCACTACTCTTTGCCCTCTTTGAATTCCTCCTGCATTCCTCCCTCTCCTTTCAAGCTCATGACCTCTTCTCAGTCCCTTTTGTGCACTAATACACTTGGGATAGAGTCAAATGATCCATAAAGAGACAGGCCCAATATCATTCTGTTGCATATGTGTATCTGGTTTTCTTAGCACCATTAATTCAAAAGACCAATGTTTCTCCATAAAATTATCTAAAAACCCTAGTAAAACAAAACCATCAAAAATTAATCTAATAACATGGCAAGTTATTTGCCAGATTATAAACCATTGACTTATATCTATTATACAATCATGATTTCTACAGTTTCATAGCAAAATTTAACATCAGACAATATTAGTTTTTCAAGATGTTCTTAACTGTTACAAACACAATAATTTCACTTTGAATTTTGAAAGAGATTGATGATCTATTTCAGGGAAAATACTTCTTCATTTAATATTTTAAATTCATACTTTGGAGTTTAATACATATACACTATACTTTGATCTTATTCAACAAGCACTGCCTGTATCCCACATCATAGGGGACCCAAATACCCAACATTGTCACTGAGAAGATGTTGGTAGGTGAAGGCTGATAAGAGAGACACTAAATATAATCCTTTGGGAATGTGACATCAAGTAAGCTTCCAAGGCCCTCTGGATTTCCAGATCATAATCAGCTTGAATTAGATTTAGTCAGCTACTAAATAATAATAAAAACAACAAAGATAATAATAATAATAGTAATAATAATAATTGTGACATGAATTTTTTTTCTGCTAAATAAAGTAATTTGATTCAATACATCCATCAAATCAACATGTCTATCAATATCAAATTTCAAATTTAAAACTAAAACTTTTTCATGTGTTTATGTCTTCTTTAGTTCAGTAGATAATGTTTTATAGATTTATTGTTTATAGCTTCTTTACATTATATTATTCGTAGGTGTTTTTCAAAGTATTCTAAATTGAGTTTCTTTATTCATTTTGAGTTTTTCATTGCCTAGGCATAGGAACACAAATGATATTTACTCACTGATTTTTATTCTAACATCCTATTATCTTATTAATTCTCATAGTTTGTATTTATATGTGTATATTTCTTAGAGATTTACATAAACAAAATTATTGACAAATATAGATACTTTTATTTCTCTTCTAATTTACATACATTTTAGAATCATTAAGCTGTATCTTTAAAAAATTGGCTGCAGTTTAAAAAGATGAGGTGCATTCTTGACAGAGTGAAAGTGCTATCAAAGTGATTTAGAGACACATGAAGCACAGGTGAGAGTGACACTTGATATAACTAATTATTTTCAGAAGTACAGGAAGGTGAAAATATGTCTTAATTTCATTTACTAAAATACTAATAAGACGCTACACATCTGCAACACCAAGACATTTTTCATAGGCGTCACATTAAAAAAAATACGATAAAACTGAATTATATGATATTTTGTAATGTTTTTATTCTCTACCTAAAGTCAAGAGAAGGGAATTTTCCATTGACATCACCAAGCATTATTTTTAAGTATGATGACTAATCAACAAATAATGATGAACTGTTGGGTGAAATGTCTCTCTAACTCAATTATAGCCTAATTTTGGGCCAAGACAGGATATTTCATCATTATACTGGCATTGAACAGGAATCTAATAAATTCTCAAAATTGCTTTCTTTTGTGAAATTGCATTAAATTTTATTGCCAGTTTTACAAAACAGAATATCTGGACTCATCTTTATGGCAAAGGAAAACTGCTAACCCCTGATGTGAAGAAATCCCGAGTCTCACTGCTGCCATTCACGCTCTCTCACTTAGTTGTTAAAGTTTGGCAGGAGTTGCACTAACTGAAAATCTGTGCCAGGCTGCGGCGAAGTTTAGCTAAGACCCCGCTCAATTATTTCTGAACTGAGGTACTGCAAAGCATGACTCATAGAGAAGTTTGCTGTTTAAATCATATCAAGTACAACTTAATCTGAAACCAGTGAAATTCAAAATGTAGAACAAATTAATACAATGTATAAGCTATTCAGAATAACAAAAGTTAGTATTTTTTTTCTCTTTAAAAGGAATTCAGATTCACTGTGTACTGTAAACAATAGTCCTGTATAAAGTACAAGTAACTCTCAAAATAAAGCCCGCTCCCACTTAAGTAACAATTTTCTGACATTGATTACTGATACTGATACTGATTTTCTGATATTGATTACTCTCAGACTCAATTATGAAGTACTAGAGCACATACTCTATGTACTGTGACCCTGATAACAAATTCAATTTCCCAGAAAAGGACCTATTCTTCTACAAAGTCCTGCAAAGGAGGTAATATTCACACGGGAAATCTATAATAGAAAAGTGAGTCTTAGGGAGACAAATGGTGGGTCTCTGTCACTCTTAGGAAACAAATTTTTAGATGCAGGCCTCTGATGATCAATGGGAGAAAGTCTTAAGTGGTCCTGGTACTCTCATCAGTCTTATAATCATGTTCATTGTTTAAACAATAGCATGGTTGTGGGTCATGACTGTGTGTACAGCTGATCATCTTCTTTCTAGGACCAGTTCTAGTCATGAGATACCATTCAATTCTTCAATTCTCCAATTAGTATGAATCATGTACCTACTAAGACACCAGCACTAAACCAGATGCTAGGGACAGAGATGCATAAAACAGAACTCTTTTGTCTTTTGTTTTTCTTTTTCTTTTTTTAACTTGTTTTTTGCAGGCAACTTCTATAGTAAAAGGTAATTTCAGTATGATATGTTACGCTTGTGTTCCAATTTCCTCTATGTCTCTCCATAGCCTTTGTATTTATTTTAATGCATTTTTTTTCAAGTGAGAATGCTTCACCCTCCCTATCACTGAAATCTTACCCTCTTTTAGGGTCTGGCTGGGTCCCCACTTTATTTCACAGATTCCATTCTGACACAAACATTCTTTTACATAACAAAGACTGCAACTTTAGTTTCTTTGACATTCCTAGAATAGACTAACACAGTTGTGTGTCCTGTGGTAGCATGATGGTGCCAAGCACAGTAAGTGTCTTACACGGAAACTGGCGAGTTCAAAAGACCATTAGAACATTCCAAACGGTTAGTTTTGATGGATACCCATCAAAAGACAAAAATAAAAAGTAAAAACATAAAATATATTCTGAAGACTTTAAAGGGAGAGGGACTCACAAAACATCCCAATGTGTGTGAATGTTCACATGAAGGATTGACTCAAGAGTATGACAGCATAATAAAGTATTAATTATGCTGAAGGAACCACCCTCAGCTATGCATCTTAAATACTTAATACCTGAAATGAGTCACATAGAGGCAGTGCCTATGCCAGGCATAGTTGTGTGGGCCTACAATGCTCACTGCCCCATGACTCAATTTTTCTTCAATTTATTCCCTTTCAAAGCTTTCACTAAAAGTACCAACTATTTGGTTGGCATACTATATTTATTTTCTATAGTCTCAGAGTTGACTTTTAGTGAATATTCAAATCAAATGAAATAAGCCACTTTTTAAAAATAGCATTTTACATCAAAGCATAGGACCACACAAAGTTAATCTATAAAGACCAAAAATAGCTTAGCTCTTGCTGTGGTTGTGTCACAGAGGCTGGATACAAAGGAAAGAATTCAGGTTGGTGATAGTAGTCAAGGATGTATTCTACGTTTTCATTAAGAAAGTGGTTATAAATGCATATGTTTTTCTCAAAGTTCACAAACCAACAAAACTGCAATACATCCATTTAGTTGCACATTAATTGTTTCATGATAAAATTCATGTAAAAGTTAAGTATAAAGACTAGAGTTAAGAATATTTATATGAACGTTAAGCAAGGTTAATCAACTGATTCTCCCTAATAACTAACCTGAACAGAGAAGTGCTCAGCTTATCATCTTCAGAAAGTATTTCTGAGTCATCCTTGAAAGTCAATTTTAATGACTTATGTCCTTTATTTATAAATCTCTTTGAAGTTTCTATGGTTGAGAATCATTGTGAAATTTGATTTTGATCACCATCCAGTCCCACTTTCATTATCTCTTCTATCTTTACTCTGTACTTTTTCAGAAAAATCCAGTGAGTTTTGTAGAGCTTCTCTATTGACAATGTCTAGACCCTCGCACTTTCTTCTCCCTGGTCCATCGCCCTACAAAATGTTACTAATATTAATAATAACAACTAACATGTAACACTGATATGATTTACCTTGATAATAGAATAGATTACTGAATCTTTAAAATAATGCTATCAGGTGAATAGTTTATACTGTATTTCTACAGGTAAAGGCATTAATGTTAGAGTTTAGGCAGCTTTCTTACCTTCTAAAAGTAACTCACAGGCTTTACTTGGGTATACATCAGAAACTGGTTTCCATACATAACCAGTATGTACCAATACATCAGTCAATTCTATAGGACCACTGCTTTGTATTATGTGGTAACTAGAAAGCTAAAGGGCTCAATCAAGGCATTTCTGATTCAGTGCTTTGCTATACTAAAAAGTCCATCAAAGCCACTGACTCTGAAACATGACATGAGAAAATCTGCTTGAGTTTTCCTGGAGCATGTCTACTATAAAACTTTACATCAAGATAAGCAGTTAAAAAATAAGTAATACCTCCACTAAAATAAACTTATAGACAGTTTATACAATTTAGAAAATGCATTTTTGTTTTGAAAACTTTTCATTCAATTCCTAAAGTCTATTTATTAATTGGACTGGTTTTCTTTAATGTTTAGTTTTGTACATTCTTTGTATATTCTAAATACCAATCCTCTGTTGGGTATATTGTTGACAAAGATTTTATCCTACTCTGTGGTGTGCCTCTTTAGTTAATTTACAGTTCTCTTTTCTATAGAGAAATTTGACAGGAACCTTCTAGGAACAGCTAAAAACTATCAGGTGATATTCCCAATATGTTTTCACCATAGACTGTAAAGCCATGATGGATTTGCTCTTCTAGGCCAGGCTAGAGTGAACATTTGAGGAAAGATTTCTTGTGTTAACATGCTCTTCCTGTTATTATTAAATATATGTAACAATTGCAAGGTATTAGTCCACCCTTTCGAGCAGATTTCTGCAGAACAATGAGGTTCTTAAATCTTAGCAATGATTCTATAAGAATTCCTAAAATTATACTAGTAATTATTAATCCCTTCATAATAGGTCTGCTATTAAATCCTCTCTAATACTAAAGCAATGAGAACTCTACCAGTCTTCAAGAGTCACGAGTTAATTGCTTCTGAGTTAGAAAGGTAGTTTTTACAGCTTAGATCACATGCCAAGAGTTGTAAAACAATTAACCAACGGTCATAAAAAGGAAAATAGTGATTTATTGTAGGTGCAAGGACAGAAGATAAAATATTTACTGGGTTTATCTATACAAAACTTCAACAATAACTTAGTTATGGACTTTAGCTGTCCATGAACCTGTAGAGTTAGTGACAGATAATGAATGTCTAATCTTAATAGATACATATGTAAATATCTCTGTTGTAAACTTCTCATTCAAGTTATTATTTTAATTTATGTGTAAATTTGTACTGAATGTTTTACTACGTGGCCATATATGGTATAAGTGCTGAGGACAAAGAGGGAAAGACGAACTTCTTTTTGAGGGAGAATAACTTAGAAATACAGATTAAAATCACTTTTCAAAGTGTCCCATTTTTTCCTGAGATCTTCACTGGCAGGGTTTGAGTCCATCCTCAAGATATTGAAGAGATAAGAGCCAAGGCTGCTTTGCCTAACTCCCAGGTGGCTGTTTAATGACAGGTGTTAAGAGAACCATAAGTTTTTAACTCTCAGAATGAGCAAGGAAGTTTTTAAGATTATTTTAGAGGCTAGCAGCAAGCATTCAGTAAAGTTAGAGAGCTATATGGCCAGAGACTGCGGGACAATGGGACAATGGACCCTGCCAGGGAACATGGTAAGGTTGAGAGGGTTCAGAGTTCCTGGCACACAGGCACCTGAGATGGTAGGTGGTTCCCTGCTCCCTCGCCGATTCCTGGCCTGGAACACATGCCACACTTCCCACATAGGAAATGTGACCTGTAGTTACATACGCCCAGAACAGAGTTGTCCATACTAATGAGATATCTAGAGGCTCTGAGGTTTTAGCCAACAATTGCCCCTTCCCAGACATCCCTTCCTGCAAATGGTATTTAGTCTCTGGTCCACCCTGAGGAGTTGATATGCATCTATTTTCCATGATGAACAATCAATAAACAGTTAGGAACCAAGAACTGTCTCTTTCATTAAGAAACGCTGTGGGGAGCATGGAGAAGGCCTTAGTTTACAGAGCTGTGCTGTCTAAGCTTCCTGCAGAATCCCCCTCACTATCACCATGCTCCAAGAAAAACAACTGCTCTAAGATAAAGAATTTCAACTATGAGCTTAGATGGAGTTCCCCTAAACCCAGACCCTGGACTCCTAAGTCTTGGAGACCACTCCTTTCCCAACTCCTTGTGACCCAGTGGCATCTGGATGTCCAGGAATTTGGGAGACCCCAGACTCAGGCTCCTCATCACAGGCCTCTGGACCCCCGATCCTTTCTTCTGACTCCATTTTGTTTCTGGTGGCGACTGGACACCTAGGAGCTTAGGAACCCCAGCTTCAGCCTCCTACATATAATGCTGTGTTTTCCCACCCTCTGAGTGGTGTATTGTGTGGCAGCACATAGTAAGCATATTTCTTCTGCCTTGCATCCCAGCAGCAGGGTGAAACATGGTCCCACATAGACCATCAGTCTTTAAGGCTATCTCTACATCTAATTCTGTGTCTCAATTCACTCCATTCCAGGCTTGACAGGCTTCTGGAAGAAGTTCTTTAAATTTAGGACATCACAGTGAACACATTGAATGTTAATAAGTTTGTACTTCTAAAAATTGATAAAATAATATGCAGTACATTCCACATACATGGTTGAAAAATTAAAAAGATACAGTCATCTTTCCCATAAGCCTGTATCACCTGATAAACCAGATAATTGGACCATCTGTAAAAGCATCGTCTGTTTTCTCTGTGCCTCACAATACCATTGTGCATGGAGGATATTCCATAACTGAGCAAAATTTTATCCGAAAGGAATGTGTCTAGGTGTTCCGTCATAAAAATCCAAGGAGGAATAAATTCAGCTTGAAGCTGAGATAAAGTGCTGATGTGGTATTATTTTTTCTTTATTCATTACACTTTAATGGCAGTAAATCAAATTAATATAATTACTGATTCATACTTAGCTATAGAAACATGAATACCTGGAGTTCGAAGCACTTACAGACACCTGAATATTCAGAATTCTAGTCCTTCCTAGAGATAAAAGGTAACACATACTTGGAATGAGGAATTGCTCATTTAAGTCCATTAACCTCCTTCCCAGGGATGACTGTAAAAAGTTATTGATTTTGTTTGCCTTCAGAATTTTCTCTATGTGAGAAATCAAATCTAGCCTCTACACTCTGCAAATTTGTGTTATACAAATATATTAATTTATAACTGGAACAGATTTTATAAATAAATTTTTCCTCACCTCTTCCTTTGCTAAGTAACTCAGGACAGGGCATTGTTTATTATGTTTTCAAATAATCTGGCTAATTTGTTGCTCTGTGTGGGAGAGCAAATGAGCACTCTTTCAGATAGCAAAGCAAGGAGGATGGAATGAAAATTCATACTTGCGAGGAACTGAGATGTGTGATTTGTGGTCACTCAGGACTCACTCTTGTACTTGCCTTCCCCACTTCTGACTGTGTTTGTATGTCACAGAGTGGTATTCTGATACTTTACTTAATTTTTGGTGTTGATATTTTACTTAATTTTTGGTATGTTGATGTCAATAGCGTTCCTTTGGGATGTACTTTGTACCTTTGGCTGATCTCTTCCCTTCATTATGGTCTCAGGCTGGTGAGGACAGAGAAATACATTTAAATCCATAAGGAGGAGAGTATGTGGTTCACAGTCACATCCTCGGTCAAATCATGTTTAAAAATCTCCATTATAGATGTGTTTCTACCTTAAATAAATGTCTACCTTAAAGAAATAAATGCATCACTACAGCTAAAAGGCAGCTTTCAATTAAGCGTCTGTCTGAAAGCTTTTTATAAAAGCCATTTTCAAAGACAGAAAAAAAAAGTTGTCATCCAGTAAGTTTTCTCTGACTTAATGGGCAAGTTTAACACAAATTTTAAATTTAGTGATACCAAAATTACATGGTGTTATTGCTAGCACTTTATTTCAGTTCTCAAGAATATGCAATACAAAATAACTTCTTTTTAAAAAAATCTGAGAGACTAGAGAGCTATGTCAAGCCACAGCTCAAGTCATTCTTCATGGATTTTTCAAAGAATGCAGGCTGACAGAATATTTTAAATCAAGCAAACTGTAACACAAAGCATCTTAATTTAGCATAGATTCTTAAGCACCAACCATGCTGTACATTGATGGTTATGTATACGTATGTTCTTTTTGCTCTGTAGGGTAAACACCAGTTGCAGTCTCTTACATATGAGGAGTCAAGAAGGGACAGCAAATAAAATAATTAAAAATAAAGATCTTAGACACTGACAGAGAACAACTAGGAGACGCTGTTTATAACATGTTACAGGGGAAGTTTAAAGAAGGATCTTGAAGGTGATGAGCTGAAAGTCTACTGCAAATAAATCAATGCTTTTATCCTTTCAAATTTCAAAACAATTTCATTTATCTTCTCTGTGTGTAGGTATGTGGAGGTTTGCACAAACATGCACACACATGTGCAAACATTTCATTATGTGTTTGGGCATACGTATCACAGGAAGCCAGGAGATAACTTTGTAGAGTTGGTTCTTTTCTTTCACCTGTCTGTGGGTTCCAGCGATATAAGTCAGGTACCTAAGCTTCTGCAAGAAACTCCTTTATCCACTGAAACATCTCCTGAGACCTTTGTTGTTTGGATACAAAATAATGGGAACCACTGTGTCATTTTCATACATTTTTTTTGCTCTTTTGTCCTCCCTAGATCTTTTCTGCTTTTATAACTCACCCAGAGAGCCTACACTCTGCATCTAAAAGAAAAAAAAAATAAGTTGTATAACCAGAGCTGTTAATTTGTTTTTTTG
>JANHMN010000010.1:2990087-3004366 GCA_030674055.1 Rhabdomys pumilio | reverse complement strand
ATATTTTATTTGCAGTACAGATGTAATCCCCTTTCTCCATTTCCCCTCCCTAGAACTCCCTATCCTATACCCCTTCTTCCTTTATGCTTTTATAGCATTTTGATTACATGCATGTAGTAAGGTCAGTTCTAGGTTGAGGATCTAGCAATACAATAGATGCAAATAGTCGAGGAACAAGCAAGACCATAAACACAATTTCGTGAACATTCCCATGATCACTGTTGCTAAGGGCTTATCAGGATGACCAAAGTGTCTGAGCCTACTTTCCTGTCCTACCCAAGGTCATTTTCATGTCTGAAACCTACTTCCTTGTTCTAGTCTAAAATTTAGAATCCTGTCTGAAATTATTTCTTTGTTCTGGCCTAATATACCTACTTTGAATGCAGACACAGTTGTACAAGTCTGTAACTTCAGCGTTCGGAGGATGAGGAAAGTATTTTAAGTATAAATTGGGAGACAATACTCAAAAACAAAACAAAACAAAACAAAACAAAACAAAACAAAACAAAAGTTGTTTTAAACTATTAAGTTTTATCCATTTTCTTTTCCAGTACACAAAATATGGAAACAATGTGATTTTAACTTTTTAAGCTATAAATGGAAACATTCTGTCAGAGGTATAAACATTATTGACATAGAAAACTCAAATATGTGAGTAAAAGATATTTTGCTTCCTATTTTAATGTCATGTAAGGTAATGTCAGCTATATTGATACACAGTATTTAGATGTGTTAGCACAGTTAGATTTAGCTTTTGGAAGAAAAACAACTCAATGTATGGATTAGCCTACAGTAGCAGATTTTAAATCAAACTGAGACTTAAATCAAATACAAGAGATTCTTCTAAATGTGTACAACTAGACAGAGATTCTAACTTTCCTACAGCTTTGGAATTATACTTTGAAACTATGATTCTGAAGTTACTGCAGATAACTGTGTATGAGTATTGTAGGAAATTCATTCATTCAGACAAAAACAAATAGCACAATCCAAGCTGTGTAGTTAACTAAGGAAAGTTTTGTTTTGATTCAAATAGAAACTAGAAACCTCTGACTGCTTTGATCTTGGGAGAAGAAATACTTTAACATTATTTTCTCAGTCATGTACCATCAGTTTAATAAGCATATAAAAGGACAATATTAACAAATTTATGTTAGTCAATTAGCCAAGTAATCAATAGACCTGGTCTCCAAGGTGCTTGATGGTGACAACCTGTGACAATTTAACATGTGAGAGCAGGAATCCCAGTCCAAGACCAATATATTAACAGCATTAATAATTGCCAGCTTTTAGATCAGGTAATACCAAAACCAAGCAGTGATAACTTTGATCAGATGAATAACTCATCATAACAGGAGAATAATTCCATTTTGCTTTTAAATGTGTTTACAGAATTATGAAGCTCTATAAATACAAATAATTACCATTCCTCTAATGTTGGAAGGAAAAGAGGACACTCACATGTAGTCTCTTACTAGGTTGAAATTTGAATATACTAATTTTCTACTTTAGGTAAAACTATTTTCAGAACAGAAGAGTTAGACAGGAGTTTATTTGTTTTACTTTGCTTTTCAAAGGGACATGATGGTGAAACTTTTGCATACTTGCATAAGGCCTCTGATAACAGGAAAGTCACATCTTCTAATTTGGCTGGCATGCCAGCCTGGTAAGTGGTAAACCTTGGCTAAAATCTAGCATGCTCAAAGCCCACGCTGCCCTAGTTTTGCACTCAGAAACCATGGAAAATGTTGTGCTATATAAAAGGTCTACACAATGCAGTTTAGGATGTACACCACATGATTCTTTTGAACTTTGTTCTGATTGACTGTATCATAGGAGTTTAGGTAAGGTCTCAGTAACTCTGAAATTTTAATGTTATCTGTTAGAAGTAATATAACACAGACCATAAGTTTTATGTTAAACAGACACTACATAAAACTTTCAACCACATGTTGAGTAGACAAACTCACAAGGAGTTGCTTACACTTGAAATCTTCTGACCAGTTTAGGGGATTAGGTTGATGAGTCCCAAATCACCCCAACAAAAATCACAACTCAAAGTCTCTACACGGTCATATATTCTGTCTCCCAAGTTGCACAGACGTAGAATGTTTTTTCATTCTTTCTGTCTTCGATGATTTACATAAAGATATTTTAACTTTCTTCTGTCTCACTACTAACTGATTCTGCTTTTGGAATCCTTTCACAGTAATTAAAGAAAATATCAGACTTCCTTAAAAAAGATTTTTTTTTAGGTGCTCAAATTTTTATTTTAATTCTTACAAAATACTATAGAAATGAGCCCAAACTGAACAGATTATATACACGTGCATTATGTACAAATTTTTACTCCTGAAAAAATGTATAAAAGTAGATGGTAAAAACAAATAAACAAAACACAGAAACTCCAAAGCAAGCAAACATAAAGATTCCAAACCAGTATTATGAAATTGGTTTTCACAAGGAAAAGCAATCATAATTTTAAACTCCTGGCAGCTGGCAGCAGCTAGTTTTCTAGGCTTTGAAATAAAATGAGATGAGAGGTACTCTTACAGTGAAGAAGCTCCTTTAATGACCTATCGATTGTGTAAATAAGCCTAGAATAGTTTCTTAAACTAAAAAGTTATCAGGAACATTTCCATACAATGATGCATTAGACAAAAATATCACAGTATACCCTCAAACTATATGTATACTAGATATGAAACCATAACTTTTCATAAAGTTACTTCAGAAGTAGCACTGTGCGATGTCCCATACATACAATGTGCTGTTATGCCAGGCTGCCCCTCTGAGCCAAGAAGAGACTGACTTCCTGCACTCTGCTGATTGGCAAATGCTTCCGTTTGTCTAAGACTTGGCTAAAATTAGACTGTAGATTTATTTGTGGTTCTCTAAATCATTCTGTTTGGTTCCCTGCTCCTCATAACCCCCGCCTTCTTCCCTGAACTCCTTGTTTTCACCTATCATTCAACATTCAGAGTCTCTAAAGCATCAAGGACACTGACGAAACCCATGTGAATGACAGATGTTCTCTGAGAAACATCAAGATAAAACACAACAGGCACATTATCAGTCTTTGGCAATTCTAAGCTTCATTTTTCCTTCACCATGTCTTCCTATTTCCTTTCCTTACTCTCTCCAATTGCCATTGCCAACTGTTTGCTTCCTCAGTTTTACTCTTAGCCTTATAATAAACCGATACTTAAAGTGACCAAACATTTTTATAGCCCCTTCCTAAAAAACAGTGGAATTGCATTCTTCCATTTCCAATAAAATTGCATTTGCATCCTCTTTGTACACTTAGAGAATTCTTGACTCTTCTGCATACCTTCCTTCACTGTACAATATAAGGTGTGGCAATGGTTGTTAACCTACCTGTTCTAGCATCATCATGAGAGAGCGTTGGAAAGAACATTAGGATCACCACACAACCCATAACGTCACAAGTCCCAAGTTCAACTCATAAGCCACTAAATGTGCAGTGGGTTATGAAAAAGAAATTTGCAACTTATATATTCAGTTTTCAGTTTCTGTCTTTTTCATTTTTTTTCTGCACAAATTAAAATCTCTTGTGTTACTAAGGCAATATACACTACTCTAGTAACTTTTCCTTGTATTTAGTAAAATTACTTTGTCATATAGACTTAGTGATAATATCAATGTTATTAAATAGTTTAACCTTGTGATAAAACACAATGAAATTCATTACTACTTTTCACTTAAAATATGCAAAACAGTTATGGGGAAAGACAAATGGTTTTTTACATGTTCACACAAACAATTAACTTCTTTACCAAGCTACAATAATTTTATGTACTAAAATCTATGACGTTCTAAGTGAAAGAGAGATGAATGATTCATCAGGCAGACCGAGAGAAATTTTAAAACTGCTGTATCATTCACAGCTTTTCTTAAAAAAAATATACTGCTACATATCAAAGATTTTAATATAATTTACTAGATTTGGAAAAGTCACATTGAACTAGCCCATTCAATATTTAAATTAGTGACAGCAAGATAGATTATTAGGTAACAATGATTACTAACCCTGACAATTAACATTGGATCTCTGGAATCCACATGTTGGAAGAAAAGAATCAACTTTCTCAAAACAATTTCTTCACCTTCAAAGGTGATGCAGGGGATGCATACACCCACACACATACAAAAATAAACAAAGGAACAGAGTCGTGTTCTGTTTTTAACAAGACCGAGGTGATACCTAATGTTCATATCATTCTGTTGTTAAACTTCATAATAATCGTGATTGAAGAAATGAATTGTCAGAATTCCTTCAAGTCTCTTTATACTAGCTTAATGGAACATTTGTGACATTCTGGTTGACAAAATAGGAACCCACACCTCCAAAAATGAATAAAATCTAATGAAGGGATAAATAATTCAAAACAGTTCCCCAAAGATCTTCCTGAATAATGCTTCACGTAGTCGCCTTCCTTTTCTATTTCTCTTCCTTTATTCTGGACTTGGTGTTCTCATTGTGCCTTCCTTATACAATACACTACTGCCCACTATTGTCCTTGGGAGTCTCCTCCTTCACGATACTATCAAACAGAAGTCATCTTTAAATGCTATAACTAGTGGTAACTCTCCCCAAGTAAGTGTCCTACAAAGTAATCTAAAAACAATTATCTAGCACAAATAACTAGCTGGTACTGCCTTCTTAGTTCTTTACTTATTTTTCATACCAAATTATAGTCCCTGAAATCAAGGACCTCTTCTAATGGGCCCCTTGCTATATATGTTATGAGTACAAGAATTCCTACACTACCCAAACAAAAAACAAATCAACTAATTAGAAATATAGGGTTGGTAATACTAAAATGCTTAATCTCATATGTTTTGGTAATACTAAATACTTTGGTAACACTAAAATACTTATTTGATTGTTTTTATTTTAGATATATAACATAATATAAAATTACTTCTCTTTATTCTAAAACCAAAAATAGTTTTAAAAATACAATATTTGTATGGTAATCAATAAACACTTAAGATGACGGACATTGGAAAGAACATAATTAAGTATAAAAGGTTTTATACCAGGTGATAGACAAATACATAGGTGATAGATACATAGATACATGCATACATAGATAGATAAACGTATACATATGTTCATTAGGCATCATGCCGTGGCAGGAGAAAACCATCTCCTATTTTTCTGTGAGTAGAGGTAATTGTGTATTGTTGATGTGCAGTAGTCACAAAAATTCAGCGTCCAGTAAAAGCTCAGTTCTCCTATGTCAGCAGATCCATCCACACCGGTTTGAAAATGCACGGTCCTCTCCTACAGTGCACAGTGTACTTATAAAGATGTATGATACGGTTTGCTTCCCACTGTGAGGAAATGGTTTGTAGGACAGAAAGAGCTGCTGGGAGTGAGTCAGAAAGCATGCATCTTGTGAAACACCATGCTCATGAAACGCCCAGGATTTCTCCTTAATTTGCTACTTTTTGTATCGTGTAAATTTTGTCATTTTATTATCAATTCGGTGAACAAAAATATGACTATTGTTTGTATAAAGAAATATGCATGTAATAAAATAGTCAATTAGTAGGAATAATTTCATTTTAATATATATTTGTTAATTTGTGCTGATATTTATTTTAGTAGTGACTATCAAGGGTCAAATGTATATATCAAGGGTCAAATGTATATATTACATTTTAATTATAATTATAATTTAAAAATATATAATATTTACATTTTAAATATTATCCCTTTTCCTGGTTTCCCCTCTGGAAACCCCCTATCCCATGCTCCCTCCCCCCTGCTTCTATGAAGGTGATCCCCACATACTCATTCCCGCATACCTGCCCTGGCATTCCCGTACACTGGAGCATCAAGTCTTCCCAGGACCAAGGGCTTCTCTTCCCATTGATGTCCAACAAGGCCATCCTTTGCTACATATGCAGCTAGAGTCATGAGTAGCTCCATGTGAATTCTTTGGTTGGTGGTTTAGTTTCTGGGAGCTCCGGGGTATGGTTGGTTGAAATTATTGTTCTTCCTATTTGTTGCAAGCCCCTTCACCTCCTTCAGTCCTTTCTCTAACTCCTCCATTGAGGACCCCGTGCTCAGTCCAGTGATTGGCTGTGAGCAATCTCCTCTGTATTTGTCAGGCTCTGGCTGAGCTTCTCAGGAGCCAGCTATATCAGGCTCTTGTCAGCACACACTTCTTAGCATCCACAGTAGTATCTGGACTTGGTGTCTGTTTATAAGATGGATCCTGAGATTGGGCAGTCTCTGGATGGCCTTTCCTACAGTCTCTGTTCCACATTTGGTCTCCATATTTCCTCCTGTCGGGCCTTGGAAGAGGTAACTCCATTTAACATGCACCATCAGTCACATAGGACACAGGTAGAGGTTTCCAGCTCCAGAGATTTAAATATTAATGAGTTATCTAAAGGCCAATGGGGGCTGGGGGCATACCTAATTAAGTTATTCCCTCCCATTTTCCCCCTTCCTATAAAGCCAAGGGAGCCTAGCTTTAGTGGGGGGTGGGGGGAAGCGCACACCATCTACAACCATTCACCATGCCATGAACAATAAAAGCTTTGGAAAACCGGACTCCACATGTCACCTGGGCCTTCCTGCACCTTCCGCCTACCGCCAGATTACCAGCTTTTGGAACCTGGAACTGCAGCTGCAGGCCCAGAGCGGCTGCGTGGATGTGGGACCCTCCTCCGCCTGCGGTGTGGGACCACTGCCAGACCACTGTGGGATCCTGCCGCCTTCTCCCCCAGGAGATCATTTCCCACATCCTCCCATGAGTATTTTGTTCCCCTTCTAAGGACTAAATCATCCACATCTTGGTCTTCCTTCTTGAGCTTCATGTGGTCTGTGAATTGTATCTTGGGTATGCTGAAGTTTTGGGCTAATATCCACTTACCAGTGAGTGCATACCATGTGTGTTCTTTTGTGACTGGGATACCCCACTCAGCATGATATTCTCTATTCTATCCATTTGTCCAAGAATTTCATGAAGACATTGTTTTCAATAGCTGAGTAACATGTGTAAATGTACCACATTTTCTGTATCCATTCCTCTGTTGAAGGACATCTGGGTTCTTTCCAGCTTCTGACTATTATAAATAAGGCTTCTATATATTTGATAATAAATTATAAGAAATTTCAAGTAAACAGCTTATATTTATCTACTTTGAGGTATAGTGCAGTGATAACAATTTGTTTAACACCAGGTACATGTTGATTCTAAACTTGTGTATCTTCATTAGAATAGCAGAATGGCTAAAAGATGGGATATATTTAAGTTGGTGAGAATCTCAATGCCACATAAACAATAGTAAATAATACAAATAAAAATAACTGAACTTTTTTTTACCTCATATTATCTATCAATATCATAAACTATTTTAATTTTATATATTATTTTTAAGATTTTAAAAATGTTTTTTTATTTTTAATTAATTAGTTTATTTATTTACATCCCAAATGTTGCCCTTCATCTCCATACCAAGTCCCAAATTTCTTCACCCCATTCTTCCTCCCCTTCAACTCTGAGAGGGTACCTCCTTTCCAGCATCCCCCTTCCCTGTAGCATCAAGTCTCTACAGAATTAGGTTCATCCTCTCCCACTGTGGCCAGACAAGGTAGCCCTCTGCCTGGGGCATGAATATATATATATATATATATATATATATATATATATATATATATATATTAGATGTTAGCCTAATAGTATTAAGAGTTCACATGGTAACATGACCTAAAAAAGTGTCTTACATTTGACATTTGACATCTGACTTGATTTCTTTTCCTTTTTTGTGTATACTGTGGGGGGTAGCACACCAATTGATTGTTCAGGGCCAAATATTTAGCCCTGAAAACATTCATATAACTAGATTATGAGTACTCAACGAATTATGTTTAGGACCATATACGTATAAATTTGAAGAAAAGACATTATATGGGTATAAGGGACTGTTGTGAGGTAGAAAAGAGAAGAGAGAAATGTTGCAATGCAATTCTAATCATAAAAATATTTTGATTTTATTTGGAGTTCCTTGATCCACAAGGATGTGAGCTTTGTACAGGAAGATAAGAATGGATCAATTTGCATTCTTCTGCATGCTGACCTCCAGTTCAACCGCCATTTTTTGAAAATGCTGTTCTTTTTCCACTGTACGGTTTTAGCTCTTTTGTCAAAGATTAAGTGACCATAGGTGTGTGGGTTCATTTCTGGGTCTTCAATTCTATTCCATTAATCTTCCTGCCTATCTCTGTACCAATACCACATAGTTTTTATCACAATTGTCCTTTGGTACAGCTTGAGGTCAGAAATGGTGATTCCCCAGAAGTTCCTTTATTGTTGAGAATAATTTTTGCTATCCTGGGTTTTTTTTTGTTGATATTCCAAATAAATTTGCAAATTGTTCT
The DNA here is from genome assembly GCA_030674055.1 of Rhabdomys pumilio. NCBI lineage: Eukaryota > Metazoa > Chordata > Mammalia > Rodentia > Muridae > Rhabdomys > Rhabdomys pumilio. The sequence goes on along the minus strand of JANHMN010000010.1, from coordinate 2,995,944 downwards.
TTCTATCTCTATGAAGAATTTAGTTGGAATTTTGATGGGAATTGCATTGAATATGTAAATTGCTTTCTGCAAGATGGCCATTTTTACAATATTAATCCTGGTGAAATGTATATTTGCATTTCCCTGACACTTTTAAAAACAGGTAATGGCTATTTGTGTTTTTGTTTAAGTTTCTGCTCAGTTTATGTTTCTTATTTATTGATTAATAATTTTAATTCCTTGGTATTCAAGTTTTGCAATTCTTTGTAGATTCCTGATATTAGCCTTTTATCTGGTAAAAGTTTCCTCCCATTCTGTAGACACCTTGCTAAATCTTTCATTGCAGTACATATTTTTTCAAGTTATCCCATCTGTTTGATACTTAGGACTGACAATATATACTTGGTATATATTAAAAGACATTTTTTCTCTTTAAAAAATTAAGTATAATATTCCACACCTTTAAGTTAAAGATGTATGTGTTTAAACAGAAAGCACTTATAAACATTGTACGGTTAAGCATCAGATACCAGTGTAGGCAATTTTAGTCAAGTATCAGCATCAAAATCAACCAGAAGTTAGATGGTAGTTCCTCCTAAGTCATAGAGAGTTAAAGTCATTGGGCTCAGTACAGGCAGAACAGGCCCTGAATCCAGAATAAATTGTTTTGACTTAATCATGTAGATTGTAGAGAAAATGGGATGCACATTTTAGAAAACTGGCTAATACTCAAACTGAATTCACTATGTTCAAATAAGTAGTCAATATTTATTCCATTAACTAAAGCAGGTTAATGATCTTATGTATGAAAGAAGTGGCTTAATCTGTCCCAAGGGGAACACTATGTTTATAATGTGACAAGATCAAGTATTAAAGCCAGACACTAGGTTGCATCATTGCTATTTTTCCTAATATACTTATTGTATTGATTGAGTTTTATTTGATGGGGAATAATACAAAATCTAAAACACTTACCATTATCTAAATTACCATCATTTTCTTTTGTGATCCTACCACCACAACGACAGCATTAATAGTAAAAGAGATTAAATCTAAATGCAATAAAATTAACATTTTCAATGCCTATTTAGCATTATTGGACATCACAGAGGGGAAGGTAACAAGAGCAGAGAATGGCACATGCTTCCATTCATCACTGGTTCATGACTCACAGACACTAACAACTTATGCATCTTTGCTCACCACTAACTCACAACAGATAATAGACAAAGTGGGTCATAGTAACATGAGTTATAGTGATAATTATATAAGATGATCCTCAAACAGACAGCACCTGGGCAAGCTACAGGTCTACTTTCATATCAAAACCACCAAATTTATTCATTATTATTAGTAGTATGAATAATAATCAAGAAATAATTACAACAGGCAGTGAATGGTCTACAAAAGGTTTTGTTCTCATAAAGTTTAGATGAGAAACAATATGAAAGAGAAACAAGGATATATCCTATATATACTTTATTTGATGGTAATGAATAAAACCAGTTGAGAAAGAATGCACAACAGTAGAAATGGAAGAAACACTGAGATCAGAGTAGTAAGAAAAAACATGACATGCTGACTCCAATATACAAGCAAGAACACAATCAGGAAAAGCATTTCAAAGAATAAACAGTAAACATGCAGTCTTCACAGTACAAACTGGCACTGGAAGATGAAGGTATGGAAAGTCTGTGTGTCGAGAACTATGAGTAACAACTACCATCAGTAAGACAGCCTGGGCTACAGAGTTGGTTTAGTGTATAACATAATTTGACAAACAAACACTATGACCTGAATTTGAATCCCCAGTACCCACATAAATGTTGAATATGAAATGTCAGAATCTATAATTCCAACACTTCTACAGGAAAGATGGGAATCATAAACAGACGGTCATCAAACTTGTCACTAGCCTGTCATCAGCCAAACAACAAAACATACTATCTCAAACAAGATAGAAGGCAAGGGATGGCATCCAAGGTTGTTCTCTGACATATCCACATACAGAGAAGTATTTCCATGCCCATGCTGCCATGTATGAAGGAAAATGGACATGTGCAAGTGCATGTGCATGCACACATGCACATACACACACACACACACACACACACACACACACACACACACACACAAACACAAACACATTTGGAGATAATGTCAGAGAGGCCCCAAAGGCCTGAACCTACAGATATATCTATATTTAAAAAATTCTAACAAGGTTATCACTCTGAGATAAAAAGTGTTGGAACATTCGAAACAAAAGAAAGATAAACTTCAAAAAAAATCACTCCATCTAAAGCTATAAGCTATAGGAAAGATAGATGTAAAGAGATAAGAATTTGTTTAGAAGTGATAAGAGCTAGTGTTATGTTGCCAGGAATTAAGAGGTAAAGTGCAATAATTCATATTTCACAATAACTATTAGAAGGCTTTTTTAATGTTCCTACCATAAAAAATGATAAATACATGACAGAATAGATATGCTAATTACATTGATTTGTTCATTATATTATGTGTGTCTATACATCACTCTGTCGTACTGTACCCCATATACATGTACAATTATTGCATCTGAAATAGAAAAAGTTAGGACCACAGGAAAACAATGCAGCAGAGGGGAAGGCTATGGGGGCTAGGATACATTCACTCATTTAATCTAGGTAGGAACTAAAGGAGTCACATTTTGGTTTTTGGTCCTGAGCCTTTACTGAAAAGGAAAGAGCTCTATAGAGCAAGTTTAGTGGAAGGTGAACATTTGCTTTTCTGATAAGTATGAGTTGTCTCAAATACGAGATGGTTGGAGACACATGTCCAAAGGAAGGAGAGTACAGGGAACCAAGGAAGGCTATGTACCCTGATCAAGCAGAGTATCAACAGCACAACATAGTACATAAAAATAAATCATGTGGTCAGTAACATTGTAAAGCTGGAGAGGGGGAAGCTACCTAGCTTAAGGGGTGGACAATATCTCATGCAGGTGTATAGCATAGTCAGTATAACATTTACATGAGATCCTGAGCATAAGATTTAGAGAGAACAATCCTCTGGTGCTCTTACTACAAAATATTTATCGAGTCTCCAGGTTAAAAAGTTCATCTAAACACTGCTTTTCCTGATTTTTGCCTCAATATACTACAGCATTATTCTTACCACGTATTATTTAATATTTGAAGCACATGATTATGTATCTGTCTTCTGTGCCTCATTAGCAAATATATCTATCATGAAGTGTTATATCGAATACATGTCACATAAAGAATTTATGCATGCAATTAATGTAAGCAATTTAGAAGTTTGTATAGGCCCATAGGACAAAGCTTGCAAAATAACTACTTTTAACTTATATAACTGATACTTTAAAATAAAAATGTTGAACAAATATAATATAATATAATGAAAAGGAACAGAAGAAATAAGTTCTATGGCTGTTTTGTCATGGTTGTTGGGATAGGTTTTCTTCTTTGTAGTCCTGGTTGCCCTGAATCGCGGCACATGGATCAGGGTAGTCTGAAACCTACAAAACTCTCCCTACTTACACCTCTCCTTCTCAAGGGCTAGAACTAAAAGCATGCAACACAATGTCATCCTCTATGATTTTCTTGTTTTAATATTTATTTATTTATTTATTTATTTATACTGCTAACACAGCTTCTCCTCTGAGAGGATAGAGCCCCCCTTGGGTATCCCCCACCCTGTCATATCCAGTCAGACAAAGCAGTCATGTAGGGGAAAGGATTCCACAGTCAGGCTACTGCTTTAAGGAAAGCCCCAGCTCCAGCTGTTGGAGGATTCACATGGAGACAACCTTTCACAACTCCAGTTTTAGGGGAACTGTCCTCTTCTGACTGCAGGCTACTGCAAGCACATGGTGCACACACACACACACACACTCACACACACACACACACACACACACACACACACACACACACACACTGCTCTCTGTTTAAACCCAAACTTCATGTCAGTACTTCAAAGACCAACTGTTCCTCTTCCCAGTGTGACTGCACTAAATCAACCCTCTTTCTCTGCTTCGGAGCATTTTCATCACTTTGACTAGCGGAATGCGGGAATGCGACAGGTGGCCAAATCAGTGTGCTGGGGAGTCTGGAGACCAGGTTTTTATACTACAAAGTGTGGCAACTGCTTTGCAATTTGAAAAGTGTTAAGCTTTCACCAAGCAAAGTGCTACTGTTGATGCTTTTAAAACACTATCCATATTTTTCCCACAAAGGCATTAAAATAGCATTGCTGCAGGAAATATGTTATACACAGAAATTAAGTGTACTTTGAACACATTCTATTTCCACGGGTTAAAAACATATGAAATGAAATCCCTATCTAGTTAAAATATCCTGCTACCAGGGGATATACTAGTTAAATATACACTGAATATCTGAGCATACTCCTCCCCTCCAGTCTTTCTGTCTGGAGGGACACATGATTTCCTTTATCATGGGTCTCTGACACGCTCCATGCTCTGGATACCTAAAACTCTCATGTTTGTTTTACTTTTCTATACCAGGCAGAAGCTCCAGACAAGGATTTCAAACAGCCACTCACATTCAGGTTTAAGAACCTTCCCTATACTAGCCACTATGGCAACTGTCATGGTTTGCCCATTTTCGTTATAGTAACTCTGAGGTAACTATAGTTACCTTATTTCCTTAAAGCAGTTCCTGAAGGCGTAAGTGGGTAAACGTCTTCAGTATGGACACGGAACTGGTAAACGTCAGCTATGTTTGACCTAAGGGAGTTTTCATATTATACTGCCTTTTATTACACTGCAAATGGCCTGAAATATTTCTATTCAATTGAATGTTACATTAACAAAGCCTTGACTCAAAGAAACACCGCAAACTCTAGGTGAATTTTTCTAAAAGACGAAAAAAAAAAAAAAAAAAAAAAAAAGAAAGGGGTGGAGGGAGTTTCCCAAATGACATTTTTTGAAGACAATACACTCTTTAAAACAACAAATGGGAGACATGGAGCCCACATGTGGCTCCAAGCACTTGCCACAAGCTTGCCTGAGGGTCTCAGTTGGATCCGCAGGTTCAACATGATGAAAGAAGAAAGCTTTGGAAATTTGTCTTTGACCTTCACAGGAAAGCTATAGCAGGTACCTATGCATGCAATACACACACACACACACACACACACACACACACACACCACAGCCCCACAATATAGCATAAATAATGTAGTAAAAAAATAAAAATCAGAGATAAAACTAAAAATCTAATACTTAAGGCTAAAGACCAAAACAATGCATAACATAAAATTATATGACACATAAACAAATATGTCCACATATATGACATATACACAAATATATTTCTACAGACTTGCTTTGTTTCTATGACCTAAGGTTTGCTAACATAACAATAAAGTAGATAAAATCCTTTAGGCATTTTGCAATATAATAAAAGGCAGTATAATATGAAAATTCCTTAGGTCAGCTATTTGCTAGTTCAGTGTTCATACGGAAGGTGTTTACATATATAATACACACACATATACACACAAACACATACATATATGTATATGTATATATATGTATATGTATATGTATATGTATATGTATATGATGTATATGTATATATAGTATGTATATATAAATCTATAGTATCTTCCCTATGTTTGCAGTTATAATATCTATTCATATTTATGTATATATGTATGTCTATGACTGTATAGTAGCTTAATGTGAAAACTTAATCTTTTGGTCTTTGAGATTATAATTATATGATTCTCACATTTTTTCTGCCTCCAAACACTCCCATATATGTCTCTTTCTTGTCTTTCAAAATCATGACACATATAGATAGTAGATAGATAGATAGATAGATAGATAGATAGATAGATAGATAGATAG